>OZ010792.1:72483608-72943383 GCA_963932465.1 Maratus speciosus
ATCAGTACCATTTATAGATTTATATAGATTTATTGTAGAATCTTTCTTTGTCAACTATTTCATAATGTTTCTTTCACCTCGAGGCGTCAGTGTTTGAGGCCTTCCCGTCATTTATTTTCTACCCTGATGCCCTGTATTTCTAAGATAATTTGATATTGTAGTTTTACTAACATTAAGCAATTTAGCAATCTCTCTGGGGCTTTTACCCTCTTTTCTAAATGCTGTGCCTTGGCCTTTTTGCCCGACTGCCAAGAAGGGTTATGTGTTTCACGCGTATCTGGGTATGTGGATTTCTTTATACCCTCGAAACATCCCAACGCCTGGATGGATTTTAATGACTGAGGTCTCTATCGATTCGTCTTAGCCGTCCGATGGTTATAGGCTAAGTTTTGTTTTTATAAATTCAAAATGGCGGCCGTAAAATACAAAATGGCGGTAGAGACGAAAAAAAATTTATGCATCATATTGAGTGGCATATCATTGGATAGGTCTTTCAAAATGAAGACGATGTTTGATTGACTATTTTGCAGTCAGAAGCTCCGTTTAAATATCACACAACCTGGAAGTTACGTATGTAGGATCTCTAGCTTTACTGCAACTCTAACATTCATAGACATCTACAGGCCTCATCAAAACAGTGTTTATAGATAGGAATTAACAATTAAACGCAACTTAAAAGTCATCAATACAAGTAAATAAAAAAGTAGGTAAGGAATATAAAAAATAGTTTCACACTGATGAGAAATAATTAATTAGTTCCCTTTTTATGCAGTCGGGTTTTTTGATTTTTTTAATTTATTGAAAATTATTTACAGATATTTCTAAATTCACGCGAAAAAAGAAATGAATCTAAAAATGAAGAAATATATATATATATATATATTTTAACAAAAACAATAAAATAGTAATGTTTACTTACCTTATCTATAGCAGAATGGCACAATAAATTCGATTTTACACAGATCTTCTTCTACATTTTATATAGTGCGATAGATAGCTAAGTTCATTTTTCTATAAACTAATTGTGATATCAATTTATTTATAATTTTACAATAAAAGATGAGTATAAAATTATACCGTTAAAAAAATCAACCCTTAATTATAAATTACAATTAATTAAATTAAAAAAATCGAGTTCTGTCTACTTTTTCAGATGGTGTAATTGTTTTCTGAATGAATGTGGCTTATTGACTCGACCAGGATAGGTTAGTTAGTAAAATGTTGTCATCTAAAGCCGAAATGTCCAGGGTAAGAGAGCGACTTAGACACATTTTCAGTGGTATGCGAAAAAAAAAAAAAATCACCGTGTATGACTTCTTTATCAACCAAACGGGGGAAACCGCTTCCCTACCCTCACACCCACCTGGCTAAGACAGTATCTGCCACGATATGAATATGTTCCTTTTCAGTGCAAAACGTAAAGAGAAGATCGTTTTTCCTTCTCACAAAATATGTTGCTGTATTGAATTTGAAGGTTATATGGAGGATTTTCAAACGTCGCTGATACTATTTTTGATGAAAATCAGATTTTTTATTCTTTAAAAAATCACTATAATAACAGCCTAAGTCATGTGACTGTCATCAATAGTTCCGGGCTGACCGCTTCGCTTTTTATATGCCAGGTCACCATTTTTTACATTTTTTATTTTTCGCGTGGTAAATTAAAACAATGCTTTGATATTGAAATTAAAAGTCATGGTTTTTGGTATTATTTGTTATTTTACTTTTCTTTTTCTTAAAAAGGGGAAAGAAAAAGTGAAAGTCATGAATTTCAAATTAAAATTATCTATTTTAAATAAAATGAGTGAAATTATTATATTTTAGATGAATTTAATGAAATATGAAAAAATGCGATTGGAAAGACAATGTTTGATGAATTATCACTTGCGCCTGGCTAGCATAAAAAGGTACTACTTAGTTATACCGTCGACCCGTTTCGCCAAATTATATAAATCGCCAAACCACTCGCCAAATTATACAAAGTGACATAATTTTTATTTTAAATGGCGAAAGAACAAATAAATTAGCATAACATTAATGAAAATACAAATAGAACGTCGAAATAAAAATAACTTGATGACGTAAACACGTGTAACTTGCTTAAAAACAAGCAAATATTCCATTTATGATCAACCATTATTGATATTTAATCTTATAGTTTGGCGATATATTTTTGGTCGACGGGATAAACAAGTAGTACCCATAAAAATACGGAATTGTTGATTTCTCTACTAGAAACTTCTGATTTCGCGAAGTGTTGAGAAAGTAAATTAAATTTTGGATAAAAGTAACATGATACAATGCTTAGCACACATCTAACGGAGACCAAACTGGTCGCCAAGGGCGGCTAGTAATAATAATAATTCTTTATTGTAAAGTTTTGTGATAAAATTCTACGTCAGAGCATAAATGACAACCTTACTGTCTTTTTTTTTACATTACAAATGACGAAAAAGAAAAACACTTTTAATCGTCAGCTCGAACCTATGATGGCTTTTCGGATTCTTTTATAAAGTTTGCTCCTTAATCGCATGAGCTTTCTTAGCTTTGTCCTTATTACGAATAATTTTCTTGGCTTCAAACAAGGCTGCTAGAAATGAACTGATCTACAAAAGTCTGTTAGATTAACTCTTTACGCATGATTTAGAGTCAGGGCTTTAGTTTTTGACATACCCACCCCCCACCCCACTATAACGATTATCTCGTTATATATGTTTACATTCCATCCCCCCCCCTCTAGACAGTTTCAATCAAAAAGCATTTTAACTTCGGTCATTTCCTTATTTGGGCATGAATATAACTCATCATTTAAAATCACTTTACATGCAATCTATTTATTAGAACTATCTTCGCTTCACACCCTTTTGTTCAGATGTATGGCAATTCTGCATTTTTGTTGTAAAGCGGTTCATCTTTGATCTAACATCTGGTCTAGAAAAATACATTCTCATGCTTTTCAGCCTAACGAATTCGGTCTGTTACTATGCCCTTTCCAGATAACATTTTTTTATTTTTTTAACCGCAGCTGTATCAATGTACAGATGAGTCTCCGTCTATCATGACTCAGGAATGTATGCAGCCCACAATCTGCCTCCCCCCTACACAATTAATATGGTAGAAGCCTACCGTACATTTTTGCCGAACATACCAGCCAATGTTTCTCTTAGCCCCTGTGCATGGAGCAAAAATACTTTTAGATTGGCGATATTGTAGTCCGCCAAGCAAGAAAGTTGTAACTGTATATTCGGGATTCCTGCTTTCTGTCTAGCCTCGTGATGACGTCTTAAAAGAGGCTCCTTATGGCTTTCCCCCTGTACCTCTCCCTTCGACCTTCATCATAAAATAAAGGAAAAGTTCGTTCTACGAATTGGAGTTTTTTTTATAGGACCTGGTGTTTAATTCTCGCAATCTTGTAAACGCGAAACGGCCATCTCTTTCACTAGCAAAACAAAGTCTTCATACCCACACCCCAAAAAAGAAAAAAAAAGTTAGAAGTGAGCAGGTTTAATGTTTCGGTCTTTCTCCATATACTGTTGGACTAGTTAACAAACTTTTTTGTACCACTTCTACCACTAAAGATATATCTCTCAGCGACATGATATTCATTCATTTGGAATACGATAGGGGTCATTCACAAAATTATACGCTATTAAAAGGCGATTTAAGACATTTATACAATTGCACTTGTTCGGTGAATGGAACATAACAGAAATATATCTTAAATTGAGATATTAGAACAAATATTGAGCGCATAGAACATAAATTAAACGAAATTCACAAAATTATACCCTATTAAAAGGCGATTTAAGACATTTATACAATTGCACTTGTTCGGTGAATGGAACATAATAGAAATATATCTTAAATTGAGATATTAGAACAAATATTAAGCGCATAGAACATAAATTTAAATACAATATTTTTGAATTATAAGGATTTCATTTTATGCCTAATCCCTTAAAAGCTGCCAAATTATTAAAACGGGCATATCTCTTCCAGTTTTGCAAATATCAAGGTGTAACTTTTTGTGTTTCATTGAGGAATGAATGAGGAACATTTTCGAAATTGCAAATTTTACACTACTGGTGCCCTATAAGAATTTAGTTTATGTGTTTCTCAAATAGACCCCCTACCTGGTTGCAACGTATGTCATCAAATTTTGTATCCTATTTTATGGATCTTTGCAATTGGAAGTAAGGGTCTAGGGAGAATATTTAAGGAAATAGGCTATTGGCTCCGCCTTTATGAATCACGCTGCCTACTTTCAAATACAACTTGTTTGAAAACTGAACTCTACTGAATGTCTCCGGGTCTTATAAAATAATTTTAAATTAATTTTATGAGATTACTAGGGGGCTCTGCCCCCTATGAGCTACGCTCGTCAACCCCCGTTCAGACACCGCAGACTGTAACAGCACGATAATTTAATTGGCTTTAAAAAGATTTCGGAAGACTGAATTATAATTTGAATCTGAGAATTGTAATCTGACGTAATTTTCACCAAACTTTTCTTTTTCTTTTTAATATTCACGTAAAAATTCTTTTGTTAGAAATGAAATATTATGATCATCTTAAAATATCAAATAAATGTATCGAGCAGTTTTTAAATTTAAACTGTTTTGCAATACTATTTTTTGTTCATTTTATATAATAAGCGTAATGTGACGTAAATGTGATGTAAATTCTCCTATTTAAGACTTCTAACGTATGTTTATGAATTTATTATTTTACAATATTCTGTCTCTTTTAAAATTCACGTGTAATTATAATTTTTATGACGTAATTTTCAATGAGTTCCTGCTTTTTATATTTTCTGTTTATAATAGTCACGTGTAAAATAAATTTTTAATTTGAAGTAAACATTATTGTTTGCGCTGTTTATACAACTGGCAACAGTTTAAATTAATAACATTTTCTAAAATTTGTAAAAAATATCTCTCGAAATGCTGAAAATTTGAATTTAAAATTGAAATAAAACCTCAAAAAATGAGTCAAATAAGAAAAATAAATACAATCTGCACAACGGGAACTTATAACGTATAAAATGATCTAAACATGATTAAATTCTCATGTACAGTCGTGGAAAAAAAAATAAACACCCACTACTAACTCCTCAACAAATTATTGTAGAAGAAAGTTACTGATATCGAACGATTGGAAATAAAGTCTACTTTTAAATGATGTATATAAAATTTGGTTAGGGGGACATCTACATATTGAAACGAACCATGACTTTATTTTTTTCAATAGCAGTACACAATTCTGTCAGCATAAATGAACTCTACACCCTTCAATTAGCCTAAAAACGAATTTTTATGCAATTCGTACCAAAAGTTTCCGAGAAATTAATTATTTTAAAACGAGCGTATTTTAAGGGCTGTATCCAAATTGAAGTTCGGTACTCGATTGTTAACCGAGAGAGCCGGCTTCTTGATCAAGGCACCACTCAAGCAATCAATGAAGCTGGTTAGATTACAGGACAGCCGAAGAAATTTCAAAATATCTTGTCACTTCTATCATAGACGTCCCCTTAAACCATCATTTTGCCGTTTTTTAAGCATAATTTGAAAACTACTTGCAAGAAAAATGTGAAATTTGGGATTTCCATAAAGCAGGACTTAATAAATATAAATCCATTAAAAAAATTGTAGGTTGCAATTCATAATTTTTCCGCATATTAATTTCATAATTCATATCATAAAATTTTAAAAATTGCAAATTCAGCGCATTTATGTTTGGGTATATTAGTATTATTGCTACAAAAAAAATTAGCACATTAGGAGCATAATTTCAGGAGATATAAATAAAAATATGAAAATGTAATTTAACATTAGAAGCACTAAATTTTAAATGTTTATAATTCAAAAACTTGTCATTCAAATGACTTGAAATTTGGTGTCTAGGCATAGTTTGAACCGAAGATTTGAAATATCGCGTTAAAATTGGGTATTGCTATTGAAAAAAATGAAGTTTCGATTCGTTTTAATATGCAGATGACCCCTAAGAAAATTTTATATACATCATTTAAAAGCAGTCTTTATTTTCAATCGTTCGGTACCAGTAACTTTTGTCTACGATAATTTATTGAGGAGTTAGTAGGGGGTGTTTACTTTTTTTCCACGACTGTACAGTTTTGGCTCCAATAAAACTTTTTTAATAGAACGATTTTGTCCAACTTTAGCATTAAATATCTCTTAAAATAATTCATCGATTTGGAAACAGTCTACATCAGCGTGTTTAACAAACATTTCTCTATGATACTACCGATTTTCATATTTTTGTATGCAACAGTTTTTTTTAATATTAACGATGAAAGGCCATGCTTAATCATTCAAATTGGATGTGGATCTACTCGGAATATCTTCGCAGATTTTCATTGGTCCATTTCCAAATCAAAACTTTTTTTTTATATATAGATGGATTTATAAGATAATTTATAATTAAAATAATTTTCAATCATAAACTTACATAAAAAGAAAAGTGCTCAGTTAAACTGATCGCATTGAGCTCACAGGCTATTCACACTAATTGTAAAGTATACTCTTATTTCGAAGAATAATGCCCATCGAAAAATAAATGAAGGGTGATTAGTCTCCGTTTCCCCCCTTTATACTTAATCAATGAACATCTAAATCTAATCAGGGACGCGCCTTATCAGAATAAACCTGTATACCAAATTGAAGCAAATCAGATAATGCTGGATGAAAAAAAACATTTCGCTAAATTAAGGGGCTATTAGCTCCACCATTTCCCCTTTTATGTTTAACCAATGAACCCTCAAATCTAATCAGGAAAGCTCATTATCAGAATGAACCTAGAAATTTTTTTAAAAAGTAAGTTGGATAATTCTGCATGAAAACCCATTTATCTAAATTAAGGGGAGGGGACATGCCCCCTTTCCCCTTTTATACTTAACTAATGAACCTCCAAATTTAATGAAGGAAGCGACTTAACATAATAAGCCGGTATACCAAAATTTGGAGCAAATCGAATAATTCTGCATGAAAAAACCATTTAACTAAATTAAGGAGGGGGAACTAGCCCCCTTTGCCCCCTTTATGTTTACCTAATGAACCTGCAAATCTAGTCAGGGAAACTTTAAGATAATAAACCGGTATACTACATTTGGAGTAAATCGAATCATTCTGCATGAAAAACCTATTTATCTAAATTAAAGAGGGGTGACTAGCCCATTTTCCCTCTTTATACTTAACCAATAAGCCCCAGAAACTAATCAGGGAATCGCCCTATCAGAATGAACCTAGAAAAAATATCGAAGCAATCGGATATATCTACCAAGAGTTATCGCGTTTCGTACATACGTACGTACGTACATACATACATGCACACAGAATCGGCGGGTACATTAGCTCTCATGCTTTGAAAGCCTGTGAGCTAAAAAGCGGGTACGTGTGAGAAGAGAGGTTTCGTTTAATATATCCTTTAAGACAATGTATCCTTAATTAATAAATCAAAATTGTTAATTTATAATTATTAAACCACCGTTACATAAATGGCAGTACTATTATATTTAATTTTAAAATAATTTTAAAAAATATATTTTTATACAAATTTAAAATATTCAAGTAAAATTATTTAAATAAAATTAAGCAATCCAAATATTTTCAAATTCAGTAATTTTAGAAATTTAGTGGACATGTAAATAAAATATAAATTTTTTAAAAGAAAAAATTGATTTAAATATTTATTATTTTAAAATGCTGAAATAATTCCGAAAAAAATCCACATTACTTATTTCCATACGCTCAATAGATGGCGCCAAAAAAGAATGTTAATATTTATTAAACATTAAAAAAACCCGTAAAATGGCTAGAAAATACGATTTTTTTTTTTTAAATTAAATCCATCGGACAACTGAATGTAAAAAAGTTGAAAATTTCAACTTCCGCCAACATGCTTCGAACCCGGAACCTTTCGGTTAGAAATAACACACGTTACCACGAGACTTACCTAGTTCGCAAAAAGATGGTTGAATTTAGATTTTGTTTTGAAATCGTTAAAAAATGGTCGGATGTCATTACATTATTTTGTTTAATTAAAATAACATAACTTTTTCAAATTGTTATAATTTTGGGTGTGACTACACAGGGGGTATTCAGCTCTATGTAAAAAAAAAAATCAAGTATGTCACTTAAATAGATTCTGAATACAAGCGCTGTGACAGGCAGACGGACAGACAGACAGAGAAACGAGACTATCAGATATGAACTAATTTCTTTCGATCTCGTGTAGACCGATTATTGAATATTGGCCATTTAGCACGTAAAACAATACGAATAGTTCAGCATTTATTTCCGTACAATTAAAACTTCATCAATAAATAAATAAATAAATAAAATAATATATTAGATGACAAATGGATACATATGTGGTGGAATTATGAGCTTAAACGCTGAAATAATTAAAATAAAAAAGTTGTTATAAATAACAAATCTTTGGCGATGGCTTTGGCTGTTGACAGCTTGCATGTGCAGATATTAAGAAAATACCGTTTAAAAAAAAAATTCGAAATTTTATTTAAATTATAATTTTTATTTTGTATATAAAAATACTTTTTGGTGTTATTAGTGGACAATCTAAAATTATATCAAACTTATAATATATATTAAAGCTTTCAATGAAAAATGGTTTTGATTCATGTTCTGATTTATGTTCTAGTGTGTTGTGTAATCCGGAAAATTTTCATAAATTTTCATAATTTTTCATTCCTGAAAAAAAATGGATCCCTTAGTTTTTAGCTCACAAGCTATCAAAGCCTGGGAGCTAATGTGCCCGAAGGTTCTGTATGTACGCACGTATGTATGCACATAACGAGATAATGCTTGATACAAATTTCTGATTTGCTTCAAATTTTGGATATAGGTTCATTCTTATAAGGCGCTCCTCTGATTAGTTTTAGGCTTTGATTGGTTAAGTATAAAGGGGAGGGGGATAAAAAACACAATTATCTAAATTAACCTCGCCTTAATTTAGATAATTGTGTTTTTCATGCAGAATTATCCGATTTGCTTCAAATTTGCTACTCCAGTTTATGCTGATTACATTTGGAGGTTCATTGGTTAAGTACAACGGGGGGAAATAGGGAACCTTCCCACCTTAATTTAGTTAAATGTGTTTTTTTTTTTTTGTCGATTTCTTTATTTTTCGAGAGGCAGTATTCCTTGAACTATGAATATAATATACAATTAGTGTGAATAGTATATGAGCTCAATGCCATCACTTTAGCTAGGCACTTTTCTTTTTATTTTAATTGGATAATAGTATTGGTACTATCATCTTCTTTTTACAGATAAAAAAGAAAAATATTCGTCGAGAACTTTTCTAAATCATGAAAGCAACTGTACGAGAGAAAACTGTATTAAAAATTATCAAATTTTACTGAATACATGGATATTACTTTTAAAACACGAAATTGATTCCTCTTTTTAAATAAATATTAATGGAATAACTTTTGACCCTATAAGTACATTCACTAATTAGGTGATAAGCGCGCTTCGGTAAACTCAAGTACTTAGCACTATTACTCTAAGTTTTGAATGTGCGTAGAAAAGTTTATGAAAGATTTATCGAAAGACCGTTTTTGAACTCATTTCGTTATGATTTAAAAGCAAATAAATCCAATGTAATAAAAGCAAAACATCTATTGGTAAATATATTTCTCAGGTTTTTTAAAAAGTGTTTTATTTAGCAAAAATTTGAACTCCAGAATGTTAAAACATTCCGTTATTTTATGTATATCGAAAAAATAAATTAAAAATAAAATTCAAGAGTTCAATTATACTTCATATCATCGTTATTAGTAAAAAATGGATATTAAAATCACTAGTAAGGTTTTTGACGGTAGGAAACTAATTTTTATTATTTTCCCGCTCTGACTGTATCTATATATATACACTAGCGTGTAAAACTTAAGAACTAACACAAAATGTTAATTTCTAAACACGTGAGTACTCAAAAAAAGAAAATTCTATAAACAGCAAGTGTAAAAAATAGGTGTTATCCTAACATCACAGCCAGTCTATAGGAGGTCTCCATAACCTCACAAAGGGTCACAAGTGTCACAGTCACGACAATGAACGGAAATGTGATATCTTTCATTCGTCTCATTCTTAATCTTATTTGATTCCTCCACCGAGAAGTCACCATGACTGCTGCTTTGTGATGAGTCACCAGATGATTTTACAATAAAGTCACCTTGTGACCCCCATGTAAACGTCTTTTGGAGACTCCATTGTAAAATCATCATGATAGCTCTTTTTTGACGAGTTCCCAAGTGATGGAAAATTAAACCATCTGGTGACTTTTCACAAAGGAGCGCAATGCTGACTACACAGTAGAGTATCGGTCACCTGAAAGTCACCATGTGACTTCATTGTGACATTATTTGGAGACTTAGCACAATGCAATGCTCACGATGACTTCAAAGCTGAGTCTACAAATGACAGTCACATGAGAATCACAAGATGACTTCGTTGTAATGCCACCTGGTGACTCATCACAAAACAATAGATACAGTGACTTCTCAGTGTAGTCACCACATGACGATCATTTTAGAGTAATAATAAAAAGAATGAAAAATCCCAAATTTTGTTTCTCCGTAGTGACTGTGATACTTGTGGCCATGTGTGACATGGCCACATCAACTACGTGTGGTGTAGATATAACATCAATTTGCTACACCTGATGTTTATATCATTTACTTTTGAGTACTCACATGTTTAAAAATTAGCATTTTATGCTTGTTGCTAAGTTTTGTACACCAATGTATATTAAGCTATCGTACAATTATACTAATCGCAATTATTTGTCACTTGTTTAATGGCAACGCCAGAATGAAGCGCATCTCATAGGTTATTGGACAGCATTTAATGAATTTCCATACCTATAAAGGGGAGGGGGTTACCGTAGGGAAACCCTGTTCTCTCGATAAATGCCGCCAAGTTTGTAGCCAACTTGGTGATACACCGCCAAATTTGGTGACCAAAATTAGTCGCCAAAAGGCACGCCAACTTGGCGATGTCTCTGATATTTTGCAAAATTCACATAGACTTCCATTGCAAACCAATAGGGTTTTATTGCTTACAGAAAATCAATAAATTGAGATATTTTAATGCAACAAAAACTAATATTAGCTTAGGATTATATTAATAATATTTAAGGGAGTCCAAGTAAATTAAATTATGAACAAAAGTAACATGATACAATGCTTAGCATGCTTTCCCAAACATAAATTTTAAGAGAGACCAAAATGGTCTCCAAGGCGGCTAGTATTAAATGTATTTCTGTTAATAAGCATTAATTTACAAGTAAGAACCACAAATGTTGAAATATTCAAAGGCCAAGTACTATAATGTTTGATAGTTTTGTGTATGATATAATAAAATAATTTTACCTTCAGCAAAAAAGAAAAAAAAAAAAAAAAAAAAAATGCAATTTAACAAATTACAATGACCATTTGGAATTTTTTTTTTCAAAGAGTAAAATTTAAGACATAAAAAATAGCACGGAGTTGATCATACATTACGTACGCCATGAATTAAACATTAATAGTGTTATTACACGTAAAAATTATAAGCGATAGAAATCGCCTGCGACTCGTACGTATTATCCACCTGAAACTTATTATCCAAGCATTTCATTAGCTGCTCGGAAAAAGGCTTTTCCATCGTCAGATTTCCAAAAAATCTGACGGCTAATTTTAAATTAAATTTATTTTTTAAACTTCTAAATATCCCACAATATTACTTTTTATACCGTCGTATAGAGAAAAAAAATGTACTTTTAAATGCAATTTAATTGTAAGCTTTATCTCAATTTGTTTCCGAGTTGTTAATTTTTTTTTTTTTTTTTTTTTTTTGTAGTTTTTATTACTTTTTTGTCATAGTGGCAGCACTCTGTTGTCCATCTCTGTTGAAAGTAAAGGGAAATACATATTGCTGTATAGACCAATCAGAAGACGAATAAAATGATAATTAAACCAATAAAAACCTTCAAATATGCTTTTGATTTCCTACCCTGACGAGCACAATAACCATTTTTCCAAATGGTTAAAAATAATTGCTCTGAGATTTTATTGCGTGCAATAAAAATAAATATCTTACTGAAGACCTTTAAAAATTTGATTGATAAAATGATAAAATACACTGTTCAAAAGAAAAAAAAAAATCTATATTTTACAACAAAAGGTACTGGCACTCTGGCTGCCAACACAGTTGCTGTAAAATTTATAAGCTGCTGAACGTTTTAAATTTTAATTGATAAAATAAACTGAAAAATAATCTGCATTTTACAACAAAAGGTGGTGGCACACCTGCTGCTAACACAGATGCAGTAAAATTTACAAGCTGCATCTTTAAGAGTGCTATAAAAAATGTCAAGTCTGAGGAAAATCGCGTTGTTATTGCCTGCTCGGTGCACGTGACAGAAATAAATCAAATTTTACTTCACTTGTTGCTTGAATTCAACTTCACAGCATCGCTGCTTGAAAAATCAGATCTGGAAAAAATCACAACATTTTTTCCCCATAGAGTACTTCATTCACTATAAATATTATATCACATTTAAGATAAGCCAGCTTATTACTTACTAAGTGTCAATTATTTATTTTTAAACTAAATTATCCAATTTGCTTCACATTTGTTTCACCAGTTTATTCTGATTATATTTGGAGGTTCATTGGTTAAGTATAAAGGGGGGAAGGAGGGAGCTAATTTTCCCATTTAATTTAGCCTTTTTTTTAAAACCATTTTAAAAAATGGTTATTGTCCTCGTCAGGGTAGGAAATCAAAAGCCTATCTGAAGCCTTTTACTGGTTGAATCCGCATTTTATTCGTTTTCTGATTGGTCTATACAGTAATCTGTATTTCCCTTTACTTTCAACAGAGATGGATACTTCTGTTGCCACTATGACAAAAAAATAATAAAAACTACAAAAAAAAAATAATAACTTAGAAACAAATTGAGATACAGCTTTCAAACAAATTGCATTTAAAAGTACATTTTTTTTCTCTATACGACAGTGTAAAAAGTAATATTGTGGGTTGTTTAGAAGTTTAAGAATGAAATTTCATTTAAAATGGGTCATCAAATTTCTTGGAAATCTGACGATGGAAAAGCATTTTCCTGAACATCCAATGGAATGCTTGGATAATACGTAAGTTTCAGGAAATCTGACGAGTCGCGGGCGATTTTTGTCGCTTGCAATTTTTACGTGTAATAACACTATTAATGTTTAATTCATGGCGTACGTAATGTATGATCAACTCCGTGCGATTTTTTATGTCTTAAATTTTAGTGTTTGAAAAAATCATTTCCAAATGGTCGTTGTAATTTGTTAAAGTGCTTATTTTTTTTTCTTTCGATTTCTGTATTTTTTCAGATGCAGTATTATTTGAACGAGCTCAATGCCATCAGTTTAACTGGGCACATATATTTTTCTTTTGATTGGAGAATAGTATTGCCACTGTCATAAAAAAAAGAAAAATATTCGTCGAGAACTTTTCTAAATTATGAAAGCAACTAGACTAGAGAAATCTGTATTAAAAATTATTAAATTTTACTGAAGACATGGACATTACTTTCAAAACACGAAATTGATTTCTCTTTTTAAATAAATATTAATGAATAACTTTCGAGCCTATAAGTACATTCTCTAATTAGGTGATAAGCGCGCTTCGTTAAAGTCAAGTACTTACGACTATTACTCTAGGTTTTGAATGAGTGTGGAAAAGTTTACGAGAGATAGACATCCATTTCGTTAAAGAAAAAATTTCAACATTACAGAATTTGTCGTTTAATATTTTTCTTCACGAGGACAATGTTGAAATTATTCAAAAGAAAACTCTATAAAGCAATTATTAATGTTCATCAAATTTGTGAGTATTATTTTGAAATCCCTAAATTTATTTCTGTGATTATTTTGGTCGAAATATCTAATAAAAGACAAACTAGGCTTCCCAAAAAAATTACGAAAATGTAAAGCGGCTTAATAAAGTATATTCTCTTCTACTATATGGCCAAATTTGACCGGCCACTTGCGATTTTTAACGTTTTCTTAAATATCTAGAAAAATACATGAGGAATTATCCTGAAAATCCAGGTGTGTAAACAGAATAGTACAGGTCATACCGTCAACAAATTGAAAACGAACGAATATCTTTTGGACAACGCTGTAAAAACTAATGTAGCAAAAGCGTTCAAACTGTAGATTATGATTAAGTGCCTTATTGTAATAAATTGTGTTCATTTTTATGAGAATGGCATGTAAATGTGTAGAGAAATTAAATTTTTATAAAATTTGCTTATAATTGGTAGAGTTTTTAATATAAAAAAAGTTCTTTTCAGAAAATATGACAAATAATATTGTACACAATACCCTGCAATCAGAATGAAAAAAATAATAAAAATTGTATGAAAAATGGGCAGTTTTACTAAATAATGATTCACTGCGCATGCCCGAATGTAAACAAATTATAATTTGCATAATGTGTTAGCAAAATGTATAGAGCAACTTTTGTGAAAATCTCAAAAATATAGTTTGAAAAGTCTGAGAATTATCGTTTATCGAATAAGTTCAAAATCCGTTATTCCAAAAAGGAAGCATAAAGACGAGGGGCTGTATCAAAATACAGTAGTACGTGCATTATTGTGTATGCTATACTGGCATCAATGGTCATATAAATACAACCCCTCATCTTTTTGCTTCATTTTGGAAGCAACGGATTTTGAGCTTATTCTATCAACGATAAACCTTTTAGAGAATCATATATATATTTTTTAGAAACAAATTAAAAAATCTCGCATTTAAGGGTTAAGCTGTATAGCGGAATTCTTGCGTGCATTAGTAACAAAAAAAATGTTAATGGTAATGCTAGTTAATGCTGTTAATTTATCATCTTTGTCTGTTGAATGTGATTGTTGAACATGAAAATGTATATTTGAGAAAAATAGCATATGAAAAATCGATATTTCGAGTTCTGAAAACTAATTAATACACAAACTAATCGCAATCGTTTCCAAAAATTACGGAGTGAAAACTTTATTTTCATAAATGCTTCTTTAAATCTTTGAAATACATTCGGTTATGTTGTTTTGGAAAGATAAGGGAACACTTTTAGGAATTGTGGATAACTTGGAAGGGAAAACATTGCTTTTTAAATCCACATTAAATTTCGTCTTTCTTTTACACTCTCAGAAATATTTTTTCCAATTCACGGAAATACAGGGTATCCCAGTACTCTCCATACAACTTAAAAAATTTATTAAAAAAAAATAATGTTCCTACAGCAAAAATAATTACAACAGTACATAGAGTGACTTAAAAAGTTTTTTTTTTTCTACTACCTTAGTATACTTTTACAAGAGATCCTTTCATTTCACAAAGAATATTAAGTCGATATTCCAATTCCAACTACGTCCGTTTCAGCATGCTAACATCAACAGTAGTTACAACTGTTTGGTTCTTTTGTTTCATTGTATGAGACTGTTCACTTTCGTTCGGTACACGGCATCTTTTACATAACCCCAAACCGATAATTTCTTTTGAGTATCGGATTTCGTTTCGATGAAGCACGCGCCACGCTTTGCGCTTTCTTAACGGGATCAGCTATTTTGAATGAATGACGTTTTTGAAAATTCTTTTA
Organism: Maratus speciosus; assembly: GCA_963932465.1. Taxonomy (NCBI): domain Eukaryota; kingdom Metazoa; phylum Arthropoda; class Arachnida; order Araneae; family Salticidae; genus Maratus; species Maratus speciosus. The sequence goes on from OZ010792.1 coordinate 72,499,271, forward strand.
CTTGTGCAGCGCCATCTACGAACAGACAAAAAAAAAACTTTTTAAGTTACTCTATGTACTGTTGTAATTATTTTTGTCGTAGGCCTAATATTAGTATTTTATTTTGTAATAAATTTTTGAAGTTGTACGGATAATTTTGGGACACACTGCATTCCTGGCAGCAATGCTACCAGTATATTTCCGAGAATTGAAGAAATTTCCTTTTTATTTTTTCGTATAGTTCTAGGACAGAAAATTTACGTAATCTGAAAAAAGCTTTTTTTTTTTTTTTTTTTTTTTTTTTCTCCTTTTCTTTTGCAGATCCACTTGGTTTTGAACCTAGGACATCCACATTCTGGAAGAGCAACTCCGAAAATTATATTCTTGTACGATCAAAACTTACCGAGTTTTTATACTGCACATTTAATACAATTTCGGAGCCTTCTGGAACTAACAAATTGTCTGTTTGGTTTTAGTGCCATTAAGTTCAAAAATTTCTTAAATTTTAAAGCATCATAATTCTGTGAGTTTTGTTTGTAGAAGAATGGAGTTCTTACTTTTGTACGTTTCATAGCACTAAGAAAAATTTTACTAAATCTTACGCAACACATGAACTGTATAATTTGTTTTAAAATGGAAAATTTTGAAAGTTCTTTGTAGAAATATTTCAGTAAAACTGTCTACGTATCTCCAGCAGGCAAAAATATAAGGCCCATTGATAATCCAACTGAATTTTGGAAAATGCATTAATCTTAACATTTTGGTTTGCATATCAAAGCAAATTTATGGAGGTTTTTTATAACTAGGCAAGAGTTTCAAACCACAAGTTTGTAATTTGTCACTTAAATGAAACTTCTTGTGAGAAAAGATTTTCGTCCAATAGTGGTATTTTGTAAAATTGATGACCTGGATAAATAAAACCATCTGAAATTATCTGAAAATACCGAAAAAACTGATTCTTTCGATTTACAGTGTAACCCCGATTTAACGCTTCCCGCATATAACGCTTTCCCTTTTTAAAGTTCTTTCAGCTTGGACCAACCAATTTCCTATACCAACAATGTATAAAAAAAAAAAAAAAATCCCTGCCGGCTCTGGCCTACAGGCGAAGGTAGATTTTGATGTTAAGTACTAAATTCAGCAACAAAACTTAAATCAAGATTAGAGATAGACCAGTTCCATCACTAAGAATGAACTCTATGGAGCTAAACATTTTGTGAAATTTCTAATATACACGAATACACACACACATGTATATGGGATAGGTTTAAAAATGGCTAAAACAAATTCAGAGAACCTCAAAGTGTTAAAATATGTTAATATTTCCATAGTCGGGTTTTTATCATGTTTCAATACGTTTCTTCAAACTCACATGACGTTACATATTCACATGCTGAGGTCCATTATATTTCTAATATGACGCAATATATATATTTTTTAATTCGTCAAACTGTTTATTTCATTTTGAGTTTCCATGCTGAAATCTTGCTCTAGAAAACTTATGACATAATATTCAATTTGTTTTCAATTCGTCAAACTATTTATTTAATTTATTTTTTCACGTGAAATTCTTCAACAGAAAAGCAATTGTTGTGGTGAAAATTTTATTGTTTTTTTTTAATTGTTGGCAACTGCTATAACGAAAAATATTTATTTTTCCTGTCATTGTTGTGTAAGAGCTGGTTTGTATCATAATCTTGTTAAGACGGTATTCAAAATTTTTAACCCCCCCCGCCTCCCATTTCCATTCCCTTGGACCGATTTTGCCCATTTTCAATCGCCGCCGAGATATTAGCCGTCTGAAAGTTGTTGGCGAGTTTGAAAACGATCCGTGCATAATTGCGACTTTTATCGTGCGGACAAAATTTAGTACATATATATATATATATATATATATATATATATATATATATATATATAAACTTTTTAAGTGGGGGTGGTTTTCGGTTCCTGGTGTCCTATAATGAAAAGTTATGAAGGAATTTTTCAAAAGTCGCACCATGGTAACGACTGCAATAGGTAGTATTTCTTACGAAACTACCTAAAATATCTGCTTTTAAAATCTCATTCTGAGATCTTTCCCACATTTAACGTCGTTTTCTGAAATGAAAATGAACACTTTTTCGGACAACAATTGATTGCTTTCGACGAATTTCGCGTTTTCTCGATCTATATTTCTGCTTTCCTTTGAATCTATATTTCCAGTTATCAACGAAATCAAATCAAATCAAATAATAGTTATTTCTTCCATTTTGAAGACCAAGAAATTTGCAGATTATTTATGAATCACTTCTACATAAAATTATTCACTTCTACATAAAAACTAAAAGAACAAATAATATATTTTTTTTGCTTCTGTACCACATGACACGTGATCACGGCTCCTGATAGACGAAGCAAGAGAGGCCCGCTAAAAAATTCGGAAATATTCTATAGAGGGAGGGGCTGAGGAAGCAGGAGTGTTAGGTTTCCGAAAGAAACTGAACTGAAAGATACATTAAAAATCTTTATTCTCTTTTATTCAGCGAGATATGACTGCAAAACGGAAACGATTCTCTATTGCCGATAAGCCCAGTTTTATCGAAAAATCGAGGCATTTTTCAGGGACACAGAATCGGCAAAATCCTTTGGACTTGCAACATGTACATCTAAAACAATTTTAAGCGAGTAAGATGCAGTTGAATCAAAATCAGATACACTAGGAAATGCTACAAAATTATTAAAACCATAAAAGCTACCATATGCTGAACTGCAAAAAAAAAACTTAATTGAATGTCTCCACCAAGCACGCTCTGCAAATATCCCTATTAATGGAATAATATATTAACTCTTTATATCCAGAATTTTGAATAAAAAAATTGGGTACTTTTCGGTTAACCGGGCGCCAGTGTTATATATACATATTATATACATACATATATGCAAATATACATAAATATACATGTAATATAAGGATGATATAAGGATAAGGCCTTAGTTAATGAAAAAAGGAGTTTAATGATTCTAGGTTATAGTTTTACATATTAAATAGAAATTATATTTACAAGTACGGGAGGGTAGGGGGGTTTTCTGCGGCATACGCACACGCAGAATCGTCGAGATTCCATATCGGCCTCCGCTCTCGTCTAGAGCGAGAAAGATACGTTTAACATCAACCGCGTCAGAATGAAATCTGCTCTCGGTTGTCACTTGTTTCCAAGCGAAGAGAATGCAAACTGCATATCAGCAAATTCAGTAACATCTGCTGTTCTGCGGTAACAAGTTCTCATGGAAAAGTGCTGACCATATCTGTTGCTATGAGTAGGGTTTTATGGGAATCTAAAACCATAATTCACACTCGGCCATCTTGTCCGCTTGTCGACCTCGACAGCGCGTTAAATAAGCAACAAGATATGTCAAAAAACAAAAACAAACTATCTAAAAATAATTAAAATCCAAAGGAAAAAAAAATTGTCATTAAATAATTAAGAGAATTGAGCTAAATAATAATAAAAAAATTTAAGTCTAAATTTTATGTAAATTAATGCTGAGCTGCCGTGGGGTATCTCCAAAGAAAAAAAACAAAAGAATAAAAAAAAATCTCAGGATAACATCAATCATGAGACCGTCTTTCTCATGAGTCATCATCAGGGATGAAAAATATAATCTGAAAGGCCGTCTGCCCATTATATCATCATCAAGAAAACATACTAAAATCTGCCTCATCTTAGGTAGAATTTCGTAAAAAAAAAACATCTTTATCCCAACGTCATTCGGGAATAAAATATAAAAAAAAAGAGGTTTGCCTCGTCTAAGCAAAAAAAAAAAAAAAAAGGGATTTCCCACCAAAAGGTTTTTTTTTTCGACAGCTAGCTCTTACTTCTGTAAAAAAAATATGCGATGGGGGGGGGGGGGGGATAAAACACATACATATATATAGCAATTCAATAAAAAGTTTACACATAAAATACAGTTTTTAAAAATATAAATACAACAATATTCTTTTTCTTCTTGTCAAATGTGAGTGTTAAAAAAAAAATAAAGTCCGGTGTAGATAGTCATTTTAAATAAAGTTGTTGTTTACGCAACATAAAAAAAAGCACGTGTTGCGAAACAGGCAAATGAAAAAAATAATGCACCATTTGCAGTCGGAGAGAAAGATAACTTGCCATGCGCAAAAAAAAAATCACCACATGGGTTCAATAAAAAAGTTTTGAGCAGGTATATATCGCTCAGAGATTTAAAAAAAATGTTGAACAGAACTTCGAAAAAAAAAGGCACATAAATTCTGTTAATATAAGCTGAAAAGATAAAGAATTTGTTGCATATTCCACAAACTAAGAATAATTAAAAAAAACTGTTGATAAAAAATGCTTGGTACGCGATAACTTCTTAAAAAAAAGCACTTGAAGTTTATCGCACTGAAGAATGGCATGACACACAGAAATACGAAGAAGAAAAAAACGTTCTGTGTTGAAGATTTCCATCAATGATTGGACTCTTGAAATGGTGAGTTACACTGGTAAACGCCTCATTCTAATGTTTCGTCCGGAAAAAAAAATCGTGGATGCTTGCTGCAATCGTAAAAAAAAACGAAGATATTGAAATAAAGTTACTAAGAAAGTCACAGATAGTAGCAGTCTAATAGTCTGTACGATATAAATGTTCTCTTAAATAAGCAGATATATGGGTGTCAAACACAGAATATATAAAAACACAGTTAAAAAAAATAGTAGTAATAATAAAAAACACATTTATGATAAACTCGTTGGTTGCACTAGTGACCTATATACGTGAAGCATATTTCTTTTTGGAAATTTAAGTCTACTTTTTCTCTTTCTCGTTGATGACTTCACAAAATGTCGGCGTATAAAAAATAAAAAAGGAATGATAAGGACACGCAGAATTTCGGTCCAATTAGTAACGTCACTCGAATCTCGAGATGGTTGGGATGTATGGAACGCCAAATGCTGATAAATGAGTCCGTTGGCAGACGTAAACAGTAATAAATAGATGGTCAATAAGACGAGCACAGTCATGAACATCTTGTAGGATAAGAAATTTAAATCGTAGGAAAAGCAGTCTGGCGATAATGTTACGAGATGTTTCTGATATGCTGAGTCAATTACTGGGTCAACTTCGATGTCAGCAGGAATATTTTCATTCGAAAAATCTTTATTTACTGTCGGCGGTTTTAGATCTTAAGGGAAAGAATTTGAAACAAGTGTTTCCATAGTGCATCTTGCATCAGGAAATGGAGGTACATAGGATTTATCTTGAGATTTCGTTGCAGATACATTATCAGACACAGTAATGCAGCTTATAAAAATACTTGTGGGTGGAGATTTAGTTAAAGTAGCTCCGTTTTTGTCGTATGTGAGAGTACCCTGAAATATGTCATCTGTCCCTATGATAAGTGGCATGGGCATCTGAGAAGACTTAACTACGTAAACAGAAGTAGAAAAAGTATTATCGACTATTTGTATATTGGTAAAAACGATCCTATAGGTTGAATAACACGGTTACCGATGCCCGACAATTGCACAGTTGCTCCGGTGAGGGGGGGGGGGGAGACCCAATTTGTTCATAAATGTCTTCTCTCAGTATCGTCAGTGAGCTTCCAGTGTCCAAGATTGAATTGATTTGTAAATTAAAAATTTTTACAGGTTTCTGCATGCGCGGATGAGAATGACACATTTCTACTACGTGGATTTGTTCGTCTCTGCGTGGTGACGTCTTGCGTGAAGGGGAGGTGCCTTTGAGTCGAACGCTTACGCTCCGGCGTTTGTTCCGTACATTGATTGGAAACATGACCAAAACGTGCACATTTCATACACTTTTTTCCTTTATTCAAATGCACACAATGGGTAGATAGGTGTCCTGGGGCTAAACAATTCCAGCAAGTTAATTTTGCAGTTTTCTCCTTCTGGTTAATCTTAGGAGTGTTGGGTGTAGTCGGTGACATTGATTGATAAAATTTAGAACTCTGTTCACAAATTCGTTCGAAAATTTGGAGCTTGTTTTTAAATTCGGCAAGCGTGGCGCACCCGAATAATATAGCTTTATTATGTGGTGTATCGTTAATCCCATTAATTATATAGTGGATTAAAGATATATCATCGATGTTTCCTCTTTGTGCTATTTCTTTCATTTTCAAAAAATATTCCAATAGTTTTTCGTTCGGGCGGCAGCCTCTAGCGGCTAGTAATTGATCTATCTGGGCGGACGAAGCTGATTGTCCAAATTCGCGAAACAATGCTTCTTTGAGCGATGTATATGAAGAAATGTTATTTTCAATACGTACATACAATAATGCTAAACTTTTTAATGCCCGCTCAGCAAACACATATTTCTGTATGTCGGACAATTGAAATGAATGGGCCAGAGATTCAAATCTCTGAAACCATGTTTGAACGTTTTCCGTCTTATCACCACTAAACGGTGTAATTAAATGATCAATGTCATGGAAAGAAATTGTCTGTTTGGGCGCGGAGTGTGTACAGTGTACATGCGCCTGGTCTGGCTGTACTGTCAAAGGGGAAGATAAACCAGTGCTTCCACTACTATTGTGACTATCATTAAATTCTGTATCCGATTCGGAAATTGCCGTAAACGTGTCTTTAAAAGCCGAAATATCAACTAGTGCACTTAAAATACGTTGCCCTATATCTTCCTTTGATCCATGGATGTCAATGGATAAGATATTAGCAATAGTAATCAATTGTATCTGATCGTAATCGTCCAAAATTACTTTGAGTTTATTTTCATACTCATCGCTTTTGTCAGTAAAAGAAAAACCTTTAAATTTCCTTAAATTCGCTCTATTCTGGCGATTTTTATCGCAACCAAATATAAATTCATGCAATAATTTGATTTTACCTGTTTTAGCCGATTTCAACTGGCTTTTAATAAAGTCAATTTCTTGTAATTCCATATTAAAAGACAAGAAAGGAAAGAGAAAAAAATAAACTTACTTCAAAAGGAGTTATCCAATTGAAAAATAAATTCTTCACCACGATATATTGAAGTAATCCAATTAATGATCCGTAAAAAAAAATATACTTGCAGTCAAAGATTCATTCCTTGTACAGCGATAACTATCTTGCACAAATAAAAACAAACGAGCTTCAACCAGGTGGCTAAGGGGATGAATCACGTCTGCTGGAATACGAATGTTGATAACGGGACTGAGAAGGAAGTTCTCCAATTCTGATCGGTAATAAAGCCTAGGGGATTTTACTTTTTAAATTCGTTTTGGATTCAAATCGGCCTAGAGCTCCCATGTAATATAAGGATGATATAAGGATAAGGCCTTAGTTAATGAAAAAAGGAGTTTAATGATTCTAGGTTATAGTTTTACATATTAAATAGAAATTATATTTACAAGTACGGGAGGGTAGGGGGGTTTTCTGCGGCATACGCATTCGCAGAATCGTCGAGATTCCATATCGGCCTCCTCTCTCGTCTAGAGCGAGAAAGATACGTTTAACATCAACCGCGTCAGAATGAAATCTGCTCTCGGTTGTCACTTGTTTCCAAGCGAAGAGAATGCAAACTGCATATCAGCAAATTCAGTAACATCTGCTGTTCTGCGGTAACAAGTTCTCATGGAAAAGTGCTGACCATATCTGTTGCTATGAGTAGGGTTTTATGGGAATCTAAAACCACAACTCACATACATATACATATGTTGTATATATACACACATATATATATGTAAATATATATGTATATATACATACATGTATATATACATATATATGTATATATAACACCGGCGTCCGGCTAACCGAAAAGTTCCAAAAAGTGATTCACTTAAATCTAGATACGACGGCAGTGTCCAAGTTCGCCTGACATAGCCGTGTGTTATATTATACGAAACATTTCAAGCTGTTTTCGTGAAATTTCAATGCTCTACTACTGAAAATATATGAGACCTACGTACTTGTTATGCGAAATGTGTAGTAAGGCCACCCTAATTACCTAGAATCAAAAATTTTATAAATAACGCATAATTAGTTTCCGAGATAATGACATTTGAAAATGTCTGATAATCGATAATTTTATCACTGATTCACTCACTCACTCACTCATCAAAAAGATCATATCACTCATCAAAATCATATATCTACTGCAACTACAGACTTCAAATTTGATGCGAAGTTCGTTTACACTATAAAACTAAGGAATAAAATTTAAAAAATGTGAAAATCAATGAATTACCCACCTGGGGGTGCCCATTTTTACTTTAACATTACGTCTATTAGGCGAAATTTTAATTTGCCGTAGGAGGGGACGCTGTTCTGTCGCCAAATACCGCCAAGTTTCTCGCCAACATGGCGATATATCGACCAAAATTAGTCACCAAAAGTGGCGCCACCTTGGCGATATCTCTAATATTTCGCCAAATTCCCATAAACTTCCATTGTAAACCTATCTACTTACTGGGGGTTTATCTGGGTTTACTTGCTTACAGAAAATCAACAAATTGGGATATTTTAATAATTTTGTAATATTAGCTTAAGGGATTATATTGTTTTTTCAGAAACAATATAAATTTCGAATCAATACATTTCATTTCGAAACATGCATTCAATACAGCGGTATTAAAAGATAGATTTCTGCCGGAAATTGACAGCCAAATACTTTGCTGTAGGAAATTTAAATTAAAATTGAATGTTGCTTTGTGAATCTAGACACACGGCAGTGTGTCAGCCAAGTTTTTCTGACATGTTCGTGTGTTATATTATACGAACCATTTCGAGCTGTTTTCGCCAAATTTCGACACTCTACTACACAAAATCTGTTTAACCTACATACTTGCAATACGAAATTCATAGTAAGTCCACCCTAATTACCTAGAATCCAAAATTTTATAAATAACACATAATTAGTTTCAGAGATAATGACATTTGAAAATGTCTGATAATCGATAATTTTATCATTGACTGACTGACTCATTCACTCATAAAAAAAATCTCATATATGTAATGCACCAACAAATTTCAAATTTGATGCGAAGTTCGTTTATACTATAAAACTAAGGAATAAAACAAATGTGAAAACAGATTAATTACCTATCTGGTGGTGTCCATTTTTACATTAACATTATGTCTATTAGGTGAAATTTTAATTAGCCAAAAGAAGCGCCAAATGCTGAATCCGAGCAAAACATGCAGCAACTGATTGTTTCCTTAACTGATTGTTCACAAAAATCATGTTTTCAGAAAGAGCATTTAAAGTTTTTATTTCGTAAATTTTATTAGAAATATTCAAACTCTTCAAAAATCTCTCGATTTATACGTTGTGCCTTCCTTAAGGGGACCGGGAAAGCCCTATCTCCGCCATGTTAAATTCACCAATTTTATGTACCGTTTTCTCAGAAATGGTGAAGGATAGATGCCTAGATTTTTTAGAGTAGTTAAAGAATAACATGTTTTACGTATTTTAACAGTCCATTTTCTTGCTAAGTGAAACTCAATATTAATTATTAATTATTTATTTAAAGTAATTTTTAAATTATCATTTTTGGTAAGATTCCGCCGCCTAAAATAAATAATTCTCAACAAATCATTAAATCGCTGTGTTAAACTATACAATATAACATAAGTATTAAAAAAATCTGAGTTCTTAATTTTAATAGATATTGAAAAAAAAAAGAACATAAACATGAAAAATCCAAGTTTCCAAGTTTTGAGAAAAAGTCAATTAAAGATTTAAATAGCCATTAAGCTGTGAAGTACTCTTAAAAAAAGAATGAATAATTTCAACACTTATTTTTTTATATATAAACATGTGTGACACATAGTTTAATCTATCTAAGGATATAAAAAAGTAAAAATCGATTTTTTGGTTGAATTTTGCTTTCCCGGTCCCTTTAATTTCAATATTGAAAGACATTATTTTTCTTTAGGTTACCTAAACTTACATATCCGTTTTTTAAATAAAAACTTCTTCTTTGAGAACTGAAATAAAAAAAACATGCATAGCTGCACTTTCAATGATCATACAAAGAAATCAAAAACAGTTTTGGATAGCTAAATGCATAGTCTTGCATATGAAACAATAAAAATAATATGTTACATATGCCGAGAATTGGTTATTTAAACGTGCTGGGCTATTTTAAGCAGGCAGGGGACGTTGAAAATAAGCAAATTTGCTCGAATTAATGAAAAATAACTCTAAAAATCATTTTATTTTGAAACATTCCTTTAATGAATAAGTCCTGACTCAATAGAAACTATTCTGATCTGAAGCCGATTAACATTGACTAACTACTTTCTTCCTTTAATATGAACCTATTATAAAGTATCGAAAACATTTAATGTCAAGTTTTTTTCTCCTAACCTTATCAATTTTTCAATGAACAGTTGCGGTCTTATTTTTCAAAAACCCAAGTGTTCATTTAGAAAACAGGAAATTTTATAAAAAAAAAAATGGAACTCTCAAATGCGATAGTACGGTACAAACGTCAGAAAAACCCTGTTTGCAAACGAAATATCCAGTTAATTGTAGCAAAACATTTCGGCTATAAGAAAAAAATGTATTTCCTTTTTTTCTCAGTGTTTTAATTATTTTAAATCACTTGAGAAGAATAATGTTCATTTTTATTTTCAAAATCAGAGAAAAGGAGTATTTAAATGATTTGAAAATGCAGGGAGGGGCTCTCCTCCTTCCTCTGCACTGCCTATTTGCCGGCGCTCATGGATGAATGAAACATAGTGTGGCATAAGCACATAACTTTATTTTTCACTTTCAGTACAGAAAAATCAGGCCCAGCTATAGGAAATTTAATTGAAATATTTAATAGGAAAATTTAATATAGGAATTTGATAGGAATTGTTGTTTCAGAAACAATAAAAATTTCGAATCAATACATTTCATTTCAAAACATGCATCCAATATAGCAGTATTAAAATATAGATTTCTGCCGCAAATTGAGAGCCAAATACTTTGTTGTAGGAAATTTAAATAAAAATTGAATGTTGCTTGGTTAATAAAATAGTCGCATTTAAACACATTAAAAAGCATTAAATAAAGTGTCTAAATATAACTTTACAAAGAGTAATGATATCTAACGAAAACATAAAATTGAAAAAAGGGAGCCAAGTTCTGTAAAGACAATGGCAAGAAAAGAAGTGATATCTAAGTGGCTGCCAAGTTCAGATAAAGTCACTCAAACATACCTACTGAAGTATTATAGCATTTTTTAAATTGTTTAGAAATAAAAATTATTGATAGCATATTAATAATAAATTTAGAACTTGGCAAGTTTCTGATAAATGTTATGCCTATCAATTTCACGTCTTAATAAAATGATGATGTTAATATTAACAACAATGCTATTATAAAAAAATTAATATAGTTATTATTATAAACAAATGACTCATGTTTAAGATTTGATAAACAAATAAATACACAGATACACTCCCGCTCGTCTTTGATTATCACTCTAGTACCAACCCTTCGGAAACCTCAATGCAAACAGACTAAAAGCCTGACAAAGAGACAGATACACTTACGCTTGTTCTTGGTAATCACTTTGGGACTGCACCCGTTTAACCCTTCAGGGGCAAAGAACTTTTATTCGTGAAATGCTGAAATGATTGAATCACACCAGAATTTAAAAACAGATGTATTTCAAAATGGGTAAAAGCTTCTTTTCACGTATTTAATACAAATAAACTTTTTATTCCTGAATTCTGGTGTCAATGTGTCATTTTGGAGTTAAAATTAGGTGGGATATCATGCCACCGCCCTTCAAGGGGAAGGAGCTCACTCAAATGAAGGTTTACAAACATGAAATAAGAAGTTTTGATATAATAATGTCATTAATAAAAATAAATGACTCGTAGGTAAAAACTTGCCAAGTTCTAGATTTATTATTAATATGCTATCAATAATATGCTATAAATATTATATTATATTAATATGCTATTTTTATTTCTAAACAATTTAAAAAATGCTATAATACTTCAGTAAGTAAGTTTGAGTGAATTTTATCTGAACTTGGCACCCACTTAGATATCATTTCTTTTCTTGACATTGTCTTGACAGAACATGGCTCCTTTTTTTTCACAGTTATGCTTCGTTAGATAATTATTTACGTTAAGGCTTAAGATATCCAGAACAACACATGTAATAATAATTTGACTTTTCAATAAATTTTTTTTATTAAAACTGGTTTTATAAATCGGTAGTTAGAGCTCTTTTTGCAAAATATTTACAATAATAATTAGATTAATTAGCAAAAAATACTGTTATGGAAATCTCACAATTCGTATAAAATAAGTGTAAATAAATGTATTGTGATCCTATCTATAACAGTGAAGTGTTTTGTAGTTGCAAATTTTTCGTATAATATTTTTTAATAGAATAAAATCCCCACCTGGGTAAATCGTTGAGAAAATAACCACATTAAACAGTATTTAATTTCGACTGTTTCACTTTGCTTACTAAATATGATTGAGCAAATAATTTTGTATGAAAAGTTCAATCTACTACTTTTACTAATAGACAAATTAAATTAATTTTATATTGAATTTTTTTAATGGTACTTAAAATTACCACAGGATATAAAAGGTTAAGAGAGAAAGCCATGGAAATTACTCTTAGATTACACAGAACAGGATTTTCTTCATCAAATGGGTGGATCGACAGATTCAAAAACAGACGCAACTTCGAATACAGATTAGTGTGTGGTCAAGCTTCGATCAAGCCATGGTTGATGACTGGAAAAGGGATGCATTACCATCTCTGGTGGAAAATTATACTTCGCAGAATATTTTTAATGCTGATAAGACTGCCTTATTTTTCAATCTCCTTCCAGATAAGAAGTACATATTAAAAGGAGAATCATGTAACAGAGGAAAGATGTTAAAAATATGTCTTGCAGTTTTACTGTGCTGTAATGCTGATGGTAGCGAAAAACGAGCTGTGCTTGTTATTGGCCGCGCTAAAACACCTCGTGTCTTAAAAACATTGAAACTTTTTCCACAAGCTACAAATTTTGGATGACGGAAGTTGTTTTTCAATATCATTTGTGGCAACTGAATAAAAAAATACAATCAGAGAACCGTAAAATAATCTTGCTTGTAGATCAGTGCACAGCTCACAAGAATGCAACATTGAAAAATGTGCGCCTAGAATTTTTCCCTATAAATTGTACCAGTATGTCTTAGCCCCGTGACTTAGGGATAATTCATTCCTTCAAAGTGGCTTACAGAAAACAACTTGTACGAAAGGCATTGTTTCAGTCGGAATCTTGTGTCAACTCCTGTGAATAACACGAATCCAAGAAGAAGAAACGTGTTCGGAGGCCTACATTTGATATCGTCGCATGGAAAAAAGGTTACAAGAGACTGCATCTCCCACAGCTTCAAGAAAGGTGTATTACCGTCCCCGGTCCCATCGGAATCCTCTGCTTTTGATCACATACCGAATAACGATTCCACTGAGGTTGATTCAGCGGGACTTGATAGAGATTTCCTTAAATATGTAGAATATACAGCACTAACTTGCGAAAAAAAACATTGTCGACTTATTTTCAAGGACATGACGCCCAAGAAAAAGAATTGGATGCAGTTTTAACGCTTGGGGCTTCCTTGTGCGTTTCGTAATCTAAAACAAACATTCAAACCAAAATCTCAGATTTTTTGCGGCAAAATAATGTAAGTTTTGATTTTTTATTAACATACCAAAATGTGTTAGTTACATACAAATACTTTATCTTCTATTTTATGTATCATTTAATTAATTTAAACTTAATTTATCATTTCGGCGATGTTTTAAATAACATATATATTGTTTTTATAACACCGATATAACGTTTTACCGCTTTTAACGACGTTTTTGAGTACTCCCGTGAACGTCGTTTACTTGGAGTTCCCCTGTATTAACTAATAAAATAGCTGATGTTTGTCTTCAGTGATTACAGTTCAATACGTTTTACAGCAGATTTGTAAGATATTGTTCTTCAAAAAATTTGAAAATAACTTAAAATATAATCCTCAAAATTACAAATTTTATTTAAACATTCCACATATCAAACACATATTGTCAAAACAAACACATATTGTCATTCCTTAAGGGACTTTGTTATATCTCAATCTGTCGGAAGCAGGCAGGATTTCGGAAGTAACAGCAAGATTCTGAATTATCCTACAGGCGCTCACATGAAGTCGTTATTCTGCTTTTTACTTTGGATATCACTAACTGTCTGCCATAGATAGTTAGTTAACACGATTAGAACTATAATAATACGCATCTTTTGGTAATTTAAATTTCCTTATTAATACATGGAAATTATTCCAGAGGGAAACATTCGCCTTGCATACACCATTTCAAATGAAAATCAAATTTCAAAGTAATTGCTTAAAAGGCGCAGAGGCCAACATAGTGAAAAAGATAAGATCTTTTTCACTATGTTGGCCTCTGCTCGTTTTAAGCAATTACTTTGAAATTTGATTTTCATTTGAAATATTGTATGCAAGGCGAATGTATCCCTCTGGAATAATTTCCATGTATTAATATAGTTTCTATCGATGCTGGATTTAATTATGTTCCGTGTTTGCCCCAGGTCGGTGGCTCACGGTAAATATTCCATCTCGTGCTGCGTTTGTAGCCTTGCCAACATATAATAGTGAGAAATTTTCCTTGCTGGGTATCGTTCCAAGTGGTTTAGTCGGTAGAACATCAGTGCTTTATACTGATGGCCCGGGTTCGAGTCCCGGCTTGGAATCTTTTTCACTATGTTGGCCTCTGCGCCTTTTAAGCAATTACTTTGAAATTTGATTTTCATTTGAAATAAATTTCCTTAATTTATTTTTTACTTGAATTCGTTATTTTTTCCTGTGTGAATTTCTAATTACTACATTCATTCGTTTAAAAAGTTAATAAAATTTGAGCATTTAATACAATTTATTGTGAACTTTTCGTGTAGTTTCTTTTGTGTAACCTTTCTTGTGTGTTTTATCGTTTCTTCACGTTTTTTTTTTTTTATTATTTTCTCAGATAGGACATTTTCATGTTCAATAAATTATATTATACACGAGCGGTAGATTCATTTAGTTTATGTGAATCAATTTAATTTTGGTGTAGTGTTGTTCAATAGGTCTTGCTAAGAAATTCAGCCAAATACTCCAATAAAAGTATTCATTTTAATCGAAGCGTACCCTAACTTCGAGCTTACATAAAAATATGCTATGTTAATCCGCGGCAGAGTGATACACTATTAACTCTCAGACGTTTGGCATTTCTTTATAATATCCAATTATACTTTCACATCAGAATATTTTTCAAATAATAAATACTACTTATTTTGTCTTTTATTAAGGTTTTCCATCTTCACTTTTAAATACTTAACTATTTGTATTTTTAATAATCATAAACAAATTATGTAAAAAAATAAAGACAAACCACAACTATTTTTGAACAGTAATTTTGCCTTAGTTAAGAGAAGAATTCCTGTCTTTAAATAAATAAAATATTATTATTCTGAAATAAAAGTACTAAAGACCTCCTACACGTAGCACGTACGGAGTACGGTCAAATCAGTTCAATGAAGTAGTTAAATATAAAAAAAAACACACATGCTGAAAACAACGCCGAAACATGCTGTTTAAAGATCTGGTATAGATCAAATAATTTCATATACTTAAATAACATTTAACAAAGTCTATGGCATAAAATAGCCTTCAGCAATTTGGAAGAAAGACGATTGAAAGTTTTTTTTATGGAATAGATATAAAATAAATAATTCATTCTCTTGCTAATATTTACACATTCTAATTCATAAGACGTCTATAATTTCCGCATAAGTCTTTATAATTTTCTTTACAAACGGAAAAAAGTAGCTATTATGTGAATTAAAACAAAGCAGGTTTTCTTTCCATGATCGTGGTGTTTTTATAATAAATCTAACGCCATTTTTTGGTGATTAAAAACAACAGCTATATTGCTCTTAAATATTTATCATTACTGCTAAAAGAAATTGTTTAGTTTCATAATTTCCGACGTTATTATATGTTCAGAAACCTCATAAACTAATATACAGCCGAGATTAAACCACGCAATTCTAAAATAAAAATAGCTTTTGCAGTTCGTAATAGTCTAAAAGTTTTTCAAGCAGCTAAAACAGTTATTATTTCAAAACAGATTAAACAGTTTACGCAACCCGGTGTTAACATGAAAAGTCCATTTTTCGGTTCCCGTCAATTCGTCTATTAAGAATTTCAAGTTCAATAATCATGTTCAAGAGATAAAGATACCAAATAACCCTCTTGAAATTGATAATACTTTGTCACTGTTGCATCTATAAATTCAGTTAAGAAGCTGTAAATGTTTCCTTAAGAAATGAAAGTATCCAAAAAATCGATACTTCGTATTAATACCTGTTTGAGAAAGCTGGATTAATGCTGTTGCGAATCACATGAGTGCGTAGGTGTTGTTATGCAAAGCCCGCGCTGAAGCTCATTGAAGCTTGAGATTTGTTAAAAAAGTACCCGAATTACTCTCGGCCTGGGAGAGGAATTGTCGCTCTCATGGAATATTATAGATTCTTAAAATTAATTTTATGTTAATCAGTGTGACTTACTGTTGTTTTTGTTGTGGTTGTAGTATAATAAATCAAGAAATTTAGAATATTAGTTTCGAAATATCAGCACACACCAACTCGACCACTTGAATTACTAAAATTCTCTTTTGACGATTTATACCCTGGATTATTTCTTGAAAAATTAAAAAAAGATTGTATTGGATACATCGAATTTTATTTCTTGGATCTTATTATATGCACCGTAAAAAGTGCTTGGAAAAACTTAATAAAATAAATGCAAATGTAATTTTAAAAAATGCAATGTGGAAAATTAATGTAAAAGAAATTTTTGTTTAATAAATGTTTCGCTAAAATAGCAGAAATCTATTTGTCTCCAAAGTTTCTGGAGATAAAGAAAAGTTTTTCGGAACAGTGAGTAATTTGGAACAGGTTATATTATTTTTTTTTGTAAACTTTCTAACTAGATAAAAAAAACATTTCTTTTTTTTATAGCATAAATATCACTAGTGATTTTTTCATTTTTGAAGAAATTCAGCTGTGAACTTTACCTTATATAATGTTTAGATATTGATTCTCACGTGATTTCGATATAGATAAATATTCGTACTTTAAAATAGGAATTCAAGTTTACGTTTTAATTTCAAAATTAATCGAAACTCAAGGATACATGTTGCTTTTCACCTAATCACTGAATTTTTCACTATGATCTTGAAGATCCATTTTCAGGGATTTTTTACAGTGTGACATAAGCTGTAATGAGTTTGACAACTTTTCTAGTGCATTGATTAAAATCTATTAGAATTTAACCATTAAATACCCTTATTAATTTTAACACTTTCCTGCATAGTTGCAAGTATTTTATTACTTCGGTTTGTCTGCATGTCCGCGCTGTATTTTTTGTAAATACAGTGAAAACTCCCTGAAAAAACACCTCTATAAGGAGACCACCTCTCATAAAGACGGTTTATTTATGGTCTATAATTTTTGGCTATAGGCTCAATGTTAATTTTCCTCCATTAAAGAACCATTTTTCCCCGTCTCGCTCCCTGAAAGACCACTTTTCAACTTTTCAGTCGAAGAGTAGGATTACGTTCCTTTGCATGGGGAAATCTCGAAATTCCACTTTTCTGCGGAAAACACGCTCAGCTAAGCCTACTTCCTTAGATCTGGTGAATAAATTTCATCTTCCCCCCCACACACACACACACATGTAGGAGTAAAAATCTGGTTCCGCGTTTAATGTCACTATGGTTACGGAGGGATAGTTGGTGTTGGTGGGAGAAGGGCTATTGTCCCCTTGCCCGGAATGGGCCGAGTAACAGATACCTGAAAAGTGCAGGAGTCTTTTTCAAGAGGAAGAGTGGCGGAGTGGTCCAGATTCCAATTTATCTCACTTCTGTTTCTTTTCTTGGAAAGATTGCCCCTTGTTGTTATCACATCAGTTTCGTTTAACAGTGGAAGTTATAACACAGTGCATATTCAAATCAAAATGCATATCGTGTTTTTCTTGCTGTGTGCTTAGTACACTAATTTAGGTGATGTCTAACAGAATTGTGTTAACTTTGGAAGACAAAGTGAAAGTTTTAAGAAGCTCATTCTGATTCAGACAACGAGCTTCTGTCCGTTAAAGCTTCTATTTCATGTCAAGAAACACTTGTTGAAATCAATAGATTGCTAAAAAGTTCTATACCTATTAGAGATTATACTAAAATAAATCATTTGTTTAAAGAGATAAAAAAATGTTTAGAAACAAAAATTGTTAATGAGAAATTATTAAAATCAAAGCAAACTACAAATAATTCTTCCTTTAAAGCCGTATAGACCTAAAATATAATAAACTAATTCAATAATATTTCTTTTTGTAGTATGTATTTCATGAAACTTTTCTTTACCCATCAATTCTATTCAGAGACCACCTCTCTGAAAGACCAATTTTGTGTGGTCTAATGGGTGGTCTTCTTAGAAAGGTTTCACTGTATACTTGCGTTGCCATGAAATCTATATGAATCGTTGATGTTTACTGTAACATGCTCCTTATTTCAAACGAAATACCTCTCATTTACATGTGATGTACGGAAATTATATTTGACTAGAAAGATAGTCCATCAAAAATGACGGAATATGAGATATAAAGATATACACACCACAGGTGCAAGAATATGAGTTTTTCTCGTTTGTTCCACAGTGACGGATAAAAATAACAGATTTTAAAAACGAAACTCATTTATGTAAAACCGTAATTACAATAGAAGACTACTAATCCGCACAGCATGGTTCCAAGTTTTGTGCAGATTTAAGGCTCTTTGCGGATTACAGGTCATGTCTATATTATAAAATTAGATATATGGCTTCATTATGCTAAATGAATTGTATAAATATTGAAAAAAAAATACTTGCGTATATGAAATGAAACAGCGCATAGGTTGCCAGAAAATATGTTGCTAATTTTCATTCTTCGTCAAGGCCCCTAAAGTGAAAAAGTATCGAGAATTTAACTTTTGTATCCGACTATATAAAGCGCGGTACTTTTTCTGTATAGTTACCTTGGAGTACTTTTTTAAAGTTTGTCATAATTTGGGCTTCAGAAGTGATATTTTTTGCCAAATTATATAAACAGTTATGAAAACAAAATTAATGAACTTTTAAGTTTAGTTATATAATCTATAAACTTTTTATTTATATCTATATTATAGTTGTTTTTTATATACAATTTACTTCAGTTTGTATACAAAAATAGTTATATGGCTTCTTTATATTAAATAAATTGTATAAATATTGAAAAAATATTTGTGTAATTAAACGGTGAATAAGTTTCTAAAATATGTTGCCAAATTTCCTTTTCCCTATCTCGCCAAGGCCCCTATACTGGATATGTACCTAAAGCACATTAAAATCGGGGAGTTAGGAGCTCAGAAAGTACAGAGCCGTCTATTGGCTGTTATGTTATTAGTAGCATCGGGAGGAAGTTGTAAAGACGTATATTTTCGTATATTACACGTTAAATTCTCACCCTTAGATTTTGAAAAAAAAAATCTTAAACGAGCGAGATTTATATTAAATTGCGGTGACATCGATTATGAAAGATTAATTGTTTTAAATGGGGATTTTGCCAAATTAGCCAGCTATCGTCAAGTTGACATCATACAGGACAACTAATTTTTGTCGCCAAATTTGGCGATATTTCGTCAATTTTGGCAATATTTTGCCAAGTTGGTCAACATTTGGCGCTACTGTGATAACCCTGCATTTGTAATTCTCAACAATTATTCATTAGAATGAGGCGGTCCTACCGGAATTGTGAGGAACACACAGAGACTTAGATTTTATATAAAGAGATACTACATTTCTGAATAGAAATTAGCGCTTTATTTCAAAGCAAAATTTTTAAAGACTAAAATTACTTTTCTGAAAAGTGGTATTAATAAATAATCACCCTACATATCGTATAAGTAAGTTGTCTCTGTATGTGTCTAATATATATTTTAATTACAGGGGCTAAATAAAGTGCAAATACATTATGATTCAAAGACGATAATTGCTTGTAGCACATTTTTAGATGTTGTACTACAGCAATCATTGCAAAATTAATTCATGTTGTCGATACACTCTGCATTATGTTCCCATACAAAATGGTGTGTATAGTATTAATTGTTCATTTACATATTTACACGTATGCACAAAAGAACTCTATAAAATTAATAATGCATAAAAGAACTCGGTGACAATAACACCATACTACCATTTCGCGCTATCATTGTCATCAGGTCATGCGATTACATCCTAATGAAAATCAATTAATATATATATAGTGGCAAAATCAAACGGAAAAAAATAGACATTTTGCCACTATAATCGTAACTGAAAATGCATCATTGCTTCTCCTAACTTTTCTTACCGCGCTTAACTTAAATTGAATTCCCATTTGCCATCTCGGTTTCTTTGAACATTATGACAGCTACGACCTCATATATATCGGGTACGTTATTTAACAACATCTTGTATTATTGTTCCAAATAAGTACAGCCGATAACATAATGAATATGACGCAATAATTGCATAGAAATTATTTTGGCATTTTAATGCGAATATATTTCACAATATTTATTTTATCAATTTTTATATTACTAAAGTTAATATGCAAATCCTTTGACATTTCATTTTCCTCCCTATCTTACAATGACAATGTGAAAATAACAATGATTACGTGGCATTTACAAAACAGACTAAGTTTTCGCTATTAGCATAATTATACTCAAAAGATCCTTAATCTTTCAATTAAACATTAATGCAATCCCGAAAACAGCTTATTTCAATTTTCCTGTTTAAAACATAAGTGAATCAAAGTGAGTTAAGTTATTACGTACTGAATTCCCCTAATGAAATATAATCTATATTTACATATATTTATTATTGCATAATTGTATATCCTTTCATCCATGTATAACTTTTCAACTATATACTCCATCTGTTCCAAATTAGTTGCTACATTTGATTAAGACTGTACTGATTATTGATACTGATGATTTTATGATTTTGTTTGAACCTTTTTCAGAGATTTCAGGATGCTATGCTATCAATCAACAACATTTACTTACCAAACATTCCCTCCGTCTCTTCTTAAATAAGTACCAAATTAGTTTAAAATATCCAGGGTTCGCACGCTCTTAAACCACGCCTAAATTTGTAAATATTCTTCCACCAGTAATCGCATAAAACTACCTTCTACTTAATGCATCATTAATTCTTTAGGAAGAAAATTATCTTTATGGTACACTAGTGGCAGAGTCCTTACAAAATGGTGTCGATCTATTAAACTGCATCGGAAGTTATTTATGACTCCACCCACTTGAAATGTAGCAACTAATTTGGGACAAAATTTTTGACCTAAATATCGCAACTAATTTGGAAGGCAGGGAGTAATATATTATCATATACACCATTTTCAAAGGATTTGCTTTTTTCGATTTAGTTTTAAAATAGTTTTATTATTGGCCTTTACGACTTTTAATAAGTAAAGTATTTCAAATTTTATACACAAATGTAATTTAATTAAGTACATGTATAAGAATTTCGCACTATGGCTCATATTACATCATAGTATTATCAAGATGCGATTCTTTGAAAATTTAAAAGGTCTCTCCTCCCTATTGAAGACCAGAAAATTTATAGTATAATTTAAGTATAATTATAGTATAATCAGAAAATTTATAAAATATACAGACTATGTAGCCATTGCGTTTAATCGCAGATTTTGAATTTTCTTTGCGATTAAATAAATTGAGAAATTCTATAACAAAAATGTGCTAAAACTGTTCGAATCTATTAACAAAAAATTTCTTTTATTTTTCAATTACCGAAATTACATTGTTAAAAAAAGTAAAAGCGCTCTTCGAACATTCTACCACATATTATTCTAATGATAATTCTAATGATATTCTAATATTTAATTCTAACTAGCAAATATCGATTGGGCACAATATATCTACCGTTAAAAACCATAATTTTATGTTTGTGGCTGCTTAAATATTGGAATATGAACTAAATTTAGAAATTTCACTAACTGAAACCAATTGTGACAAAGTATCTTCATTTTAAACTGACATTTTTGCGCAAATATAATAAAATTTCTGCAAGTGTTTGCTTGTAGTATGCAAGATTTTCAATTAAATTTAATGCTAATTTTAGGAAATTTAGCAAAATGCATTTGAAACAATATACTGTAATTAGAATATAAATATATTAAATATTTAATGAAATATGAGCTTTTGAATAAAACTATTTTTAATTTCTCACGCGCGAATGGTGACCATTTATATATATATATGTATGAGGGCGTCAGTTTCAAAACTTGCCTTCGCCAGAAAATTAAATTTTTGGAAATCGCGAAAAACGCGTAACTGCGTCCATTGGTTTTCATTGTAGTGTCTTTTCAGTGCAAATTTACTAGTAAAATTGATTGATAAGGAAAACACGATTTAAAAAAAAAAAAAATTGCATAAGGCTAGTTTTGAAACCCACGTCCTCATACTATAAACACACACACGCATATATATATATATATATATATATATATATATATATATATATATATAATGCTTTTAAAAAAGTGTAAAACAAACAACCCAGTGCATCAGGCGCAACGTAGCTTCTTATATGAACAAAGTAAATATAGTTCTATCAAAAGTACATGAATTATGATATCTATGAAAAAGAGGGTGCAAAACAACAATAAAACCAATGAACATTAATAACTAAAAAACAATAAACAAACGACTTGTTACTCGTCTGAAAGTGAGAGGAGTAAAAAAAACAGGTACCAAAAATAGAAACTGAATCCTCACAGGTTTCGCAAGATATGGCCAACCCCCATGCTCCAAAGGTGTAAAAAACCATGAAAGAAACTTAAACTTTCTAAAACTTAAAGAAACAAAACTGCTTTAAAAGCATAAACAACCAACGAATTAAAACTCAATAGAACTGAATTAAACTTATAAAACATAATCAAATAAAAATTCTTATATAACCAAAATCATTAAGTAATTAAAAACATTGAACATATGAGAAGGCCATATCTCCACCTTGCCCCGTGAAGACTTGAAAAACTTGATACCTTTAAAATATCCACTACGCTCCACATCTCTCTAACAGCAGGAGTTGCAAGCAAGGCCATAATCCAAGTTAGACCAGCGTCAACCAAACTTGTCTTTCCGTCATCTTAATATTCATAAACTTCATTCCATATCACTTCAGGTCCTGCTTGAAATTCATCAAAATGCAGACGTTCTTAAAATGACTTTAGTCTACACCTTTCATATACTCATGCAGTTCCATTGGCATCCATTACGGTGTTTAGCCGCTTAGTTGTGGCCACTTCAGAAAACTCTTTTTAAGCTGATTTACATAATGAAAAATAAACTGATATGGAAATAAATAATTGTAAAAAAGATTAGCAGTCAATTTAAAAATCTGCGAACTCAAAAATTCTTCACTGCTACAAATCCTATAAAATCTGTTAACTTGACCTAAAATAACGTTGATGAAAACACTTTTACTTAAATTTGAAAACCAGTACGGCATTGATTATCAAAATTAAAAAATCCCGTTTATCAAAAAGTTTAACTAATTTATTATTATCTTTATTTAATAGATCTAAATCCAAAAAATTAACATGCAAACTATCAACAGAAGCCTTATTTAATTTTAAACATGGAGGATAGATATCGTTAATCGATACCAAGAGTTTATCATCGAATACGATTTGATCATCGATATATCTTAAAACTGCAAAACTCTTATTACTGTTTAAAACATAATTAAATTCATAATAAAAAAGAATAAAGATTAGCAGCAGAATTCAAAAAATTAGTACCCATGCCAATGCCACATATCTTGTAAAAAAGCAAGTTATTAAATGTAATAAAATTACTAAAAAAACAGAAATTACATAAACTCAAGAAAAAAAACTCTTTTTATTCCAAGCTCCTCCTCAATACAAAACAATTCAAATATATTTTTCAATGTGTCATAAAGTAAATCTATAGGTATATTAGAAAAAAATTTTCAAAATCAAAAGTGTACAAATTTGTAGGCGTTATGGGCGTTTTTTAAATTTTATTCAATACCTCATTACTATTGTCAATACACCAAATATAACTAGTATTTCTATACTTAAACTACAAAAAACCATAAATACGCTTAAAAAAACACTGTAACTTAACATTTAAACTTTTACCAATATCTCTTGTCCTCTTGAATTACAACATGTGAATTTGTATTTAATAGGTGTTTTGTGAAATTTAGGAGTCAAAAACAAAAATGGAAAAGTATGATATTTATTAATAGCAAAATTATATGAATACATTTTTCTAGCCTTTTTGGTATAAGCATTAAATTTGTTAACAATAACAGTGTGATTTAATTTACATTCCTTATAAAATATACTATTATTTAACTCATTTTTAACTTTGTCAATATAAAAAAGCTTTCATATAATGGCATAATTTGAAGCCGCTTTATCCACAGGTACTATTACAAAATTCTTATGCAAAAATTGAATATAATTTAAATCCTCTTTGCTAAGACTATGATAAACATAATCCTTACTGTTTAATTTACTATTAACAAACAAATCAAATTTCTTCCTTATATGCCACTCCCACTCAAAAAAAATTCAAAGGGGGTGTTAAATTTGTAACATAATTGCAGAATGAATTTTTTCAAATCCCCCTAAAAAATCTGAATAGCTGTTTTTTTTTTTTTTTTTTTTTTTTTTTTTTTTTTTTTTTTTTAATCTAAACTTAGTAGCCAAACCCGTCATAAAATTAAAATTTTTGTTCTGTATAATATTTCAGTTACCAGTAGTAACGTGTTCCTGGAAATCATCAATAAATTCTAAGAAATCTATATAACATTTACATGTTTCAGGAATTTCATCAGAAAAAGCAAGAGATCTATAATTGAACATTTTTTTACTAAGAGGAATGTTATATTTATACGCTACAGCAATATCAATATCTCTAAGAGGGAAAAAAGTGCCTTAATATTCGAAAAAAAATTTAATTTTAAAATCATCGAAAGACTTCTGGTGAAAATTCAAAGTAAAGAAAACCCTGTCAGTCTTAAAATCTGAAAAATTCTTTAATCTAAAATTGATAAAGTCACAAAGCATGTCCCTAAAATTCAAATTGGAAAATTAAAAAATTCCACAGGGTTTTTTAATTTTATTTAAAATTTTAAGCTTAAAAGTGAAAACCGCTTTCTTTAAAGCTTTAATACTACAATTTGCAATAAAATCCTTTTTAACATCACAAATCCAATCATCTGGCACTAAACAATCTAATTTACTGGACAATACATGTGAACCCTTCGTATCTCTTTTAATTATTTTCAAATTGTTAAACAAATTCAAAAAACTAATACATTATCAATACTTTTTAAATTATAAGCATTAAATACTGTATTGAGGCCATAGGGATACAAAGTCCTATGCTTCAAAATGAAGTCATTTTCTATTTTCAAACGTTCATTCTGATTTTCAACATGTGCCAAAATTTCAATTAAAATGCTACCAAAAGAATGCAATTTAAAATGTAAAATTTCAAAAGACGGATACCGCAAATCATCATTATTGACATTAGACCTATGATTGTTAATTCGAACATTTAGAAAACCGGAAGTTTCACCCACATAAGCCTGAGAACAAGTCAATCATGTAATTTTATAGAACACATTATTAAATTTGCAAAATGTACAATAACCTGAGGGTAGATCAATAGCCTCGGCACTACTCACCAATCAAGTTTTATAACGCTTATCATTTCACTTTATGTATTTCACAATTTAAATAAGGAATTTATACAAAATTCCAATTTTTTTAAATTTTTTTATCATATCATTTTGTAGGCACTTACACCTAATTGCATAACAAAATACACCCAATTCAACATATGAAAATGAAATGAATAGTTGAATACATAACTAAAGAAGCGCAAAGCAGCTTATCGTATTGCCAAAGTATATAATGCTTTTAAAAAAGTGTAAAACAAACAAAACAGTGCATCAGGCGCAACGCAGCTTCTTATATTCACTAAGTAAATATAGCTCTATCGAAAGTACATGAATTATGAAATCTATGAAAAAGAGGGTGCAAAACAACAATAAAACCAATTAACATTAATAACTAAAAAACAATAAACAATCGACTCCTTGCTCGTCTGAAAGTTGGAGGAGTAAAAAAAACAGGTACCAAAAAATAGAAATTGAATCCTCACAGGTTTCGCAAGATATGGCCAACTCCCATACTCCAAAGGTGTAAAAAATCATAAAAGAAACTTAAACTTTCATAAACTTAACGAATCAAAAGTGCTTTAAAACCATAAACAACCAACGAATTAAAAATCAATAGAACTGAATTAAACTTATAAAACATAATCAAATAAAAATTCTTATATAACTAAATCATTAAGTAATTAAAAACATTGAACATGTGAGAAGGCCATATCCCCACCTTGCCCCGCGAAGACTTGAAAAACTTGATACCTTTAAAATATCCACTACGCTCCACATCTCTCTAACAGCAGAAGTTGCAAGCAAGGCCATAATCCAAGTTAGACCAGCGTCAGCCAGACTTGTCTTTCCGTTATCTTAATATTCATAAATTTCATTCCATATCACTTCAGGTCCAGCTTGAAATTCATCGAAATGCGGACTTTCTTAAAAAGACTTTAGTCCGCACCTTTCATATACTCAAGCGGTTCCATCGGCATCCATTACGGTGTTTGGCCATTTAGCTGTTGCCACTTCAGAAAACTCTTTTTAAGCTAATTTACATAATGAAAAATAAACTGATATGGAAATAAATAATTGTGAAAAAGATTAGCAGTCAATTTAAACGTCTGCGAACTCAAAAATTCTTCACTGCTACAAATCCTATAAAACCTGTTAACTTGCCCCAAAATAATGTTGATGAAAACCCTTTTACTTAAATTTGAAAACCAGTGCGGCATTGATTAAGTATCAAAATTAAAAAAATCCCGTTTATCAAAAAGTTTAACTAATGTATTATTATCTTTAATTAATAGATCTATATCCAAAAAATTAACGTGTAAACTATCAACAGAAGCCTTATTTAATTTTAAACATGGAGGGTAGATATAGTTAATCGATACCAAAAGTTTATCATCGAATACGATTAGATCATCGATATATCTTAAAACTCCAAAACTCGTATTACTGTTTAAAACATTGGTTGTTTATGTTTTTAAAGCAGTTTTGTTTCGTTAAGTTTTTGAAAGTTTAATTTTCTTTGATGATTTTTTACACCTTTGGATCATGGGGTTTGGCCATATCTTGCGAAACCTGCGAGGATTCAATTTCTATTTTTGTTGTCTGTTTTTTTTACTTCTCCCACTTTCAGACGAGCAAGAATTCGTTTGTTTATTGTTTTTTGTTATTAATGTTCATTGGTTTTATTGTTGTTTTGCACCCTCTTTTTCAAAAATTTCATAATTCATGTATTTTTGATGGAGCTAGATACAGGGTGTCCTACAAGGTACGCAGCGTCTAATATGTACACATTCGGATAGAGCACACCAATATGAGTATTTTGAATGGTAACATATGGGGTCCCGGAATATAGCATGATAGTGTAAGTAAGGTGTGAAGCTTGTCATATGAAAAACACAAGAAATGAGAAATAAAACCAAGTAAAAATCAATGTTTGTTGAGAACTTTCAATACAGGAGATTTTCGAAATGTCCGCCGTTCGAACAAATGACATTTTGATGTCTGAAATGGAAGTTCGCAATTGTTTTTTGCAATAGATCTCTTCCAAATTCCTTCATCTTGTTTTCAATTGCTGCTCTAAAGTCGTCTAATGTTTTGGACTGTATGCGATATACTGTGTCTTTCAGATGTCCCCATAAAAAAATCACACGGGTTAAGATCCGAGGTGTCCGGTGGCCACTCTATACGACTGCCTGTTTTCGTAATGGAGTACAACCCGACGATTCTATCGTGAAAATGTTCCGTTAAGAGGTGGAAGGTACGCTGAGTGCGGTGAAGTCAAGCACCATCTTGCATAAAACAATAATCGCTTATCTTATCCATGACATGCAAGAATGGGATGACACAGTACAATACGTCAAAATAAGTGTCACCAGTGACATTTCCGGTGAAAAAAATAGTCCAATGATGCATTCGACAGATAACGCACACCAAACTGTGAGTCTCAGTGAATGCACTTTCCGAACTATTGCATGATGGAGATTTTCGTTGGCCCAGAACTTCCAATTCTGTTTGTTAACATATCCTTGGAGGTGAAAGTGCGTCTCGTCACTAAACCAGATCCGATTAAAATTCATATCCCCATCTTGAACCCTACTAATCATCGTGTTCGCAAAATCAAACCTCCTTAAACCATCCAATTCCGTCAATTGTTGATTGATTTGGATTTTGTAAAAGAACAAAGTCACATCCCTGCTCATTATCCAATGCAGCATGCTTTTGAGCATGTCGACTTTTTGAGCAACCTGTCGTGCCGAAGCTGAAAACATTCTTCGCACACTTCTGCACTTTCTTAATATTAACTTTGGTTCGTGCACTCATCTCTTTGGTCCCCATCACTAGCACATTGTCCAGCACACTGCCGGTCTCCTTAAATTTGTCATACGTTTATTTGATCGTCGTGCCGCTTATGCTGTGGTGATTGCCGAATTTTTTCTTGAATTTTCTGATCACAGTCGCTGGGGATTGCAATTCATGGTAAGTCAGTACCATGAAAACACGATGCGCAATGGAATATTTGCTCATTTCAGAACCGAAACGGTAACACAACAAACACGAAACGATAACGATACAAACCTACTTTCCTAGTGAGTAACGCCCAACTCATTCTCTTCAAACATCTTCTTTAGCTTTATAGAATGCCGCGGAGGGATATTGCGTATTCACTGCCAGAAGCGCTTTTCCTCTCATTGGTTTCCACAGATTTGCATACTCATCTGGGGAATCTTTCTTGTTGTGCATTCGTTGTACACATCGTCATTTGGAATACCCACTATCGAATTCGTCATAACGTTCATCCTGTAATTAGACTATCACGCTATATTCGGGGACCCCACAAGTTACCATTCAAAATACTCATATTGACGTACTCTATCCGAATCTGTACATATCAGTCGCTGCGTACCTTGTGGGACACCCTGTATATATATATATATATTATCCCTGTCAAGTGAACAGGGCAATTCATGTAAAAAATCCAGTCGCATATCGTAAAAACCCAGAATGATATCGGCGATATAATGAGTTGCATTTCAGTTACTTTCTAAAATTATCTATGCGATAGGGGTTATGATGTAGAATCACTTATTGATGTACTTAAAATAATTATTGTTCCTAAATTACATTCTGTTAATTCATTAATGCTCCTAAACCATAAAATCTATTCTTTTACTCGCTGATATAATTTTATTTTTATCTCATCTAAAAAAGTCTCTTTCATAATGCAATATTATTTCCTGTTAAAAATAAATTTTTACTTTAGCTAAAGTACTTTCCTTTCTGGGTATTGTATTTCGTTAATCTTTGCATAACGTTTATGATAAAATAACATCTGTCAGTAGATAAATGAAATAATAACAAATGAATAAATTACTGGAAAGATTTACTGCTTATTTCATACAATCATTATAAAACATTTTTCATCCGTTATCTATTGCTACATTCACGTCATTAGATTTGAATTTTTTATGTGGTAAGACTAAAGGATTTTTTTATGTGAACGAATTCGTGGTTCCACAGCAGAATTCAGCATTTCGGAATGAGAGCTTTTGGGTTCTGCGAATGACGCAATACAATATTACTAAATCCGGCCTTTTACCATCTTTCCATGTCTTTGGAACAAATACGTATAAAGAAATAAAATATACCTGAAATCTTCCTGATATGGGTTTTTCCAGAAATAGATTCTTTTTAAACGACATAAAAAGACAGCATACAATTAATTTATGACCAAGTGTAGATTTTGAATGGATGCTTCAATTTATGTAATTTGTTACATTTCAAAGATTGCTATTGTTATGATTGTTTGTAAGTGTTCTAAGACATCCCTAAAACATCAATAAAAAGTAACAACAATAAAAATGCCTGTCGGCTTGGGCAACAGGCACCGGTAGACTTCGAAGGTAAGGACAAATTTCACCAACAAAAACTAAATCAAGATTAGAGATAAACCCAGTTTAACATCTGGCAGCTTTTGACGAGTTTTTAATTTCATTTTTTCGTGACAGTTGGTTTTATAAGAATCATGTCAATCCGATATTGTTTTCTTTAACTTTTTTTTTTTTTTTTTTTTTTTTTTTTTTTTTTTTTTTTGTCAGAGTTGGTCCTATCAAAAAATTGTCAGTATAAAAGCTGTAGATAATATTAAGAAGATTTCTAATAAATTTAAGCGTATGTGAAATCTTGTGAATTGTTTCCTTCTTCAACCCCCTTTTTTGTCGCTTTTAATTTTTTTTTTCCAGTAAGAGTTGGTCCTTTCAAAAACTATATTAACTATATTAACTATATCAAAAACTATACATAGTATTAAGAAGACTTATAAAAAAATTAAGTGGATTTAATATCTTGTGAATTGACGAAGTTATAAATTCTTTTCTTCTTAAAACCGTATTTTTTTCACCATATAGCCCATTTTTAATTATATCAAAAATCTGTCATACATAAATTCTTGGTTCTTTTCCTAATATTAATAAAAACTTTAAACTGATTCGATATGTATCATACTTAAAACAATATAGAGTTTTATCTGTTTTCACAAAAATTCTCTCCATTTCCACTCCCTTCCTCCGATTTTGCCAATTAACGAACTTGAACAAGATTTTCTACCACTTGATTTTAGGTGTCCGTTTTCAAGAGATTTGTGCAGAATTATGGAAGTTTTCGTGTCCATAAAAAGTGATATCCTTCTATATATAAAAAAAAGTAACGATTTCGAAATGGACCAATGAAAATCTGCGTAGATACCACGAAACGCATCTGATTAGTCAGAGCTTTCTGACGCTAAAAGAAAGGTTACCATAAGGAGGGGATGGGAGCTATATCGCCAAATTTCCGTATACTCCCATTGAAATCCAATAGGTTTTACTTGCTTGCAGAAAATCAACAAATTGAGATATT
This sequence comes from Maratus speciosus, assembly GCA_963932465.1. Classification (NCBI taxonomy): domain Eukaryota; kingdom Metazoa; phylum Arthropoda; class Arachnida; order Araneae; family Salticidae; genus Maratus; species Maratus speciosus. Next base: position 72,530,463 of record OZ010792.1, read on the forward strand.
GTAATGCAACAAAAACTAATGTTAGCTTATGAATAGAGCTTAATTGAATTATTTACATTATATTTAAGCACAAACTCTAACTCTTTACAATATTCGTAACACTTTTTATATAATTTTATGTTTAATAATACTTATAATTATGAAACTCGATAAGCTCTAATGATTATGCGCTTGGAGATAAGAAAATAAAATTGTCAGGAGTTGGAGAGGAGCGTGTTTTTACCAATTGGAATCCAAAAATTGAATGTATAGAAAATAAAGGATCGCGAAGAGATCTAGAACGGAAACGCGAAACAATTATGTATAAGGTGGGCTAGAAAATAGGGATTGTTTTGCGATCCCAAATGGAATCGAGAAGCGATTACGCGGTGGGTTGATGAGCGTAGCGAGCGGGGGGTGAGGCGGAGCTCCCCTAGTATATATATATTAGGGCGTATCGAAAAAATCGAAATTTCTCAAATATTTTAGCGGTAGTGCGGAAAATTTGTGAACTCCCTTCATTAAAAATTTTGCGAAATCTTAAAGCAGTGGGTTGATATCTTCTGTCGCCTCATTGTGCCGGAATTTCCGAAAACGGGACTAAAAATGATTAAAATACAAAAATTAATAAATTATCACAGATTTCGATGATCGGTTTAAGGTAGTGCTTAAAAGGTACTATTTTTGAATAACAACAACCAAATTTTTTTTTAGAATGATAGGTTAATCTCTTCTGCCGCCTCATCGGCACCGAATTTTGGAAATTTTGACGCATTTTGGTAGTTTCCTGCATAACGGTTTACTGCTTGCTCAATGCACAATCCGGACAGACTGGGTTTGGCACTCTGCCAAAAAAGTGGAAGAAGCCTATTTTTATGCCGAGAAACAAATCAGAGCGGCCAGTAAATCACTTGACCACTCTCTTTCGTTCGGCTAATCGCAGTAGGCAGGCGCTACCATGTTTTTCAGTTATTTCAGAAATTGTTGGTTTGAAGATGGAAAATTTATACATCGATACATCCATTGCTTCAGTTTTACATAAACGTGTTAGTGATATGATACGCGCATGCCATGGAAAATGTCGACCAATTATGAAAAATATAAAACATGTTGGAAAAAGTAAAACTACTCTCGAAAATATTGAAAACTTTAAAATGAAAGCAAAAACATCTTTTGACATATCTGCTTGTAAATGAGCGATTTTTCAGGAGTATATCTCTTCGAAAAAAAGCAAAGTTTCTGCAAAAGAACAGGTGTTCCTCATTGACAACGAACAGAAACAAAAATGTTCGTTGGAAGTGTTAATGTTTCAGAAACAATACGGCTCTGAAAACGTCAAATTTTAAAGGAACAGGATACTATTCGATCTGCAAAACAGGCATCTTTTGCTTCTGCTTTAAGCTATTCAGTGGAGAATGAAAGGGAAAATAAAATAGAAGATATATGATAGAGGTGAAGATAGGGGGGAAATGGGCGCACAGGTCCTATACAACTTCTCTTCAGCAGTCAACTGGGAGCATTCAAATGCGTTTAAAACTGAATAACTTGTCGGTTGATGGTTCTTTTCGGTAAAAGATATGGTGTATCCAACAGAGCCACGGCTGCTATTGCATCGAGTTTTATGCAAAATTTAGGTTTAATATTAGAATCACATACAAGCCTCGTCACAGACAAAAATAAGATATGAAGGGAAAAATCGAGAATTTGCAAACAATTGGTCTGAAAATAAAATGAAAATTGTTTCACTCTATCTGGTCTTTCTTTTGATGGACGGCGTGACAAAACTTTAGCATCAGAAGCACTCGAGGCCAAACAGTTCCAAAGAACAATTGTAGAAGTGCATTATTGTATTGTATTAGAACCTGGTTCTACGTACATGGGACATATTACACCTGAAAGTGGATGTAGTCTTGATATATCTAATAGCACTTACAAATACGTAAAGGGTGCTTTGTTGGATGATTTTAGCAAATTGTTCTCGGGTGTAACGGTACTGTAGTGAACACAGGTGTGTCTAATGGTGTAATTCGCAGGCTTGAATTGAAACTTCAGAGACCGATCCAATGGATTATCTGTTTATTTCTGCTTATCTGCTTATATCAAATCTTTACCCATATCTCATTTTGGAAAATGAAGACGAAATAATAAAAAAAAAAAACCACAAACACAAATTCCTTTTAAAATGACTACAGGGCAAGCAATTATAAACACCTCACACTCATTAAAAGTATACTGCTTTAAACGAGTTAAAATCGGTTGCTACTCGGAGATTATTGGTGCCTGCCTACTGCGCTTAGCCGGACGAAAGAGAGTGGCCAGGTGATTTACTGGTCGCTCTGATTTGTTCCTGGGCATGAAAATAGGAGTCGTCCACTTTTTTGTCAGAATTCGAAACCCAGTCTGTCTGGATTGTGCATTCAGCAAGCAGTAAACCGTTATGCAGAAAAGTACCAAAATGCGTCAAAATTTCCAAAATTCGATGCCAATGAGGCAGCAGAAGATATTAACCTATAATTCTAAAAAAATTTTTGGTTATTATTGTTCAAATATAGTACCTTTTAAGCACTACCTCAAACCGATCAACGAAATCTGTGATCATTTATTAATTTTTGTATTTTAATCATTTTTAGTCAAATTTTCGGAACTTTCCGCCCATTGAGGCGACAGAAGATATCAACCCACGGCTTTAAGATTCCGCAAAATTTTTAATGAAGGGAGTTCACAAATTTTCCGCACTACCGCTGAAAGATCTGAAAATTTTCGATTTTTTCGATACGCCCTAATATATATATATATAGTTTTGAACTAAGTGTGGTTTGGAGTTCTATGGTTCATGATCGGTGTAGATCTGCAAAAGTTTATCACAATTTCCAACGGAGGGGAAAAGTCATAGGTAGCATTTCTTACGAAATCTACCTGAAAAAACAAAACACGGAAAATGACAATGGAAATCCTTATGTTTTTCAAAATTAACTGAAATTCAACTTCGCACATTGCCAATACCGTACCAAATTTTTACGTTATTCAATTTACTTCTTTGCGTGTATTGCCTTATATACTTGGCTGCTAAATTTTGAAAAACAAGTTTTTTTAGCCCACAGACTATCAAAGCCAGAAGCTAATGTGCCCGCAGGTTCTGTATGTATGTACAGTCGTGGAAAAAAAAGTAAACAAACCCCTACTAACTCCTCAACAAATTATCGTAGAAGAAAGTTACTGGTACCGAACGATTGGAAATAAAGTCTACTTTTAAATGGTGCATATAAAATTTGCTTAGTGGTGTATCTACATATTAAAACGAACCATAACTTTGTATTTTTTAATGGCAGTACACAATTCTGACAGAATAAATGAACTCTACACCCTTCAATTAGTCTAAAAACAAATTTTTATGCAATTCGTACCATAAGTTTTCGAGAAATTAATTATTTTAAAACGAGCGTATTTTAAAGACTATATCCAAATTGAAGTTCGGTACTCGATTGTTAACCGAGAGAGCTCTTTTCTTGATCAAGGCACCTTAAACAGTCAATTAAGCCTGTTAAATTACAGGATAGCATAAGAAATTTCAAAATATTGGCCCCTTAAACTATCATTTTGCCTTTTTGAGCATAATTTAAAAACTACGTGGGAAAAAAAATGTTAAATTTTGGATTTCCATAAAGCAGGACTTAATAAATCTGAATCCACCAAAAAAATTGTAGGTTGCAATTCATAATTTTTTGGAATATTAATTTCATAATTCATAATTCATATCAGAAAATTATAAAAATTGCAAATTCAACGTATTTATATTTGGGTATATTAGTATTATTGCTACACAAAAAAAATTAGAACATCAGGATCATAATTTCAGAAGTTATAAATAAAAATATGAAAATGTAATATAACATTAGAAGCGCCAAGTTTTGAATATTTATAATTCAAAAACTTATCATTCAAATCACTTGAAATTTCGTGTCTAGGCATAGTTTGAACCAAAGATTTGAAATATCACGTTAAAATTGGGTATTGCTAATGAAAAAAATTAAGTTTGGATTCGTTTTAATATGTAGATGGCCCCCTAAGGAAAATTTATATACGTCATTTAAAAATAGACTTTATTTCAAATCATTCGGTACCAGTAACTTTCGTCTAGAATAATTTGTTGAGGAGTTAGTAGGGGGTGTTTACTTTTATTTTTCACGACTGTACAGTCGAGGAAAAAAGTAAACACCTCCTACTAACTCCTCAACAAATCCTTCAATGACTGCTTGAAGCCTTGATCAAGAAGGCGGCTCTCTCGGTCAACAATCCAGTACTAAACTTCAATTTGGATACAACCCCTCAAACACATTCATTTTAAAATAATTAATTTCTCGGAAACTTATCGCACGAATTGCATAAATATTTGTTTTTAGGCTAATTGAAGGGTGTAGAGTTCATTTATGCTGTCGGAATTGTGTGCTGCAATTGGACAACAAATTTATGGTTCGTTTTAATATGTTGATGACTAAGCAAATTTTATATACATCATTTACTGGACTTTATTTCCAATCGTTCGGTTCTAGTAACTTTCTTCTACGATAATTTGTTGATGTGTTAGTAGGTGGTGTTTACTTTTTTTTTTCCCCCACGACTGTACGTAACGCGATAACTCTTGATAGAACTATCCGATTCAGTTTTATTTTTCTAGGTTCATTCTGATAAGGCGCTTCCTTAATTAGTTTTGGGGGTTTATTTGTTAAGTATAAAGGGGGAACGGGGTGGCTAATGCCCCCGTTAATTTAGATAAATGTGTTTTTCAGGCAGAATCATCCGATTTGCCTCAAATTTTATATACCGTTTTATTTTGATAAGGAGCTGCCCTGATTAGATTTGGAGGTTCATTGGCTGAGTATAAAGAGGACAAAGGGAAGCTAGTCCCCACCCCCCCTTAATTTAGATAAATGAGATTTTCATGCAGAATTATCCGACTCGCTTCAAATTTGGTATACTTGTTTATTATTTTAAGGTGCTTCCTTGATTAGATTTGGAGGTTCAATGGTTAAGTATAAAGGGGGAACGGGGATCCCCCCCCTTCCCTTAATTTAGATAAATAGGTTTTTCATGCAGAATTATAGGATTTGCTTCAAATTTGATATACCTGTTTATTTCGATAAGGGGCTTCACTGATTAGATTTGGAGATTCATTGGTTAAGTGTAAAGGGTGAAATGATGGAGATAATACCCTCACCCCTTAATTTAGCGAAATGAGTTTTTCAAGCAAAATTATCTAATTTTCGTCAAATTTTGTATACAAATTTATTCTGATAAGGCGCTTCCGTGATTAGATTTGGAGGTTCATTGGTTAAGTATATAGGGGTAAACCTTGGCAAATTCCCCTTAATTTACTTTTTGAGAGGTATTATTCTTTGAAATAAGAGTATAATATATAATTAGTGTGAATAGCCTGTGAGCTTAATGCCATCAGTTTAACTGGTCACTTTTCTTTTTTATTATATATTTTGCTCATGCAGGATTATATATTATTTCATGCAACTGCTCATATTTCATTAAATATTTATTAGATGTATAGTTTCTATTACATTGTTTCTACTACATTTAGTCATGTTTCCTAAAATAAGCGTTAAATTTGGTTTTAAACACTTTGTGCCATATACTAGGTGACACACCTGTCGGGTGAACCCGTGATAATAACGTTAAGGGGTTCCAGGACACTAAAATCTTAAAATGTTCTTACAATTTTTTATTACATTAAAAATTTATCTGTTTTTTTTTCTGATAAAAATGAAGTTTAAATTACGTTTCTATCTTAATTGGAACAGGAAATATTCATTTTTAAGTTTTGATTTGTTTTCAAAATCTAGCTTTCAAGCAATGGTTATCATGAAAACGACTTTTTTGCGAAAATGTGTTTTTTTCAAGATGGGTTTTTTCATCATTTCTTGTATTTAAATTATAAATCAAGAAACGTTAAAGATAAATGGTTCAAATTTGGAACATGTACTTTTCAATTGTTTTATTTTAACTTTGATTCAGCAAATTTGGAAAAAATATTTACTTTTGAAAATATAATTTTTTTTAAAGTTACGTCATTTTTTTTTCAAATTTTTACTTTAAATATTTTTAATTTTTACTTAAATTATTTTTTTTTTTAATTCTGAATCTAAATTAAAATATATATATTTCTGTTTATTTAAATGCAAAACCATTAAAATTCTACAAATGATATTTCGAATTAGAACGATTTTAAACCATACCACATTTTTAACAAAATTTAAATTTAAAAAAAATATATGAGAAGTTTTACCATGTGATTTTATTTACAAATAATATGGTTAATTATCTCAAAAAATTTCGAAATTTTAAGTCAATAAATAAAATTTATTTGAAAATATGTCCCGGAGCCCCTTAAATGAACATCAAATTTTTATGATTTCTGTCTTTAACTCCATTTTGTATGAATTTATTTTTCTAAATGAAAAAAAATCGCAAAAAAAAGATACTGATATTTAGTGTTAAACCGGCTCATAAGAAGACTTTTTTAACACTTTCCAACACAGTTTAAAAATGTTTATGAATTAGGTTTGTCTATCCGTTTATCTGTCCGTCTGTCTGTCTGTCTTTCCGTCTGTATGTCTAACTCGCGTAAATATAATCCGATTCTCATGAAACGGATTTATGTTATTGGGTATCCCTATGGCATGTACGGTATTGAAAATGAAGTGCGTAGCATTCACGGTTCATTTACAGCGACACTCAAAAGAACTCTGTTACATTACGGTCCATGAGGAAAAATATTCAAATATTTTAAACATATTCAAATGGATATATATAACTGAATATTACTACAGGGTTCTTACTGAAGAACATGGTGAGCATAGAATTTTTCGTTCATTCACAGGGACACACAAAAGAATTTGGCTACAGAAGAAAATGAACAATAATATACCTATTGAAGCCTACGAGCAATAGTTGCTAGAAGTACGTTTTCAGTTGTGGCGTTTCAGTTCAAGCGTTTTTAAATTTAATTATTTTTAAAATATTACTTAGTGTGTATCAATTCTATTTATCATATACAGGACTGCACAAAAGTTTTCAAAAACATCCGTTTGTTGGCAGAAATTTCTGAATGGAAATTTTCAACAATGCAATGCGTTTTACTGAATTAACTTTTAGCATATTATGTCGTATACATACATATGTGTATATCATATTCAGAGCTCTACAAAAATTCGTATATTTCCCTGCCTATGCATGGTAATAGCAGAATTTGGATTTTGAAATGCATTATGCGTTTTCCAAATTGATCATTTGGGCATCATCTTTCACCTTAGTAAGCCAAGAAATTTTGTACAGTATTCTGAATGTTTTGGAAGCTGTTTCATTATCTATGCCTTACGTATTATTTTTTGTCTTGTTATTTTATTTTTTACCACGACGAAACACTCAGGTTTTTACTGATTTCGTCAAAATTTTCAAAACATTTATTTTGTAAAAAAAATATTTCTACCCGTCCAAACGTTTCGAAATTTATGAAAGTGATGTGAATCTGGTCTATTGAAATGCTCTAAAAAGATTGTGTTAAAATACGGACGTTTAGTTACTTTTAACATAGAAAAAATATCGTCTCCGTGAGGTCTGAAGTGACCTACCTGCGTTCGCCGGTGTTTTTGAAAAAGTCAAAATTTTATATTTTTTTTTGTCGCTGCCTCTAAAATTGCACCCTATGAAGGGGCGTTGCCATAAGTGTGAAAAAACATCCTTTTTTATTTTTTTTTTCAGAGGGTTAGCTGCAATAGTTTTTCAAATTGATTTTGGCATTTCATACATAAAAATACGATCTTTCGGGACATTTTTTCCGATTTTAACTGTACCGAGAGCTTTAGTCAATTTAGGTTGAAACACGCAACTTTTAAAAACAATCAATAAATTGAAAAGGCCTGTTATAAGCTTGCTTCCGATGCGTAAATGGGTTTCTGGGCATGAGCAAGCGCTTTCCAGGACTGGGGATATAATATATGACTTTTTGATGAAATTGTGTTGTGATTATTAATTAATAACTGAGCTAATTATTAGAAATTTAAAATTCTGAGTCTCGGATACATCAGGAGATACCTTGGGAGGCCTCACGCTAATTTTCACCTTTGTACATGCAGTAGATTTTCCTAGTATTTGCACACACACCCACAGAGTGAAACTTTCTCTATTAGTATATATATATATATATATATATAAAGTTATGGAAGTTTTTAAAAAAATTTAAATACTGCTTGTTTTTTGTGAATGTTCGTGTTATTCTTACACAGATGAACAGCACTTTTCAACGAGTACAAGATCAACATAGTTATGTGATACAGTTACATGTTATTATGTTTTTTTTTTTTTTTCTAAATACAAGGTGGTCACAAACGTTATTTTGTTATTGAATTTGTTGTTGGTCCTCTAACTGCTCTAGGTGCTAAATCTTCGCTCAAAATATATGTCTGACATGTTTTTTACATTCCTGACGTTCCAGAAGAGTTCGTCATGTATATGTTTAGGTATTCGACAAAAAATTTAAAATCGAAAGTATCCGAATACTTTTTGTGTCATTTGTTCCGAATATTATAATTTAAAAAAATATTAATCGCATTTAGGATTCAGAATCGTTTTGTCTGTATAGTTTGGTGATTATTGATTGAGCTGTTGAAATTTAATCTACCCTATATATATAAAATCCTAATGAATCGAATTGAAACGAATTTATGTAACGATTCTATGAAACGACTGATTAAACAACTGATTACGTTTCACGGTGATTTCTCATAAAATAGGGAATACATTGCGATAAAATTAACACCAAAAATCCGTATTGATCCACAGATCTGAAAACTGGTATTAGTATTTTAAAATTACAATTAGTTTTCGAAATATTAATTTTTTTCTAATTTTAAATACTTTTTTTCTAATGATGGCAACTCAAATTTTAATAATAACAGATATTTTTTTTTTCATATTTTAGAAAAGGTTATTTTAAATTAATTTAGCGACGAGTTTGGCCTCCCTTAAATGTATGCTAAGAAATGCATCACGTTAATTTTACTCAGAATTCAATTTGAATTTCATTATCATTTTATGTAATACAAAACTTTCATTTAAAATTGAAACCTTTAAAATAAATGGCTTTTACTTCATTTTTTTTTAAACGAAACGAAAAGAAAAATATTAGACACAGATGTCATATACGCAACGGGGTAGCTAATTGGCGCCAAAATGGCGTTATTTTGCATGACATTGTAACCCAGCTATTGTTGCAAATTTATTAATAAATGTTTATTTGAATTTATTTTCTTTTTATTTACAAAAAATTTTATAAATTGTTTTGTTCTACAGTTATTAATTAATTTTTTTATTAATTTATTGTTATTTCATTTTAAAAATAACAGAAAATAATTTACCTATTTAACAAGTATTTGAAAACGAGGTTTTCGCCAAATTGTCGTAAAAAAATCACGCCAAACCCGGTGCGTATGTGACAATGCAAGAAATCATGAGATTTAATTTCACTTCAAAGCAACGTTTTAATGTTATTACTTCTGCCGTCGACCAATTTCGCCAAATTATACAAATTAACATTTTTTTTTTTTAAATAACAAAAGAACAAATAAATTAGTATAACATTAATAAAAATACAAATAAAACGTCGAAATAAAAATCACTTGATAACGTGAACATGTGTAACTTTCTTAAAGTCAAGTGAATGTGACATTTACGATCAACCATTATTGGTATTTAATCTTATAGTTTGGCGACAGATTTTTGGTCGATGGGATAACCAAGTAGCACCGTTTTAATTTACCACTCGAAAAATAAAAAAATGCTAACTGACGAGTTAAAAAAAAAAAAAAAAAGCTATTGGCGAGATTTTCACCCGGCTAACATAAAAGTACCAGGAATTCTTTGTGATCATGGCAACTTTTATATAGTTTTACTCTAAAAAATAATTTTGATTCTTAAATCAAAATGGAAACCTTTCTTAGGAAAAGCGAAGGAATCAGCCCGTTGTTTATGGCAGTTACATGACTTGGACTATTATAATATAAACCAAATAATAGGGATAGAATAATATTCGGTGACTTATCACACCTGTGGCTGGCTAACATTAAAGTACCAAAATGGCCGCCTGGAATATAAAAAGCGAAGGAATCCGCCTGGAGCTGTTGATGATAGTCACATGACTTAGGCTATTATTATAGAGATTGTTTTCAATTTTAAAAACAGCGCAAAGAATAATATTTCCTAACGATTAAAAATTTATTTTCATGTGACTATTAAAAACAGAAAAAAAAAACTTTAAAATTACTATTAAATGAGTACGTGTTAAAGGCAGGAAAATATTGAAAATTATGTCCTGAAAATAGTATTTACACGTGAATATTAAAAGAGAAAGGAAACTTTAAAATAATAAATACATTAATATGCGTTTAATCTTTTCACGGACAAGGCACTTCTATTCGTAAAATCTTGAAATCAGTGAATGACACCAGAATTTACAAACAAATTTCGAAATACAAAAATGCTTTTGTTCACTTACTTAATAACAGGGAAATTTTCATCCCAATATTCTGATGCTAATGTGGCATTTAAGAATTAAAATTAAGTGGTCCAAAAATGAACCACCGTGCTTGCAGAGTTAAAGCAGCAAATTTTAGTAATTGTATTATGTCAATCGTTTTATAACGCTGTTAAAAAATACCGAGAGACAAAGTCTCTGTTTACTTAATTCATTTTATTTTAGCTTCTTTTCAAATGTTTAACTGATCTCTTTTAACCAAACACGAAAACAACCATTGGATGTCTTAACAGCAACTGATTCTCCCTTAAATTTTTGCAATCAAAGGGAATTGAATGGAAACCCGTTTACAGGGAGATCGCTACAGGTTTTTTCCGTATAATTCAAACTTCTCTAATCTTTTTAAAACCGATCAGATTAGCGTGCTTTTAGATTCTACAGTGTCTGAACGGGGGTTGGCGAGAGTAGCTTGCAGGGGGCAGAGCCCCCTAGTTAACTATATTTATTGACAAATATGTCGAATCTGAGTGCGAGTTGTTCAGAGCGTAACTCGTCGGTTGAGAGTCTAGAGGTGGCAAGTACGAATTCCGGTACAGCTTTGCCTGTTCTTAGTGGGCTTAGATGAGTGGAGGATTTAAACCATTATCACATCATGCAGTCTAGCATTGTATGGTAGATTTAACCTTTTAGGGTTATGTACCGTATATGCATGTTGTTTTCAGCAAATACTAATACGCTAAGGCTACAGTCAATTTATTTTATTCTAATTAAATATTAATAATGCTGAATAAAGATTTCTTTTTATTATTTAGGTTTTTTATGTTAAATTTTTTATACAAATGTGTAGAATATATTAGATAATGCAGAAACTTGGTCTATTAGTAAATCATGTTCTGATTCATATTATACTTTAAAAGAAAATGGTGATCATTAATCTGGTATAAAAACGATTATGTCAGCGTTCCAAGCTAACCAACCATGTATGACTATATGTGGTTTTTTTTTTCTTTTTTACCTTTCTTGTGGCATAACTGCCAAATTTCCGGTTATGTTCAAATTCAAACACTTTGAAAATTCATTTCTTAAAATGCTTTTGGTTTATAGGTGGTTTTTATTTGATTTCATTTATAAGATAAAATTTCTGGTTCAGTGTATGTGTGTTTCAATTGAGAAAAAACGGGATATTGGCAGCTATGGATGTGCATAGTAAAGGATACCGGCTTTCTTCAAAATTCGGACAAATACCCGAAGCGTTTATTAATAGAATAATATACATATACAGGGTAATCGGAAAATAACTAACAAAATTTAAAAGGCAACCCAAATAAACAATTTTGTCACAGAATGCATGTCCGGAAATGGGATGCTTAAAAGCTGGTGACGAAGAACAATGTGAATGTTAAAATTAAAGATAGACAAAACAAAAATTAACAATCTGCTTAATGAATGTTGTTTTTAGAGCAAATCAGCGAGCATCAACACGAACACATGCTTCGCATCGTAAGCGCATTGATGACCACACATTTCCAAAGTTGTCAGTCATGTCCCTAACTCCTCCTGGAGCAACGAACAAGTCTCTGTAAAGCCTCTGACAAGCTCTTCCGTTTCCATTTGCTGCCCCGCACATAAGATGGATATTTGCATGTCCCGCGTTTGTAAAGCATGAAGTTATAACTCATAGCAGGGAAATGACACCTTTACTCTTAGATCTAATCGGCTGACATAACGTGCGCCATCTATAGAAGCTTCTATTCGTCATTTGCTGACACATATTTTAAGGAAAAAATGCTTAATTTGGTCCCCTCTACCACCCTTTAAAATTTTGACAGACAGTTAATTATTAAAAAAAGATATTAATTTCATTAATGTGATTTAATTCATTTCCAAATATACAAAATTTAAATGGTCTATGTAACAAAAATTTAAATCTGAAAAAAAAATCTTTTTATCATATCGATTAGTTAAATATTGCAAATATAGAAAGGAATACTTCTAGTTATGATGCAACATGAAAATGCAAAAAAAAAAAAAAAAAAAAAAAGAAGGTCTCTTTACCTTCAATTTGTTTGAATAAGTTCACTCATAAATTTCTACTCATGAAGTTTTCAAACATCTTTTAGAAATAACATTTTCGGAGTTTTCGTCTTATAAGAATGTTGACTAACAAGATGGTTAAGCTTATTAAGAGAACTTTGAGATCTTTTGGGTATGAGGATAAGCGTCTCGTGGTTAGGTAAAAATGTTCAATGAGGATCTTCAGAATGTTATTTTCTGAATCTATTAATCACTCAGAGACCAGCTAGATAAATAAGCTTTGAATTCTTTTAAAATGAAATCATTTTGTTAAAGAATAAAACTTCTATGGCGATGACGTTGATTGAGAAAACATGGATTAGTAAAAATATTCGTAAATTCTTTTTAAAATATTAAGAACTACATTTAAAAAGTATTTTCATTCATTAACTACGAATATTGAGAGTTCTATAAAAATAACGTACTCAGTTTGTAATTATTTGTAGCAAAAAGTAATGAAAGTAATGAGGCCAAATTTGTATTTAGACTTTTGAAAAAATGAGAATGCGAATTCAATCAAAAAATAGCTTTAAGAAATATCTTTTCATCTATTAACAAATTGTAAAATATAAATGTAGTTTAAAGTAAACAAATAGAGGGTGCTAATAAAATAACTTCCAAAATTTACAGGCATGTAGTAAAAGCTATGAATGGAAAGAAAGTAGATTAAAATTTGAAAGCTTCTGTAAGCATAAGAAAACAAATTCTATAAAACCGATAGCATCATTTAGTATAAAAATTGTCCATGGAGAAACTTTTACCGATGTCTGAGTCGTAAAAATCTGTTATTGACCTTATTCTCAAATGAAAATGAGTACGCGTATGTGACAACAGAACCACTGATTACCGTTTAAAATGTAGTTATAATATTCAGCTAAATAATTAATTTGAATAAATGATAAATTGTGAAAACTATTCATCCAGCTTTACTGTACTAAAATTCAGAAAAAAATTCCATTTTATTTATGTTACTAATATTTCACAGAATGTATCACACCATTTGCATTTTGATAGTCTGATTATGTTACGCCGTCTCATGCGTTCTTACAGATGTTTCATGGCAATGAAAATTTATTTATCACCCCATATTATATTTCCAAATATACTCTGCTTCATTTTTTCATATATATATATATATATATATATATATATATATATATATATATATACACTATATGGCCAAAGGTGACCGGTCACTTGCAATTTTAGACGTTTTGTTAAGTACCTAGAAAAATACATGAAGATATAACCTGAAACTGCAGGTGTATAAAAAGTATAGTATAAGTCATATTTACGCGAAGATTTTTTCCCGAAACCCCATAGGGGACCGTCAACAAATTGAAAAAGAGCGAATAGCTTTTGGACAACCCTGTAAAAACTAATGTAGCAAAAGCGTTCAAACTCGAGATTATTAATAAGCAGCTTATTGTAATATACTGTGTTCATTTTTATGAGGATAGCATGTATACTCGTAGAGAAATTAAGGTTTTATAAAAACAGTCCCAAATTTCGCCAAGTTTTTTTGCTTATAATTTGCAGTGGTCTTAATATAAAAAAAGTTCTTTTCAGAAAATATGACAAACAATTGCACACAATACCCTGCAATCAGAATGAAAAAATAATAAAAATTGTATGAAAAATGAGCAAGTTCACTAAATAATGATTCACTGCGCATGCTCGAACGTGATCAAAATATAAGTTGAACAATATGTTAGCTAAATGTATAGAGCTCCTTTTGTGAAAGTCTCAAAAACATATTTTGAAAAGTCTGATAATATTCGTTTATAGAATAAGCTCAAAATCCGTTATTCCTAAAAGGAAGCAAAAAGGTGAAGGGCTGTATCCAAATACAGTAGTACGTGCAATGTTGTGTATGCTATATTAGCACTAATCAATGGATTTATGGATACAACCCCTCATCTTTTTCCTTCATTTTGGGAACAACGGATTTTGAGCTTATTCTATAAACGACCATATAGAGTGTGCCAAGCAAATTTGTTTATACCTTAGATTTATTTTATACGAATTACTATTTAATAAATATACATTAGAAAATTCGGATATTCTTATTAATTAGTAAAAACGGTGCTACTTGATTATTTCGTGGACCAATTTCGCCAAATTATACAAACTTATATAATTTTATTTCAAATGACGAAATAACAAATGAATTAGTAAAACATTAAACAGTCACTATTAGATGACGTAAGAAACAGGTTTATCCTGCTTAATGTCAAGTCAATTTGACATTTACAATCATCCATTATTGGCATTTAATCTTATAGTTTAGCGATAATTTTTTGGTCGACGGGATAATAAAGTAATATCATATAAACAATATACATTGTAAATGTAACTTGAAAATATTCATGATGGCGTAATAAAATAGAGAAAAGAATTCATGAACAATCTATACCTGCTCTTGAAATATCGAAAACTCGATCAAGTTATAAAATATAAGCGCAAAATTTCACAACACAATGCTTTTCAATACGTGGATCTGAAAGCTACTCCCAAGTAGACGGAGTTTATTAACCTCAAACCTAAAGGAGGAATATTGTGAATAGCGTCGTTATAAAAAGCAGAAAGATAGCGTCATTTTTAACCTAATCATTTTATAGAAGCTAATTTTCAAATGTGAAATTGATCTTACTTATCAATCCCGAAAACAGGTATCATTTATTACAACAGCAATGAATGAGGCCATGGTAACTGAAAAATGCCCATTCAAAGGGAAAAGCATGGCAACGCGATTGCAGAAGATAGCCGGTGTTATGCTGATAACGTCATTCAATCTTCCGTAATCTGGATATACTTTTTTTAAACAGGGAACATTAGTATATTTTCAGAGGCTGCGAAGCCTGAACGGAGGTTGGCGGGCGTAGCTCACAGGCTCTGAGCCCCCTAGTTCTATTATAATAATTCGGTCTTTCTCACCGACTCTTAGGTACAATGAGACAGCCTGATTAAAGATATTGTCTAAAATGTGGTTCATCTCAACAGAATAAATTGCAGGTAATGGAACTTCAGAAATCACTGGATATGTAATTACACTAGATACGTTCGCAAATTAGAAATCTTCCCAACTCTAAAAAATATCCACTTGAAGCAGAGAAATTACCATTCATCGATTCAAAAACTTGGCCAAGTTCGGGAATTTTCTTTTCAAAGAAAGAATAAAGTATCACAAAAAATGAATTTATCCACTTGTTAATCAGAGTTTTCATTAAAACACAAAAGTTCATTATAGGTTGACCAAGCCAACAGTTAAAGCCACCACCAAATAAAGTCAGTGCTATTAGTTATTTATTATATTTCCTTCCTTTTAAATTTTAGAAGTAAACTGACATGATTGCTACAACATTATTGAATGTCCTATAATGGATAAAAATGGAAACCGCTGAAATTAAATAGCAACAAAATTACAAATAAATAGTTTTTTAATTGCCATTTTCCCAGTGGTTGATAAGACGAAAGAAATCAATCAAAAATCTAAAAATTAATCTTTAAAATATCGTCTTTAGGCTGAGATTAACAATAATTCTTACAAAATTATTTGTTGAAATAAAGCAAGTGGATTATTTCAATTTACCGTAGTTGTTTCCAACTAATCAAAAACTAAACGCGTACACTTTCTGTCTAAAAAAAAAAATCATAAATGGCTTCTCTTACAGCAGATAGCTGACAGTAATGTGACAACAGGTGCACTAACATCCAAACAAAAATATTTTGTCTAGTGTTACGTATAAAACTCATTTCCGAGTGAAATGGCGCATTATTAAAAAAAACGATCAACTATTGGAAGTGTATCAACTACTGGCGGGGTCACCCTACAATGATTATTAAAATACATAGAGATATTGACTGCTGTATATGGGTATGATGAGCACGCATCACTGCAACGCGTACTGTAGAGCTTCGCAAATTCATCTGAAACAAATAAAATCAATTTTTCCAGAATTTTTTTGAATTAACGGTTAGTGGGAAAGATGAAACTAATGTTAGGTAAATTAAACTAATTATGGTAAAATGATTTTTTCGCCCTTTTATGACTAATTTCAACGTGGTTTCCAAAATATTTTTATTATTACTATTATTATTTTACAAATGAAAGGCTCATGACGACGCAAAGTAAGTAATCTTTAATTTCCTGAAAAGAAAAATAAAGTGTATTTGTTGATACGTTGATGCGCTGCTTTACACAGTGCTTTGAAAAATAACGTTTAAAAGAATTGCGTTTAAGTTTTTACTAAATAAAAGAGCATAGTTTTTTTTGGTTGTTACATTTTGCAACCTAACTGTTAGTCTGTGATTCCTAGATCAATAAATACGAAAAAATAATTTAGCACGCGTGCTGCGCTGTGTCCCCGTTCCGTATATACCTGTTTTTCCGCCAGTTCGCTCTCAAGTTCAATTGACTGTAAGTTCTTAAATATCTTAATTTCAGCTAACATTTCATGAGCCTTATTCTACGCAATACAATAAAATAAAATAAAATTTAAAACACCCGTTGAAACACCTATTGAAACACCTATTAAAACACCTACAGAGGCTATTCATACTAATTGTATATTATGATCTTATTTCAAAGAATAATGCACCTCGAAAAATAAAAAAAATCAACAAAAAACCCCAATTAGGTAAATTAAGGGGGATTAGCTCCCCCATTTCCCCCCTTATACTTAACCAATGAACCTCCAAATCTAATCAGGGAAACGTCTTATCAGAATAAACCTGTATACCAAATTTGAAGCAAATCCGATAATTCTGCATGAAAAACCTTTTTATCTAAATTATGAGGGGATTAGGCCCCCGTTGCCTCCTTTATACTTAATCAATGAGCCTCCAAATCTAATAAGGGAAGCGTCTTATCAGAATAACCCGGTATGCTAAATTTTAAGCAAATCGGTTAATTCTGCATGAAAAACTTATTTATCTAAATTAAATGGGGGATTAGCCCCTCCCCCTCCCTTTATACTTAACCAACGGACCCTCAAAACTAATCAGGGAAGCGCCTTATCAGAATGAACCTATTTCAAAAATTTGAAGCAAATCCGATATTTCTATCAAGAGTTATCGCGTTAAATACAGTCGTGGAAAAAAAAAAAGTAAACACCCCTTACTAACACTGCAAAAAATTATCGTAGAAGAAAGTTACTGGTACCACGCGATTGGTATTAAAGTCTACTTTTAAAGGATGTACATAAAATTTGTTTAGGGGGCCATCTACATATTAAAACGAATTATAACTTTTTTTTTTTTTTTCAATAGCGGTACACAATTCTGACAGCATAAATGAAATCTACACCCTTCAGGCTGTATCCAATTTGAAGTTCGGTACTCCATTGTTGACTGAGAGAGTCATCTTCTTGATCAAGGCATTTTAAGCGCAACTCAAGCAGTCATTGAAACCTACTAGATTGCAGGATAGCATAAGTAATTTCAAAATATCTAGTCTCTTCTATCATAGACGGCCCCTCATTTTGCCGTTTTTTAAGCATAATTTGAAAGTAATTGGAAGAAAAATGTGAAATTTTGGATTTCCATAAAGCAGGACTAAATAAATCTAAATCCATCAAAAAAATTGTAGGTTGCAATTCATAATTTTTTTCGAATATTAATTTCACAATTCATAAATCATATCATAAAATTATAAAAATTGCAAATACAACGTATTTAGGTTTGGGTATTTTAGTATTATTGCTACATAAAAAATTAGCACATTAGGATTATAATTTCAGGAGATATTAATGAAAATATAAAAATGTAATTTAACATTAGAAGAACTAAATTTTGAATGTTTATAATTCAAAAACTTATCATTCAAATGACTTGAAATTTGGTGTCTAGGCATAGTTTGAACCGAAGATTTGAAATATTTCGTTAAAACTGGGTATTGCTATTGAAAAAAAATGAAGTTTGGGTTCGTTTTAATATGTAGATGGCCCTAAGCAAATTTTATATTCATCATTTAAAAGCAGACTTTATTTCCAATCGTTCGGTACCAGAAACTTTCTTCTACGATAATTTGTTGAGGAGTTACTAGGGGTGTTTACCTTTTTTTTCCACGACTGTACATTAGGGTGGGTCGAAAAACCCGAAGTATTTGTAATCGAAATGTAATAGAGCGGAAAAGTTGCCTTTTGTAATAAGGAATAAGTTCGTAAAATATTACACCGATCGGTTAATATCTTTTACCGCCGCAAGCGGTCCAAAGTTTCCAAAAATCGCAAAAAACATGTTTTTTTTCATATATTTTTAAAATCTTCCAAACGTATGAATATAATTTCTATTAGGACACAATAGCTACATGAAGATATAAGAAATGTCCCGTTAAATGTTCATTATGATAAAGTCATATCTTTTACTGCCGCAAAGGGACCACATTTAAAAAAAAATTGTAAAAATTTCAAATTTACTTTTTTTAAATTTTTATAATTTCTATAATATCTCTCGAAATAAATAAATTTACTTCATATTTATTAATATGCCATAAATTTTGTTAACTTTTTGTTACAGACTGGAAAATAAAACCGGTAATCATTCATTTTTCTTGACGATGGCTTTATCTACTGTAGTTTTACTGCATATCAGCAGTTCATATACCAAAAATCACAGAAATGATATAAAATGAACAAAATATTTTAGTATTTTATTAATTAAAATACAGAGATTTTTAACCGAAACGGATTAAATAAGCTTAAAATGAAGAAGTATTTAAATCAATGGAATTTTATAATATGACTTGCTTCAAATAAAGCCATTGTTCCTCGAGAGGCCGAAATTGATCATATGTGATCCTCCCTCTGTTCTGATCCACAAATAATACCAGCACTTCAGAGACTAATTTCACGCATCTTTCTACTGATTGAGTGGGACAAGGAAAGTTATAATAGCTGGTATCTTTAATAGAACATTATAAACTCACCAGCGTCGTTAGATCGTCAGTCGACAAACAGACCGTAACAGGTGGTTTTGTTAGTTTACAGTTTTGGCACTGGATTAAATCCATACAATTTTAAGCTTTAAAGTTCACTTCTAGAATGACACTATCTGGATGGCACTATTTGTGTCCATAGAACTGCGTGCTTTGGCAATTTTCTTTCTGGTTGGGGTTCTGATAACCTCTCCTTCATATGCTATCATTCCAATGAGGCTATTTTCACGATTTGCGAAACAGGCATTTCGTGAAATTACAGGAACTATAATATTTCGTAGATGATCTAGCAAGTAACGGGGGTTACTAATTGTAGTCAGCAGAATCTTAAAAACATGATGGATTCATTTTAATTGTGAACCAACTGATTCAGTACACTTTCAGGATGTACTCATTGAATACATCTTGAAAGTGTAGTGCATCAGTCGATTGCCAAAATTGAAAATTGCGAAAGTACGAAGTTCTGTGGACACAAATAGTGCCATCCGACATTTCATCATTCCACACTTGAACTTCGATGCTTAAAATTGTATGACTTTTACTCGAAAGACAAAACTGTAAACTAACGAAACCACCAGTTACGGCTTGTCTATCGACTGATGATCTAACAATACTTTTGAGTTTAGAATGTTCGATTAAAGATACCAGATATTATAACTTTCTTAGTCCCACCCAATCGGTAGAAAGATTCCTGAAATTAGTCACTGAAGTGCTGCTAAAGTTTGTGGATCAGAAAAGAGTAAGGATCACATATGATCAATTTCGGTCTCTCGAGGAACAATGGCTTTATTTGAATGCAAGTCGTATTGTAAAATTCCTTTACTTTAAATACTTATTCATTTTAAGTTTATTTAATCTGTTTAGGTTAAACATCTCTGTATATTGATTAATAAAATCCTAAAATATTTTGTTAATTTTATATAATTTTTGTGTTTTGTGGTATATGAACTGCTATTATGCAGTAAAACAGCAGTAGATGAAGCGATCGTCAAGAATAATGAATGATTACCGTTTTTATTTTCCAATATATTACAAATAGTTAACAAAATTTATGACATATTAATAAATACAAAGTGAATTTATTTACTTCTAGACATATTATAAAAATTTAGAAAAATTTAGAAAAAATGAAAATTTTAAATTTTTACAATTTTTAAAAAAAATATGGTCCTTTTGCGGCAGTAAAAGGTATGATTTTATCATAATGAACGTTTACCTGGACATTTCTTACATCTTCAAATAGCTATTGCGTCCTATTAGAAATTGTATTCGTACGTTTGGATAATTAAAAAACATATATTGAAAAAAACATGTTTTTGTGATTTTTTGAAACTTTAGCCCTCTTGCGGCGGTAAAAGATATTAACCGATCGGTATAATATTTTACGAATTTATTCTTTATTACAGAAGGCAACTTTTCCGCTCTATTACATTTCGATTGTAAATATTTCGGCTTTTTCGACCCAGTCTACTGAACATACATGCTTACTTACAGAGCCTGCGGACACATTAACTCTCATACTTTGATAGCCTGAGAGGTAAAGAAAAAAAAAATCGATTTTTCTTCTTTATGAACGGTAACATTACTTTAAAGCTGTCCATATTTTCATTTTGCACTTTTCCTGATCTCAATTTAGAAGGTTTTTTTTTTTTTTTTTTTTTTTTTTTTCTCAATGGCTTTTAAACAGCTACTTCCGGTTATTCATATACACACTTCTGGTTTGACAGCTGGAACAAAAAAAGATATAACTATAACTACAGTTCCAGTAATTGTAAGATGAAAAGAAATACTGCTTTGGATAACTCATTTTACATAATTTGAAACAAAACAATAAAAAAATATTTGTGAAATTTTCACGAAATGAACTATTCAGTTGTTGGTGATCGGTTTTACATGAATATATTTATACATTTTAGAGTTAGAGCATTCTATGTAACTGATTGTTCATCAACATAGTGGTAGAGTGTAACTTCAAAATTCCGGCATTCAGAAATCCGGCACCTTCAAAAATCATCAAAACCATTCTTTCCCTTCTTTTTTTCTTTTACACTTTCAAGTTATGGGAGAAGAAAAATAGCAATTCTTTAGGAATTAAAAACTTCAAGATCGAAAGTAAAAATGCGAAAAAAAAACATTTGACTTTTTTTTTTTTTTTTTTTTTTTTTTTTTTCATTTGTCAGAGGCTATTATTTTCTGGGAGCTGCAGCGTTGCTTAGCAACGGGAACAACTTTGGAGATAATTTTAGCGAATGCATGGCGCAATATATGGCCGGAACGAATTTTCAGCAACGGCGACATCAATGATGAGGAAGAATTTTCAGGCTTCTACATTTCCCGTGAAAAGGCCGCAATATATGAGCTCATTGAACACGAAAAATCGGAAAATGCATTAAGCGTCGAAAAAAGGGATATAGATGATTGGCTAAGCATTGACAAAAATGCATCAACAACAAACAATTTAACGCGCTGCGAGATCTCTGTCGCTGAGCTAAATAGAATCGCCGATAATGCTAGTAGCAGCTCAGAAGATGAGGATGAAAAACAGACAGAAGAAAAGATGTCACTAAAAAAATGCATAAATTTGACTGGAGAATTAATATATGCTTTAGAGAAATAAATATATTAAATTTAAAAAATCAAAAAACTCGACTGTGTAAAAAGCGAACCAATTAATTATTTCTCATCAATATGAAACTATTTTTTATATTACTTACCCTTTTTTTTTATTTTCTTATATTGATGACTTTTAAGTTGTGTTTAATTATTAGTTCTTATCTACAAACACTATTTTGATGAGGCCTATAGATGTTTATTATGAAGGTTAGAGTTACAGTAAAGGTAGAGATCCAAAGTACACAACTTCCAAGTTGTGTAATATTTAAACGGAGCTTCTGACTGCAAAATGGCCAATGAAACATCGTCTTCATTTTTAAAGACCTATCCAATGATATGCCACTCAATAGGGTACGTATAAAAATTTTGTCGTCTCTACCGCCATTTTATATTTTACGGCCGCCATATTGAATTTATAAAAACAAAACCTATCCTATAACCATTGGACGGTTAAGACGAATCGATAGAGACCCCATTCATTAAAATCCATCCGGCCGTTGGGATGTTTCGAGGTTATAAAGAAATCCACATACACAGATATGCGTGAAACACATAACCCTTTTCTTTTCAGTCGGGTAACAAGACAGTATTTCCGAAATAAACATTCTTCATTTGTATAGAATGCAAAAAAAAAAAAAAAAAAAAATCTTGTTAAAGAACGGCCAAAACATTTGAAGCAAACAAAGTTTGTATCGATGTTTTTGAAATTACAAGAGAAGAAATAATTTTACTCTTTATCAGATTTTCTTTTCTGTAACATAGAAAATACCAATTAAAGTAATTTTTTTATATTTAATTTTTTTATATATTTTTATATTTTTTTATAGTTTTTACATAATTATCACTTAATAATGAATTAAACTGTGGCTAAAGCCACCATTAAGAATATAGTGCTACTTTTGACATTCCTTCAAAAATCCGGCATAGCCTCGGTCCCGAAGATGCCGGATTTTTGAAGTTATACTGTATATCTTAATTTGACAGTTTTGCTATGCAAAGTGTTATAGTTGAAATGTTTAAATATCAATTTCCTTGTAATAATGTTCCCTAGAATATAAAATAAATAAATATTAATATTAGGTTAAACTTAAAATTAGACTAGTTATTAGTAAAACGTACGATAAAAGTGAGTTATTTTGAAATTATGCTTCTAAAAATATAATTTATTGCTCAGTAATTCTTGTACAAATGTTAATTGTAAAACATTTCTATCTACACATTAGTTCTTGAATTATACATATGAACATTGATTTTTAATGTCATTTAAGAATTAAATTATTATATATTAATGTGCAAAAATTCTTCTTTTCGATAAGTAAATGTTAATGTTTGAAACATTTATTAGTATTATTTTGAAATACAATTTAAACTTCTATAAAGCCAAAAGCGGCTTTTAAGGTATTAAATTGCTTAAGTTCATTCGGAAGTTAAAAGAAATTAATTTTCATTAGGTTCTCAAGTTAATTACAAAATGTTCCATGTTTCTCATTAAGTTCTATAATTAGATCCAAAGGCTTTTAAGATCTTAAATTCAATTTTGAATGTCCTCCAATCTATGTCTTAGAATCTTAATATAATGTTAATTAATGGAAATCTTCTGAAATTTAATTTATTTTTGAAATTTCCTAATAAAATAGCTACAGGAAATTTGAAGATTGGTTTATGGGAAAAAAAATATATATATATATATATATTTATATTATCGATTGAAATATCAAAGCAGCATATTAAACAAAATTTGCGAAAAAAAGGAGCTATTACTGATTAATCATCTAACGAACAATATTATGAAACACTAAAGCTTTGCATGTTTCCCTCATTTGCATGAAGCACGATGATACAATACTATAATTTAGATTCATACATTATGTAAGAACTTAGCAATACACAATTTTAGGCAGAAATATAATATATAAAAATGAAAATGTGTCTGCCTGTCTATAATGCTATACAAATCTATAATTTGGAAGCCAGAATTGTGAAATGTTATGTACATGTGTATTAAAACACGGCCGAGGCAACTAAAGCAATCCGGAATCGAAATAATTCATAGTTAACTTTTAATTAGTAAAAAAAGACCCATTTAACAGCATTTTCCTATCAAATTTAAATATTTTTAACTATAGCAGCTGCCAATAATTAAAAATTCACAAAACAATCCTTTTTTTTTATGTTCAACCCATGGAGAAAAGAGATAGATGGAGATGCAGTGTGTCGTAAAAACAGTTTGCAATATGATGCGCGTTATCGCTCAAATTTAAATGCTCTCACTAGGCCCAAACAAAAAAGCACCTGGAACAGGGACCGAATTCTTTGACATCACCCGTACATTTTTTCCCCTTAATGAAAGTGATCTGCTTATTTTTAAGCATCTAAATCAGCATTCCGTTGTATTATGAACTGAAAACTGTATTTCTAAAAGTTTTCTTCTTTTTTTCGTGAAAGAACGTGCTTGTGTTTGGGCCTACTGTAGCGGATGTGTCCTCGGCGGCCGAGCGGTTAGGACACCGAGCTGCCAGCCGCTAAGCATTGAGAGCGGCAGAGGTCTACGAGTTCGACTCTCGCTGGCTCCATTGCACACTCTTTGTGGAACTCCTGGATGTAATTTCTCTGTGTTGTAAATTTCATTGTGCTATCTCGTCCCTGTATATTGACGATGACTTATAAGCGGACCTAGATGTCAAGCACACAAGTCAGATGTATGTGTTAATAACAATGTAGCGGATTTTAGGGTTACTTTTTTGAGCTCTTTAACCAATGTGAGATATACATATTACGTACGCCACGTTGCAATACTAAATAGCTCAGCGGGTTTCACGATAATTATTTTACCTCACGTGCAAATAATTATAGATTATTTAATTGCGCTTAATTATTACATTTTTTTTAAAATAAAAACAAATATTGTATCTCAAATATCAGCAAAACTTTATATTTTATTTATTCCCTTATTGAAAAGACGTCGTTTTATCATCAGCTGCCATAGTAACATGATAAATTAAACTTCATTAAAAAAGGCGCAGTAGTTGAAAAATATTTTACTAAATCGAATAGTTATTTTTAATTTTGGTTTTAGAGTTAAATTCATGAACTCCCGCGGATAGAACGGGTTAAACAACTAGTAACATATAAAATATTCTGTGATTAAATTTGAAGAGAATATTTGCATTTTTTTTTTACAAAATTATTTAGTTTTTTTTTTTTTTTAAGGAAAAAAGTCATATCAGATAAAATAGTAAAAATTTATCAGTTAAAAAAAAATAAATAAATAAATAAAAACAAGCAATTTTAAATTTGGCCATTACGTAATTTCAAGTGGCAGTTATGAATTTCAAAAGCTATTTCTGTAGTGGGGCTGAAATAAACAAGTCGGAAATTGTATACGTCAAACATGGCAAATGATGTGCGTTCGTACTATAACCAGTTTTATAAATATTCAAATTTTGGTGCAATAGCTGTTCACTCTTATGCAAAAATGCATGAACGCAAAATTTATTACAATTATACTATTATATTCAGTAATATGGAAATTATATGACTGCATCTTAAGTATAATCACCATGACAGCCTATAATTATTAACTATAACGGTATCTAATTGACATAATTATGCATGATAGGATTTAATAGAATGAAGAAAACTTTTATTAATATCATATTAATTTTGATTCGATTTTCATAAAATTTGAAAAGACTCGACAAAATTCTACAAGGATTATATATCTTAAATATCAAACTATTCGGTTGGGTAGTTTTTGCGCTGTTATATGCGGACAGGCGGACAGACAGGTAGACAGACAGAGAGGCAGACCGACGGACCGGACGATGACTATAGGTGCTACGGATTTATACAATTGCCAACGCACCTAAAAATTTGACATCACTCGCAAAAATTCTGTAAATACAAAATTTAATGTACATTTAGGAGTACATTAAACATGGGTTGATAAATGAAATGGATTGTTTTTCAGCTTAATTCAACAGTACTAAACATATGGTATATGCAGAATTCAGAAAAAACTAATTTTTTTAGTAGAGAACTAAAACAACAACTACTTTATTGAAAATGTAATTGATTACAAATAAAACTACTTGTTATAAAAAGTAGCGATTACAAACTACTTTTCAAATGTAGTCACTACTTAGCTACCTTCACATTTAGCCAAAGCATTCAATTTTACACCCATTCAATTTGTACTCGAAACTGAAGACACGGATTAAAATAACAATGACCGCTCGTTGCTCGTTATATGAAATACAATAAAATAAGTTAACGGAGGCCATTGAAAAATTAAGAAATGTAATATACAAGAAGATACAGTGGACTCTCTCTATTCTGAACACTCATGGGACCGACCAAAAATGTTCAGATTATGGGGGTGTTCATTATAGAGGGAGATTGGGAAATGTAGTACTACTCTACTTAGTATTGAGTTTATAGACTGTATAGAATACTTAGCCTGGTTAGCCTTGCCTGTTACCGAGATAGAGGTGCTGAATTTAGATTTGGCAGCTTATGCACTGTCAAACTAAATTCAATCGGATTTATTCTGCCTAATTATTTTATATATTTTTCTTATTATTAAAAAAGTTTTACAAAACATACAATTACATATCCTCCTGAGACCCAAGCAAAATATAATGCATATATTTTTTATGACAGTTTTTTCAACAAATAAGCATCAAAAATGATGTTTTTAAAGAAATTAATAAATTTCGATTTTTTTATTTGTTTTACAAGCACATCCATCTAAAAGGATGTTCAGGCCATAACTCGCTTTAAAATAATTAAAAAAGGGCTAAAAGTATGGGAAAGAATAGAATATTATTATAAAGAGCATAAGGCAATTATTAACATCTGCTATTAAAATTGAAAAAAAATAATAATTTAATCAAATTAAAATAACATAAAAACAAAACTTACCAGCAGAACGTAGAATTCCGACTTGACTCATTTATTACGCCATTTTGTAAACAAAGTAGTTACCGTTGCCAAAAGCTGAATGTGGATTTTAATTCATACATTACCATGTCAAACTGGTTTTAGATTGCTACAATGAAATTTAACGCAATAGAAGGAGAAAGCAAAACATCCATTTAAATGTATGCCAGGTCTCAGGAGGATTATACATCACTTGAAAACAAATAGGTACATTACTTAAAAAACTGAGTAATTTTAGTCTGTTTTTGCACTGTGTATGCTCGTGCAGTATACATGTTATCTAATTGTTTAAGAAGTGGGAAGGCTTCCGGGTGATGTTCAGCCGCATAGTTCAACAGGTCTTGAATCCCTTGGCCATATTGTTTGAAGGTTACAAGCACTTCTTGTTCCTTCGATATTTTCTGGTTCAACTTCTTCTTCACTGTCCCCTTCCTCTTCAACGATGTTGTTGTCGCAAACCGGAAGGCTTCCATCGGCTTCGAGATAAGCTCCAGGTTCAATTTCAGTATGAAGCTCCTGAAGAATTAACCCCAAATCTCTCACAGCTGTTGCTTCTTGGTCCTCTATTCTTATATGCTCATTCTCACATTGAAATCCAGCATTGTAGAAGCATCTTTGGATGGTGTAGGGGGTTACTTCATTCCAAGCCATTGATATCCAATGGACAGCACTGGATTGACCTTTTTCATTAGTTCGGTTGTCGAATTTGACTCTTCCATCACCAGGGACATTTTCTTCAAAAAATGAATTCGGTAGTGAGCTTTAAAGGTCTTGATTACTCCTTGATCCAGTGGTTGGATTACAGAAGTACAGTTCGGTGGCAGGAACTTGAGACTCACATTGCTCAGATGCATGTTTGTATGTGATCTGGCATTATCAACAAAACGAAGAATTTTTCTTCCTTCTCTCTTCATCATCTCGCTAATGCCTTCCAACCATTGAGAGAAAATTGGGATTGTCATCCAGGCTTTTCGATTTGATTTATAGTGCACTGGTAATGATGTGATATTCACATTTTTGAAGCATCGTGGTTTTTCACTTTTTCCGATCACAAGTGGTTCGAGCTTCTCACCCGTAAAACTGGCACAGAGCATGACGAAGACTCTTTCTTTCGACATTTTCCCGCCCACGCATTTTTCGCTTCTTTGTGCTAGGGTTTTATTTGGAAGAGCTCTAAAAAACAAGCCGGTTTCGTCGGCATTAAAAATGTCAGTGGAGTCGAAATCCTTCGTTATTTCCGGAAGTTTTCTTTTCCATTCCTCCACAGTCTCGATATTTACGTCTGCAGCTTCACCATTGATTATTTTGAATTCGATGTTATGCCGACTTTTAAAGCGAGTCAAACCATCCTTCCGATGCCTTGAATTCCGTAAATTTCTCCTTTTCTGCAAAATCTAGCGCAATCTGCTTTAGCAGGGGTCCAGTGACAGGAAGATTCTTCGTACTCATTTGGCAAAAAAACTTCCAGACATGATTGTTTATGTTCTCATTCCCTGTTTTCTTTTCTGAAATTCTGCACTTTGAGGAAGGTTCATTTGCTTCAAAAGCGGCTATAATTTCTTTCTCTTTCTTACTGATGGCATTGACTTGGCCTACTGAAATTCCAAACTCAGATGCAATTTTCCTTTGACTTATTTTTTATTTTAATTTTTGAACAACATCGTATTTTTCCTGAAGCTTCAGTTCTTTCTGTTTTTTCATTTTCATACTTATTTCTGACGTATCTGTGACGATAGCAAAATGACAAAAATTTTTTACCTTTGCTGGACAAAAAACAAAGAAAGAAACAGAAGCGATAATGTGCGGAAAACAAACAATTATCCTTTTTGTACACTGCTTCTGACACCTGTTGTCTCTTTGCTGCCACTGGGAGGCAGACATTTCTGTTGCGTAATCTTTCTATTTATATCTCAGATCGGGAGAGGGGGAATCACGTGATATGGTTTTTACATTATTTTTTCTTGTATCTCTTTGGATAAAAATTGATTTAATTGTTAATTTTATTCTTGATTATCATGATTTACGTTTTGTGAAATGTCAATAGTTTTATATCTGGACATTTTTCTTTATTAAAAATATAAGAATGTTAGTGGATATGTAGAACCCGTACGGTAAAAGCTTACCTTTTGAAAAATATTCTTTCGATTTCTTCTTTCTTTGTTATAATAAATGTTTTATTTGTTTTCTTAACTGAAGATTTTAATCTGAATTATTCAAATTGCAGCATCGGATAGATGCTTAAAATCTAACAATGATTTTGTCTATTTTAAAATCGAGTTCAATCCAGAAAAAAACAGTTAAAATCCAGTTGAATATTTTATTCTTTGCAATGACATATTTTCCAAATTTCCATTATGGAGGAATTCCCTGAATTCCGATTGAAAACACATGTTCAGTTTAGAGAGAGGTAGGATAGATTGGGGATCAAAAGTAGCGTTCATAATAGCGGGGTGTTCAGATTAGAGGGTGTTCAGAATACAGAGAGTTCATCTTTTGTTAAGTCTATGGAGTTTCGCCGGGGTCGTCGGAATGTGTTCATAATACCGGGGTGTTCACATTAGAGAGTGTTCAGATAGAGAGAGTCCACTGTATTTAGTTTTTGTCTCCAAAATGTTAGTTTATTAACATATTACTTTTTTCTTTATGAAATTAAGAGAGATACATAATATAAGAAAAATTGAAATAGAATTAACCTTCTCGCTACGAATCCCGCAATTTCCAGGGGAAAACTAAAAGTCGCAAAATTTGCGCCACTAGCGGATTCCGCGAGGAGGCATTTCTTTCTATCTTTATCTACTGACGATACTTATGTACCATTAAAATAACTTGTTATAAAATTCATTTAATGCATCGATCAGTTGTATTACAGTTTAGAATGAGTTATAGATATACTACTTTATCTTGTTCCAAAAGCATTATAGATTACACAAAACAAATATAGTTTTAAAAAGATGATTTCTTTTGCCGTTGCATCTTTACAGCTTGCATCTTTTAGGAGTCGGGAGGGGAGGGAGGAATTTAATATTCGGAAATATTTCTATATTTCTCTTGTAACAACATTATATTTGTACATTTTCTTATTCTACAAAATACTAAGAAAAAGATTTAAAATAAAAGATTTGAGTGGGGTTATAAATATTGAACAAAATCCCTATAAATTCAAATTTAATTCATTCTTCCAAAATTTATAAAATGATTATTTAAATCTTCTAATTTAGTTTAAACAATTCACGAAAAATGCTTTAGCAAATAAAATTTTCATGAAGTCAGGATTCAGTGCACAAAGGGTTAAAAGTACAGGTCGCTTTTATCCCGTTCAACGGTTCATTTTGGCTTTCCTTCGATAGTTAATTGTTGATTCAGATATGGGTTAACAGATAGTGTTAGTTGTTCATATTTCTGTGCCTTAGTTGTCCATATTTCTGTGAAGTTCACAAACTTGCATTGAAAGCATTCCGCGAGCTCGTTTGAAAGCTCAATAATATCTCCACCCATGAGACTAACCGCTTGACATTTTGCTAGTCATATAACCCCCCCCCCCCCATACCATCAAGAAAGAGCCTAGTAAACAGTGTGTCATATGTTGTTAAGAACACTGAAACTTGCAATAAAATTTGCAAAGAAACGCTAATTTGGTGCAAAGACTGCGAAGTAGGACTTTGCCTAGAAATCTGTTTCGAAATTTATCATAATAAAATTCGTTTCTAGTACAATCTTTGTAAGTATTTAGCGTATTTTCTTTAGTAGGGGAAAGTAGGGGAATGGCGCTCACTTACGGAAAACTTGAATAGCTACTCAAATTTGCACAAAAATTCAATATTTTATTAATGAAGTGTAACTCCAAAGCATAAAGAACAGTTTGCAATCAGCTAATCTGCATAAAAGTTTTAGATTTTTTTTTTATCGTTTTATTTAATTAACAATGGATTGAGCGATAATGCCCGACATGGTAGGGCAATTGCGCTCAAAATTTGAATATAACATTTAAGTTGGTGTTATTTATAGCTGACGTAACAAAGCACTACAAAAATAAATAAAAGAATGAACGTACAGCTAAATGTATATATTATTTAAAAATAATGAGAAAATTAACATTTGAAAATAAGAGTGTACACTTACCTTCAAGTTAGATGCTGTAGAATTTTACTCTAAATTAACTTCAAACTAACAACGTGAGGACAAAAAATGCTTTCCTCCCGATGAGAACTATATCCTTACTGGGAACTTAGGATGAAGTTCGCTAGGTGAAGTACCGATCGCACGTTTTCAATACTATTCTGTTTAGAGATATTTGGGTGAGCGGGATTGCCCGCTGAACGTCATTACTATACTTTCCTCTATATATGTTTTAATTTTGTATTTCATAAAATATATCATAATTTACCAAGATTAACTCTCAGAATTTTGCTTTTATATGATTACTAGCTGAGTACCCGCGCTTCGCTACGGTAAATTCTCCCTCTTTCATAACTTCCTATTTTTGTCGATTGCCTGTCTTTTTTTACTATTTCTCCATCAGTAATTCTAATTTTGCACCTTTTTTTATTTAAGTCAACCTACTTTTTATATGTAAAGATGGATTTTTGCTATCACTAATTGATTTTAACTCACTTCTTAGTATGTTAGAATTATAAACATTATATTTACAGGTGTGTTTATAGGTCAATAATAACAATGCAACTTTTTAATATTAGAAAAAATTAATTATAAATTAATACAATAATTTTAAGGCATTTTACTGTTAGCCTATCTCAGGTGATAACTCACCAAATATTTTCTGTACCTCGTACAATTTTATGCGAGTTGGAACAACAATAGATTTAATTATGCGCCAATGAACACTCGCCAAAATATGCCAAATGATTAAAACTGCAACAATGAAATATTTTAAAATAAAAAATACTGAAAATAAATTAAAAATGAAGATTGTAAAATTTTTAAAAATGTATATTTTTATCAATTATTAATTAATTAATTTAGGATTATAGGCTAAGTAATACATTTAGAAATCCAAAAAAAAAGATTACATAATGTTTCTTTTTTTTCTTTCCTGCTGTCCTTACTTTAAAAACAGAGTAAAAATTATATATCATTTAATAAATTCATTTGCTTGCGTTTTTTACCAAGCATAAGAAAAAGCAGTGAATTAGTTATAATCGTGTTCTAAGCCCACGCTAGATTAATGCACTGTAACGGAAATAATAAAAAAAAAAAAAAAAAAAAAAAAAAAAAAAAAAAAAAAACATGAATTTTGGTCAAAAAATTGTGTGTGATTTTTAATATAAACATTGAATAATTATAAAACAGTTTTAGAACAACCATTGTTTTCTTATTATTTTGACTTCTATATTTATCTCTTTTTGTATCTTAATTTTCAAGTCATTGAACAGCATTTAATGCATCTCCATACCTATAGGGGGGGGGGGGGGTACCATAAGGGGTCCCTGTTCTGTCGCCAAATGCCGCCAAGTTTGTTGCTACATTGGAGATATATCGCCAAAAGTGACGCCACCTTATCGATATCTCTAATATTTCGTCAAATTCCCATAGATTTCCATTGTAAACCAATAGGGTTTACTTGTTTACAGAAAATGAACAAATTGAGATATTTTAATGCAACAAAAACTAATATTAGCTTAAGGGATTATATTAATTATATTTAAGGAAGTTCAACGTTCAGGTAAATTAAATTATGAATAAAAGTAACACGATACAATGCTTAGCATGCTTTCTCAAACATAAATTTTAAGGGAGATCAAACTGGTCGCCAAAGGCGGCTAGTTTCCAAGATTACAATTGTTAATTTCTTAAAATATATACGTTACTATAGCAATGGATAGTCCGTGCGGAAAAAACTGCTTGCGGGTGTACATTTCGTCACACTATATTATAACCATGAAAAAAAAAAAAAAACTCTTGTTTTATCGACATCATTAATTCATACATGCCTTTTGCTCATTTCATTTAAAATACACACATTTAAAATATATGTCTAACTAATTCCATTTAAAATGATGAAAAGAAAAGTAATAATAACAGTGGTGGAAAATTGGCGCAGAGGAGGAGTCTATTGACACCACAAACATTTTATAGTATTCTTCAGCTTAATAAAAACGAAGAAATTATGTCATTAGATAAGTCGAAAAATATTTCTAAAATTTAGTGGTGTCAATAGGCTCCTCCTCTGCGCCAATTTTCCACCACTGTAATAAGAAAAAAATACCTTAAACCAAAAAATTTTATTTCAACATCAAAGAGTATCTTGTACTTTACACAGGCGAAATATAAATAATGTCATTGTCTATAAAATGAAATGAAACATTTGAAAAAAAATTTTTTGTTGATAAAAAAATGAGCATTTAAAAAATATAACTTTTGAAAATTACATACTTTAACCCACGAGTTTTTTAATTCAATAAAAATAAGTACTTAAAATAAAAGCATAAATAAATATTTTGCAAGTAATAGAATATAGTCAATTTAAAACTGCAGTCTTCAAATTGTAAATATTGTTACTACTGCAGCATGGCGTACGTAATACGTATTTTTCACACTACAGTAAACATTTCATTCTTTGAATGAAGCCATTCATGGTTTTTTGAACAAACATTTTTATATGTATAATTCCTAACTTGTAAATAATTTTATTGTAGCTTCCTCCTCATCAGATAACTGCCAAATAGTAAAATCTATGTCAGTAATCACTAATAAATAAGTTATAATTAATAATAAATGTTTTCTATTGAAAAAATAACAAATTAAAAAGTTTCACAGGATTACGATGGAATAATACTCATAAAAAATATTCACGTTCAATAAATAGCAAGTGTTAATATTTGGCACAGTTTGCACTAAAAATCGTTTGCACCGTTAGGGTTGAAATAAATGGCGCGATATCATACATCTTGGCATGTTGGTAGAACGAAAAAGTACAACAGGTTTTTTTTTCTTTTTTTTAGTTTTAGTTTTTGAGGCGTTTGTATTTTTTTTCCTAACTGACATAGTTGCTTTAATTATTAAACCAAGAGAATTGATTAAGGAAATGTTCAATTTGAATTTATTCGCTTGCTATAGTAACAGAATAAAGAAAATGAGTTTTTAGAAATTATAACTTGA
Source organism: Maratus speciosus (assembly GCA_963932465.1). NCBI lineage: Eukaryota > Metazoa > Arthropoda > Arachnida > Araneae > Salticidae > Maratus > Maratus speciosus. The sequence goes on from OZ010792.1 coordinate 72,564,659, forward strand.
AAATTTGAGGTTATGGCGCCAAAGATAGCGCCAAATTAGAAAAATATGAAATATCTCATGAACTATTAGACTTAAAAGAATTTGGATAGTACCATTCGATTCAGCATACAAAAACACACCAAAATATGTTATCAGTTGAAAAATAACAATAAAATCAGATTTTTAAGGAATTTTTTTAAAGATCGTTCTTTTTTTTACCCCCCTTAGGGGTGGAATTTTAGAAAATCCTTTCTTAGCGGCACTCTATGTCATAAGGAGTATTTTTACCCCAATTTTCAAAATTTTAGGTTCAGTAGTTTTGGCTGCGCGTTGATTAATACGAAATCCAGACTTTCTTTTATATATATAGATTCTTCGAATTAAATTTTCTTACAACACTTGTTTATGATCTAATTCTATAAAAAAGGGGAAAAAACTCTTTTACAAACATATCTTATTTATTTTAATTCTAAAATATATGTAGATTTGAAATATGTAATAAAACAAATGCGCATTATTTTAACATTTTTTAATTTAAAAAAAAAATAAAATATGTTCAGCGAGAGTGTTAATTAAGAAAATCTGGAGAGAATTCAGTGAACTTTTGAAAACTTTTCACAATATTGTGTATTCAAATAAATAGTAATGTAACAATTAGTAAAAACTGTACAACGGCGTGCTCTGGGAACCCGAAAACTCGAGGATATTGTAATATACATTCATACATACATATTAGTATTACACATTATATATCGTGTGTTTCAAAAGTTTGGTAAGAAATTAAAACGCGATAAAAAAGGATCTGTGTCGCATAGACATGCGATTTGTATATAACTATTCAGCGTGGTACGGGATTTTGTTTGACATCAAGAAAAAAATTAGTCCAAAGTCCCGAAAATAGAGTGAGCTACTGCAGATAATTCCATGAATAATTTCATAATGCTCACTCAACGCAATATATGGGTACAAAAACATTAGGGAATACAGCATGTACACATTTTTGTATCAAAATCTTTCGTCGTGTGAGCAATATGGAATTATTCTATGGAATAATCAGCAGTAGCGCTCTCTATTGTCGAGATTTTGAACTAAATTTTTGGTTGGTGTCAAACAAAATCCCATGGCACGCTGGATATTTATCTTAAAACCGCATGTATAGCATTCTTCCGAGCATACTCTCTCATTTATCACGTATTTTCGAAATAGAAAATATATTCTACCGAAATTAGAATTTTCAAGAAACATGCTGAAAACCAATAATAAGAAAGAAATATTTCAAAACCACTCAAGAAATTCCTATATTGTGACCGTCGCATTAATTTTAAAATAATAATAATAATGAAACCTAAACACAGCCTCTTGGCTTTATGAATGTTTATGTTTATTTTTGTCTCTTTTTACATATATTAATCCTAAACAGTATTATAACATGACATATCCAATGTGATAAAACAATAAATAAAAGATTGCACTTTATATATTCGATTTTTCTTTTGACGATCCTGAATATATTTAATATAAAAGTATCCATAGATTAGTGTGGTTTCAGTTAGTGCGGTTTTCAATTAGTGCGATTTTCTGTTAGTGAGGTAAACTTGTATTAGATACTCCTTCGACTAGTTCGGGAAATTTTTCTATTAGCGTGCAAAGCACTTTACAGGTAGCACTAAATTCATCCAGGTAGATGGTTTCGTATTTTTAAAAATAAAATTTGCAGAAAAGACCAAAAAGAAATAACATTAAAAGAATACTAAGAAGTTTTCAAAATTTAGAATTCCCCAGGTAGTATTTGATAAATATATGAACCCACACATCCGTTGAAGTATGTAAATGAACTGAAGAGAAGAAAATAAAAAAAAAATGCTGCATAAGATGTATTCAAAATAAAAGAAAAAAAATCTGCAAATAGCAATTGATGAGTTTTCGAATTAAAATGTATAAAAGTCCAAAGCAGTGAAACTGTATTAAAAGTTTTAAATCATCTATACTCCTATTATAAAGAGGAAAAAATTTTTTATTTGTCGGAGATAAGCTCTGGAACTACCGAACCGATTCCAAAAGTAATGGTATCAAAATGATGGTGTTAGTCCAACTTAGAACATAGGCTATATCTTATGTCGGTGCCACTACCCCAAAGGGGTGTAGGAGCAAAAAACGTTCTAAAAATGCGATTTTAGCGTTACTGAAGGGCCTAGAAATATGAAATATTGAATATTAGTTACTTATAAGATATAAATGATATCTAAGAACAGTTCTTAAACAATTCGAAATTTAAAAGGGGTTAAAATGCACAAAAAGTGTTCTAAAAAATGTTCTAAATGGTAGTTTCTACACAATCTCAGGAAATACCAAACCGATTTAAAAAGTATTGGTGTCAAAATGACGGTGACAACGCTTGCTCCAAGATAGGGTATGTTTTATATCGGTGCCACTACCCCAAAGGGGGTCTAGGAGCAAAAAACGTTCTAAAAATGCGATTTTAGCGTTACTGAAGGGCCTAGAAATATGAAATTTTGAATATTAGTTACTTATAAGATATAAATGATATCTAAGAACAGTTCTTAAACAATTCGAAATTTAAAAGGGGTGAAAATGCACAAAAAGTGTTCTAAAAAACGTTCTAAATGGTAGTTTCTACACAATCTCAGGAAATACCAAACCGATTTAAAAAGTATTGGTGTCAAATTGACGGTGACAACGCTTGCTCCAAGATAGGCTATGTTTTATGTCGGTGCCACTACCCCAAAGGGGGTGTAGGAGCAAAAAACGTTCTAAAAATGCGATTTTAGCGTTACTGAAGGGCCTAGAAATGTGAAATTTTGAATATTAGTTACTTATAAGATATAAATGATATCTAAGAACAGTTCTTAAACAATTCGAAATTTAAAAGGGGTGAAAATGCACAAAAAGTGTTCTAAAAAACGTTCTAAATGGTAGTTTCTACACAATCTCAGGAAATACCAAACCGATTTAAAAAGTATTGGTGTCAAAATGACGGTGACAACGCTTGCTCCAAGATAGGCTATGTTTTATGTCGGTGCCACTACCCCAAAGGTGGTGCAGGATCAAAAAACTTTCTAAAAATGCGATTTATGTGTTACTGAAGAGCCTAGAAATATGAAATTTGAAATATTAGCTACTTATTAGGTATAAAGGATTTCTAAGAACAGTTCTTAAACGATTCGAAATTTAAAATGGGTGAAAATGCGCGAAAAGCGTTCTAAAAACGTTCTAAATGGTGGTTTCTACACAATCTCAGGAAATAGAAAACCTATTTAAAAAATAATGGTGTCAAAATGAATGTGACAACCCTTGCTCCAACATAGGCTATTTTTTATGTCGGTGACACTACCCCAAAGGGGGTGCAGGGGAAATACGTTCTAAATTGCGGTTTTTGCGTTACGGAAAGGCCCAGAATCATGAAATTTGGAATGGTAGTTAGTTATAAGGTATCAATGATCTCTAAGGGCATTTCCTAAAAAATCGAAATTTAAAAGGGGGTCAAAATGCGCAAAAAGCGTTATAAAAAACGTTCTAAATTGCGATTTCTATGCAATCTTAGGAAAAGCTGAACCGATTTCCAATATAATGGTGTAAAAATGATGCTGACAGATCTTCAAGTTAGGCTATATTTTATATCTGTTTCGACTACCCCAGAGGAGATGCAGGAGCAAAATACGCGAAAAGCGTTCTAAAAACGTTCTAAATGCGATTTGTCAGCTATATCTCAGGAAGAATCAAACTGATTTCAAAAGAAATGGTAGTAAATTGATGCTGACAGACTCTGCTCTAACATAGACGCTATTTTATGTCGGTATCACTATCACCTAGACGTTGCAGGAGCAAAAAAGCGTTCTAAATTTCGATTTTTGTGATCGGTACGGGCTAGCAACTTAAAATTAGGCAAGGTACATTTTTATTAGATATAAATGATCTTTAAGAACAGTTTTGGAAAAATTAGAAAATTAAAAAGGGGTTAAAATTCGCGAAAAGCGTTCTAAAAACGTTCTAAATTGCGATTTATACTTAATCTCAGGAAATACCAAAGCTATTTCAAAAGTAATGGTTGCAAATCAATGGTGATAGTCCCTGCTATAAAATAGGTTATATTTTATGTTGCTGTCACTACCATCTGAGGGTTGCAAAAGCAAAACATGTTCTAATTTGCGTTTTTTGCTCAACTGAGGGGTCTAACACTTTGAAGTATGGCATGTTATTTACTTACAAGATGCAACTGCTTTCCATGAACTGTCGAAAGAAAATTTCAAATTTTAAGAAGGTGAAGTGAGCGAAAAGCGTTATAAATTACAATTTTTATGTAAACTTATCAAATACCATACAGATTAAAAAAATAATGATGACAAATTGTTGGTGATAGAACCTGCTCAAACATAAACTATATTTTATGTCTGTGCCACTGCCACCAGAGGGTTGCAGTAGCTAAAAGCTTTCTAAATTGCGATTTCTGTGATACTGAAAAGGCTAGAAACTTTAAATATGGCATGATAGTTACTTATAAAATATAAATGCCCTCGAAGGACTGTCGAAAATAAATTCGAATTAAAAAGGGGTGAAGTGAAAGGGAGGTGCGAAAAGCATTCTAAAAAAGTCCTAAATTACGATTTCTACGCAATTTTAGGGAATATAAACCAAATATAAAAGTAATAGTTGCGAATCAATGGTAACAGTCTCTGATCCTACTCAGGCTATATTTTATGAGGATGATTCTACCACCTGGGATTTACAGAAACAACAAACGCTCTAAAAAAGGCCTTTAAAAGCTTTCTAAATTACGTTTCTGTGGAATATTAGGAAATAACAAACCAATTTCAAATTTAAAGTTGGCAAATTAATGGTGACAGTTCCTATTTCAACATAGCCCTTTATGTTGAGAGAGGTGGTAGGACTTGGAATTTGACATGATGGTTAATTTTAAGATGTAAGAGGATGGTTTCTGCAAAATTCAAAACTTCAAATGAATACTGAAATGAGCGTATTAATTGAGCATAAAAGTTTCAAAATATTTTCTAAATTATTACTTATTTAGTTTTATTTCGTTTTATTAATTTAAGTCTCATTTCTGCCTTATGCAGTGTAACAATGATGTTTAATCAAACTGTGTTTTAAATAGTAATTTTTTTAATTATTCCTAAAAGTAATAAGCACCTTTTAATAAAATAAAATATTACCTTTTAATAAAATAAAAATTTAGTTAATACCTTTTAATAAAAATTAGACATATAAATATCACTTGGCATATTTCAAATATTACGCGAGCAAAGCCGCGGTGTTTGCTAGTATTATATAATTTTTTGAGAAGGCCAATAGCGTAGTGGTCAGCACGCCTGTCTGCCACGCTACAGGTTGCGAGTTCTGCTCCCGCCCAGCCGACCACCCAGCCGGGGCACATGCTGCATAGCACCTCAGGGCCCAGGGTCTAGTAAACAGAGTTGGTACTGTAGGCCCTGATCCTTCATGGATCGTATAGCCACAGGTTTAGTTTTTATATATATATTTTTTTAAAATGTACCTAATGATACATAAGCTAAAATAAATATCTTTAAGAATTTGTTTGAAAAAAATCTGTTTTTTAATGTATATTGTTTGTTACACATTAAATTAACTCAAATATTTATGCTAATGTAAGTTCATAAGATTCTTAAATCTATTTGAAAACTTTTCATAAAATTTCAAATCAAACTACACTATGTACTTTGTAAGAAAGATAATCAAAAATAATATGTAGTACACCATTACATTGTCTATTTACGTATATTGGTTTTAGACAAAAGTTGGCTGAGATTCTGTAACATAACAAATTCTTCAGATATAACAAAAACTTTGCTAAAATATAGAACTCCTGATATGTGATCTTAATTGATGTTCATACGGTCTTAATTAAAAGATGCTATTAAAAAATCTTGTATGAAGATACTTAAATATTCCGCTTTCAAGAAATATTTACGTATGATATTTGGCAGTTAAGTTCTCCGTCTGTCTTGTTTTTCGTATTATAAGATATAGTTTTAAAAACACAGACATGTGTTTTTAAAATATAAAGAAAAAAATATCTGGACATTGTAGCATTCAAGAAAACGGGCTGCTATTTGGGATGTGGTTATGTTATGAGATGAAATCGAGAATGAGGTTAAAAAATATAATCGAGATCTCACAGCTAACATTAAAGTGACAAAATTTCGAAAAATTCAAATGGCAACACTCTTTTATTTTCTCGCAAAATGAACTACTTGAAAAATTGTAAAAATTGATTAAAAGAAAAACAATTTTAGATTTAAGATCGAAAAATGCATTTTTCGTGTGAGAAAACGCTGCAATTTAATACATATCAAAGCATGAAATCTCGGTACGTTTTGGTCGCATAAGAATATTTATCTTACTATTTTACTTATTTGACTAAATAAAAGTTTTGAGTAGAACTTACAACACCCTGGAACCACATAAAGTGTTTAATTTCGCATCCTAAAAAAAAAGAACTAATTGGACGTAAATAGAAGCTAACACACATACATACATATATATATATATATATGTACATACAGCCGATAAAAAATATGAGGAGAAATATTTAATAGTATACTTTAGTCATTGATTGTATGAAAAAATGTTCACTTACTAAAATCTTCGAAAATTAACTTTAATATTAAGATTAATTTAAATTAAATTTTAAATAACAACATATAATAAAACGAAATAAGCAAGCACTTAAATAACAATGTTATTACAAAACTACAACTTTTTCTATCATAAAAAATTACGGAAGCTATGAAGTATTTTTTTAATCACATGTTCGACCTTAATCCCCCCCCCCCCCCCCCGCAACATTCATTTCTTGTAGCTAAGAAAGCTCTCTCTCGCTCTCTCTGTCTGTTATGTATCCATTTATTTATTTATTTATTTTTGTATTATAAGATTTAGTTTGAAAAAACATACGCCAGTCTTGAAAATGTAAATCCTATTAGAAACTAATAAAAAACAAAAGAATGTATATTAAGATAAAATTATGAATATTAGATTATTAAAATTTAAATTGATCCGATTGTCTGCTTAATTCCCTTGAAAAACAAATTTGTTGCTTTTTCAGAGCAAGATATTATTTTCAATATTTATAAATCAATAAACTTTTTTTTTTTTTACCACACAGTGTAATTAGGTAATTAAGGTAGTTAAATAATATGAAGAATAACATCGTTTATATCTACATATATTTATTTATTTATTTATCTATTTTTCCTGCAGCTTCTTTACTGTAAAAATAAATCCCTAATGATTTTCTCAAAAAGCGGAAAATTAAAGTAGCTTACGATAGAATTAACTGGATATTTTAGATAGCTTATTTTTATTAAAAAAAAAAAAAAAAAAAAAAATTCTTCTCATAATGACGTACTTTGGAATTTGTTGTTGCATGTATTATAAATAATATTTTTTAAAATTGCGTAGTTTTTAATATTATAATCTGTAATTCATAATGTTATTTTGTTTCATAGAAATTTATATGACTATTTTTTTCTTTTTAATCCGTATTTTATTTTTTATATTTTTCCTGAATGGAGGTAACAAAAAAAGCATTCACATATACATAATATATAGATAGATAGATAGATAAATATCTATAAAAAAATTCTAATCTTGTAAATGTCATTTAGCTGGGCTGCCAATGACAACTATTGCCTTTACTATTATTGTTTCGTCACTGTTTCAAAACAGTAATCTCAGTGATAGATTTCTACTAATCTGCGATGTAAATTATTACGGTATAGAAATATTGGTAAATAAAATGATAAAAAGATATTTGCCAGTTGCAGCACTTACTTAGTCATTCGCTCTATCAGTAAACGATTCAAATTTTTATAATTTCCCAATTTAATTTAGATCTATTTTTTCTCCATTTTGAATCATAATTATTCTAATAGTCTTACCTACTAGTCATTATAATCATGCATAAATGATAAGGCATTTCAGAATAACATGAACATAAATCTACTTATAGAAAACATCTCTTTAAAAATTCATTAAAATTAAAATTTAATCATTTTAGTAAATAGCAAAGAATGTTAATTTTGTAACTATCGAATGAAAATATTAGTTCCGATACACTTAATGATTTATTTTACTTTAATTTTCAAGAATCAATTAAAAAGGAAATTATATTTTATTCGACTAAATACATTGTAGAACAACGCAGGTAGTTAATTACTCTCAAAACAATAAACCCCGTGTGTAGTTTCGTTGCAAGTCTTTTATTTTAATTTGACTGTCTTGGAAAAGGGCAAAATTGTAATGTTGTTTTCTCTGTATTTTGTTTTAAATGCTAAAAAAATGATTCTTTGAACATTTTATAAAAAAAACTCAATAACGAATATGAATGCAATTCTTGGAAGTATTAATCATTGTTCAATGTATTAAAAATACATTAAATCAATAGAATTATATTACTTTAAATATTGCTTGTATTGCAGTGAAACCTGGAGCTTAGTGAACGTATTAACACGGGCTTGTCAGTGAGGGGGTTAATTCCCCCCTTTTTTTACAAGTATAATTAATATTATATAGCTTATAATCGAAATTATAAAAATAAATTGTGGATTAAAATTAAGAGATTGATTTTTACAATATCTTCTTGTGTATTTGTTTTTGTATGTATATTTATATATTTTTGTGTCTACATTTTTTGTGTAAATGTAGGAGCACATTTTCTAACTTTAAAAATACCACTGTGCCAATACCTGCATAAAAAGTCTTACATTTTACTAACTTCAAAATTTACTTTAGACCTCTTTTTATCTAAATTTTGTATCATAATAATTGTCTTATTGTTATTAATTTTTTTGTTATAAATCGACAATCTGTTTAGTATAGCTTAGTAATACGTTCCATAAAGCATTTTTGTTCTTTTGCAAAATATATAATGAAAATAAAGGGTATTACCATATATAGTACTGTTTTTATGTGCAAAATAGTCATGCAATTCAATTTAAGATATCACAACCATTCAATTTCACGTGACTGCGATGTCAACCTTGCTAAGAAAAAGACATTGAGTACATTATACGTGCTTCTTTTTTCAAACCGTTTGAGTCACCTGATTGACGAATGCACGAAACACCACATGCAAAACAACACAACTTGCAAACTTTCATGCACAGGTACACGAAAAGAAGATCACGTGACTCTGACGGTCGAACACAAAAGCTAGTGCAATAGAATGTGTTTTTGGTTGGCCTCGGACATCACACGCGACGCAGGCTACGAAAGAGGCACTTCACTGTTCTCAGCTGCTTTTCACCATGCATTGGTCACATGGCAGCTCATGAATGGCTGGAAAGCAACCTATATTCATTACGTGAGAGCCAAAGGAGAGAGATTATCGCGTCCTGTCTGTTAAGCTGGTTGTTTACATCCAGATTGTGTAAATCATCACAGACAAAGTCACCGTGTTGAGACTTAGGTCATATGGTCTTCACAGTGACTCATTTTTTATGTCATGCAACTTTAATATGGACAGTAAAAGTGTCATTCGGTTGATAGTGTTTGTTTTGGCCGCATTCATGTAAAAAAGTGTTGCAAAGTTGGGGAATTCTTTAACCTTTACAAGGTTGCTCGGACAATATCAGTGTGAGAATACATGCTAAGTCGGACAGATGCTGTCCGAGCTCCCATGTACTAATTCAAAATATCCACCATTATTTCAAACAATAAAACCCGTGTGTAGTTTCATTGAAGCTTATTTATTTTAATTTCATTCCCAAATATGTTTTACAGAAATAATTAATATTAAATAGGTTATAATCGAAATTGTAAAAGGAAATCGTGTATTTATCATTCAAATTCCATTCTCGATTCACGAGAGGACAGGCATTTTTAATACTCGATAAATAAATATCAAGAGCTTGATCCTAGGGACTTACACATTCCTGGTCATTTAACAGCCCTATCCACAAAAGCCGCCCTTGGATCCGGAAAATATCGGGGATGGTATTTTCCCTGTCTGGAGAAGTAACGCGGTTCTCGGCGGGTATGGACTCGATAAATCCAGCGATTCTCTTTTGTCTTGAACTGTCAATTTCTGGCGATACACTCTCCTGGAGATCAATAAAGTTAATTGCTGCTTTAGCAGTAGAAAAACCTATTATTAGCAATCTACACATACATATAGTTACTAAACATGTATTTAAAATTACCATGCTTTTATATAATTACAAAATTTAGTTAATATTGCGGTTAGATGAAACTTATCATATTAATTTTATGATAATTTTCTATTAAGTTAGAGTCTAACGAAAAGGATGATTATGTTCGTAAACGCGCTTCATCGGAACCTCAGAAACCATTTCAGATTTAAAGAAGCATAAAAAAATCGAAACACTTCTGCGTAGTTTTTAAACTGTATAATCAGTTTTCTCAAACTGGCATATTGGTTATTAGGAAGGTATCATGTCTCAATTAAAAATTTTCATGTTCAACAAATATGTTTTATAGATAAACAGAATAAATTAACAGCATTAACATCAATAGAGCTGCCATCATACCTTAAATTTAATAATATGTTGTCTCACATGTATTAAATCAATTACACAGCAAAAAAGGTTTAATTGAGAATTCATAGAATCGTAAAAAACATTGTTCTGTTTTCAGAAAAAACTGAATTATACACTATAATTTTTTTCGGAAACATTTCTGAAAATCAGAGGTAGCAAAAAAAGTTTTTTTTTTTTTTTTTTTTTTTTTTTTTACAAATGATTCATTAAATATCCTAAATTTATTCATTTGTATAGTTGCTAATAATAAAGAACGTTTTTAGGAATCATGGCTAAATAAGACATTCTATTTATTCTTAACGTCGTTGATATTATATTTTTGTAGAAAAACTTTTGCCTTGCTTTTACACTGTACTGTAAATCGTTTTTGTGACAGTCTGCGCTTGTTTATAGAATTCTTTCAGTGCTCCTGTTTAATTGAAAGCATTTAGATGTATGCTGTTAAAACTTTCCACAATATACAAATAACAACAAACTTTCAACAAATAATTGATACCCTCATATTTGAATTTAAGTTGTGTTATTCTACACAACTGTAAATTCTAGTTATATGCATGAGCTGTTTTAATATATTCCTCGATGTGCTACAGTAGTAAATTTAAATGATCGAAAGTTAAAAGACATTATCACTCATATGTTTGCAGAAGCTGAAATTATTTTTATCCATTATCTTGATTGCGGATATGCTACATTAAATGTACAAAATATTGAACTTAAATAGGAGGTTAACCTACATTGACATTTAATTGAAATCTTTCCATAAGCGATTCTTCACGACGATGAAGTTGTCTCTGTCTTTATTGGAATATTTCGAATCTATTAGAATTTTTTTTTAAATTAAGCAATAGCTTACATAATATTTATAAACGTTTTTCAAAAGATTACAGCCATTCCAAACTTCAATTAGATTTGCTCTAGTACCGTCATTCAATTCATTGTGTTTTGGGAATATCAGATAACACAAAACATTGCATTAATACAAATGAAAACTTCACATTTTAGTATAGTTTCAAAACTTTGGCGAAGCAAACCAAACTGAAAATATTTCCCCATACATACGAATAAATTTACAGTATATCATTCAAGCTTTGCAGCAGTACAATTAAATAATGATAAAATATGTCAACTCTAACTTATTTTTAGCTAAAACAATATTCCAATCCCGATGAAAGTCACTTCCTGAACGAAGACGGACCGAATCTGGCCTGATAAAATTCATATTAAATAATTTATGACTAAAATTCATATTAAAATCACAAATAATTGTAGAAATAAATGTACTAAAATTACTTGCAGGTGCATACATCTACCCTCTCTATATAAAATCATAATGAAACGAATTTATGAAACGGATATTATGAAACGACTGAATTGAAACGAATTTATGTAACGATTCTATGAAACGACTGATTAAACTACTGATTATGTTTCACGGCGATTTCTCCTAAAATATGGAGTACTTTGCGATGAAATTAACACCGGAAATCCGTATTGATCCACAGATCTCAAAACTGGTATTAGAATTTTTTAATTCGAATTAGTTTTCGAAAAATTAATTTTTTTTCTAATTTTAAATTATTTTATCCGATGATGGCAACTCAAATTTTAATCATAACATATATGTTTTTTACATATTTTAGAAAAGTTTATTATTTAAACTAATTTGGCGACCAGTTTGGCCTCCCTTAAATGTATGCTAAGAAATGTATCATGTTACTTTTATTCATAATTCAATTTGTATTTCATTATCATTTTATTTAATACAAAACTTTCACTTAAAACTGAAGAAACATTTAAAGCAAATGGTTTTCACTTCTTTCTTTTTTTTTACACGAAACGAAAAGAAAAATATTAGGCACAGATGTTATATACGCAACGGTGTACCAAATTGGCTCACAAAGGGCGTTATTTTGCCTGACATGGTAACCCGGCTATTGTTGCTTATTTTTAAATAAATGTTTATTTGAATTTATTTTCTTTTTTATTTACAAAAAATATTATAAATTATTTTATTCTATTGTTATTAATTAAACTTTTTTTTAATTTATTGTTATTTCATTTTAAAAATAACAGAAAATAATTTAAAAATACATATGCAACTGGTATTCGAAAACGAGGTTTTCGCCAAATTATCGTTAAAAAAAGAAAAAAAAATACGCCAAACTCGGTGCGTATATGACAATGCAACAAACCATGACATTTAATTTCCCCCTTTAAAGCAATGTTTTAATGGTACTATTTCTCCCGTCGACCAGTTTCGCCAAATTACATAAATAGTCAAATTATACAAATTGACATAATTTTTATTTTAAATAACGAAAGAACAAATAAATTAGTATAACATAAATAAAAACACAAATAAAACGTCGAAATAAAAATCACTTGATGGCATGAGCACGTGTAACTTCATTAACGTCAAGTGAATGTCACATTTACGATCAACCATTATTGGCATTTAATCTTATAGTTTGGCGACAGATTATTGATCGATGGGATAATCAAGTAGCACCGTTTTAATTTACCACTCGAAAGAAAAAAAAAATGCTAACCGGCAATTAAAAAAAAAAAATGCTATCGGTGAGATTTGCACCCGGCTACAGTGTTGCCAGATTGGGGACTTCTTTGTCCCCAGATTGTTGATTGTCACCGCTTTTATGAAATAGAAATAATCGTCCTATTTAAAAATAGATTTAAAATTCTGAAAAATAAAGCGAATAATACTATTAAAAAAATGGTGACAGTCATATAATCTGAATATAAAAAGTTCCCAATTTGGCAACACTGCCCGGCTAACATAGAAGTACCAGGAATTCTTTGCGATCATGGAAACTTTTAAGTAGTGTTATTCGAAAAAATAATTTTGATTCTTTAATCAAAATGGAAACCATTCTTATGAAAAGCGAAGGGATCAGCTCGTTGTTTATGGTAGTTACATGATTTGGACTATTATAATATAAATGAAATAATGGCGATAGAATAATATTTGGCGACTTATCACACCTGTAGCTGGCTAACATTTAAGTACCAAAATCGTCGCCTGGAATATAAAAAGCGAACGGATCCCCCTGGAACTACTGATAATAGTCACATGACTTAGGCTATTATTATAGAGATTGTTTTGAATTCTAAAAACAGCGCAAAGAATAATATTTCCTAACGATTAAAAATTTATTTTCACGTGACTATTAAAAACAGAAAAAAAAACTTTAAAATTACTATTAAATGAGTACGTGTTAAAGGCAGGACAATATTGGAAATTATGTCTTGAAAATTGTATTTACACGTGAATATTAAAAGAGAAAGGAAACTTTACAATAATAAATACATTAATACGCGTTTAACCCTTTCACAGGCAAGGTACTTCTATTCGTAAAATCTTGAAATCAGTGAACGGCACCAGAATTTACAAACAAATTTCGAAATACAAAAATGCTTTTTTTCACTTACTTAATAAAACGAAAATTTTCATCGCAATATTCTAGTACCAATGTGGCATTTAAGAATTAAAATTAAGTAGCCCAAAAATGAACCTCCGCCCTTGAAGGGGTTAAAGCAGCAAATTTTATTAATTGTAGTAAATTGTATTATGTCAATCGTTTTATAACTCTGTTAAAAAATACCGGGAGACAAAGACTCTGTTTACTTAGTTCATTTTATTTTAGCTTCTTTTCAATTGTTTAACTTATCTCCTTTAACCAAACACGAAAACAACCATTGGATGTCTTAACAGCAACTGATTCTGCCTTAAATTTTTGCAGTGAAAGGGAATTGAATGGAAACCCGTTTACAGGGAGATCGCTACAGGTTTTTTCAGTATAATTCAATCTTCTATAAACTTTTTAAAACCTATCAGATTAGCGTACTTTTAGATTCTACAGTGTTTGAACGGGTGTTGGCGAGCGTAGCTTGCAGGGTGCAAAGCCCCCTAGTATAATATAAAGTTATTTATAATACATTAAAAATATCTTAAAATACATTAAAAAAACAAAATGTTTTGATTTATTACAACGTCGTCATGAGTGGAGATTTAAATATTGTTATTATTTTTCTCTTTGCGCTCATTCGAGGATTGTCTAGGAGAAATTATTGTTATCTAAAGGTTGCACGTCAGATGAGATGCCAGATAAAAATATTCAAATTTCAACAAAACACGCTTTGATCTATTATGCAGAAAATCTTTCCATACTCCGTGGATATCGTATGGTAGTGGTTTGAGCTAATCTTGATAACGCAGTATGGGATCTTTTTAATCGGAGATCTGGTTTATGTTCAATAATTCTATTACGAAATTTTCTCATCGTCATACCTACATAAAGAAAATAGAGGGTGATTCAAAAAAGATGGGAAAATTTTTAAGAGGTGATAGTACACACCCAAACAAACATTTTGTATCAAAGAATGCATGGTCGAAAACTAAACGTAAAAAAGTTAGAGGGCGCCAAAAGTTATGTTCTTATACGAGGCAAAAACACACAATGAACGATTAAGTTAAGTTACGAAAACAAATTTAATAGCATTTGATTACAATAAGTGCTCAAAACATTGACCGGCAGCTGTTATGCACGCAGTACAACGACGAAGAACAGATTGGCGAATTTTCTGAAACACACCAGGCATATCGCGAACTTCCCCTACAGCACCCGAAAGCTTGGTGACAAGTTCTTCTGCGGATTCAATGGGAGTCTCATACACAAGAGCCTTTAGCTGTCCCCTCCCCGCCCAAAAAAAAAAAAAAAAAAAAAATCGAGACATGAAATATCTGGCGAGCGCGGTGGTGCCTGGTGTGTTTCAGAAAATTCGCCAATCTGTTCTTCGCTGTTGTACTGCGTGCATAACAGCTGCCGGTCAGTGTTTTGAGCACTTATTGTAATCAAATGCCATTAAATTTGTTTTCGTAACTTAACTTAATCGTTCATTGTGTGTTTTTGCCTCGTACAAGAACATAACTTTTGGCGCCCTCTAACTTTTTCACGTTTAGTTTTCGACCATGCATTCTTTGATACAAAATGTTTGTTTGGGTGTGTAGAGTCACCTCTTAAAATTTTTCCCATCTTTTTTTAATCACCCTGTATTTACTATATTTTTTGAAAGGAATAATGTATACTCCGAATCTAATGATTGCTTTACTAATAAAACTATTTTGTTAAAAAATACATAAATAATATTTTAAAATAAGTTTCTGGTGTTTAACTTTCTTTCATATTTATTTTTCTATTTATTTAAAAACTCTTGTAAAAATCTAATTTAAAATAGTTTAATTTATAATCTTTGAAATGTGCAAATAACTATTTTTTTTTTTTTTTTTTTTTTTTTTTTTTTAACCTTAGTACAATTAGCTACTATGTTAATATCATTATTTTAGGATTAAAGTATAAACAATTGTTAAAATCACTTTCTTCGAAACTTCAAATACTCATAAAAATTTCCAAATAATCAGTAACCTATTATATTCGAGAACCTTTAACAAAACGGTTATCGTTTCAATGAATAACTTCAAACCTTTTGCGTGAATCTATGTGTTATTCACAGTGAGCGCTTCCATTCTACTAGAAAAATATATGTTTTCATAAAACAGTTTTTTCCCTTTAGGTGAGTATATTCATAAATCTGTCAAAGAAGTAACCTCTGGAGACAAAAGAAATGAATAATCTAGTTTAAATGGATTACTGAAGAAAATTACTAGATAGTAGAAAGCGCATGAAAGAAATATTTTAAGAAACAACTTAAACGGAATCAATTAAAAACGTATTTAAGAGGTCGTCCATAAATTCGAAATAAAGGAATCGGAGTTTTGATAAAAATCTGTTCATTAGTTCTTGAGATATAGACGGCTTGCATTGACGTCACGTTGCTATTAGCAACGATTGATACTACTGCATCTGGAGCACACATGGAACGTCAGAACTCCCCGTTTGCCGTTAAAAGCACGCGTTATCTTTCTGTTTAATTTAGATCTTACAATTTTTCTTCTTTCTTATATTTATTATTATAGTGCAAATAAGTCTAATAAGTCAAATGGAGAGCACCACATTCTACTTATATGTGGGCGCCATATAAAGCGATGTTAGACATGTGACGTCATTTGCAAGCCGTCTACAGCTATTGTAGAAATCGTGAAAGTTAAACTAGTTGGATGTGTCAATACCAAAACTTTATTCTATCTCTTGCATGTTAATACTTTAAAATTGGATGTCACAGTGACAAAATTAAATGGCAATTTGTGCCTATAATAAGCATTCTAAAGATATGAAATTACGTGTTCGTGAGATATGACTATCGCTAAAATCGTGTAAATCGTGCAAAATTGCAGCATAACAGCGCTTCCTATTGGGCGGATTAACACCAAAACCTAATCAGCAAAACTCGTCTCAACATCGAACTGAATCCTAAGTTAGATTAAAATTCGTGCATTAGTTCTTGAGATAGAGTTATTGTGGAAATCTTGACTATTGCAACATATCAGTGCCACCTGTTGGACGATATAGTTCGTAACTTAATCAGCAACAATATTTATCAAGGTATTCCTGAATCTGAAGAATGATACGGAAATCATGAATTATGTAGCATAGCAGTGCCAGCTGTCCCGCGATTTACAACAAGTAATCAATAACAATTTATATCAGGGACTAGATGAATCTGAAGTTTTGTTAAACTACAAAATTTGTGTCACATACAGACAGACATACAGGCAGACATTTTATAAAGACAGTCAAATCGTGTTCATGATTTCTAAAACGTATAAATCCGTCAAAAACCGGAAATCGAAAATTTTCACGTATCTAATACTTTCGTCTTGTAAAGTAAAAATGTGTATATTGTGAAATTATTTTTTTACATTTAGGAAACGAAGAATAAAGTTTTGTAAATTTTAATCAGGAATTGGTTTATATATGAAATTTTAATGGAAATTAGCAAATTATTTTATTTCTATAGACATGGTATTCAAATTTTTAAAATGTCCTTTTATTTAAAATATGTGTTAATGAGTTGTACAATTTGTACTTTAAATTATTTAAACCTTGGCATAATTAATAGAAAAGATCATTAGCCTAGCAAAAGAAAGAATGCCTTAATTTTCCGTTTAACTGTCAATTAATATCGTTATATAAAGCAATCCATGTATTTGGTATAGATACGATACACTTAACCTACAGTTCTATTAAAAGTATCATTGCATTCTACTTTGGCTAGTATTGAGCAAACTTACTTAAAAATGACTTTTCTGAGTTAATATTTACACCGGCTTTAAAAACATAGACGATTTGGATGAATAATGAGTAGTATTGGCTAAATCAATCAAAATAGAACCTTAAAAATATATTCTAGCAACAGATATTTTCAATGAAATGATGAACAATTTTACAATGAGTTTGTTATTATTATTAATGTCATTTTTTACGTAAACTGCAGATATAATGAATGTATGACTTTAAAAACAATACGGACAGTCAATTAAAAAAAAAAAAAACACATATACAATTCATCAATGTCAATTCTACGTAAAAATGTAATAATATCTTCATTTAGAAATTTCGCCCTAAATAAATTACTTTTACTGCACACATTCAAAACAAAATACTTTTGGAAAACAAATTGCATATTTATCAGCATTTGAAAGGGTTTTACTATCTATCCAGGATACTTGATTTTTCGTTCTTGCTTTATGTTAAATTTTAATCTCCTGCCGTATTTGTAATGTTCGTTTTAAGAATCCTTGCGCGTTTATTTTGTAAAAGCATATCTTGCATCAAAATTCTTCAAGTTTAAAACTAAATTTTAAAATTTTTTATTTTTCATTTTTCAAAATGCTATTCCTTCCTAATCCAATTTTATAGCTGTTTCTTTCATTATTTCTTGTGACATCAGATTTAAAATCACTTTTTTATGAAAAATTGGTTTGACTTATAATTCGTTTTGCCCGAACTTTTATTTTCGTTATTGTATATTTTTAAGCAAGAGAATTGTGACATTTAGAATTTTCTACCATTTCCTAGAATCAATCACCTTGGTCTATTTAAAAAATGCTTAAATTGTGAAATTAGTTTTTTGCATACAGGAGGTGATGAATAAAGTTTTATAATTTGCAATCATGATTTGGATTATCTATTCACTTTTATATTTAATATTTATAACAGAATCGTCTGTTTAAAATTTACTTTATATAAAATCTAATCTAAGTTCCTTAATTTAATAACATTTTTATTGAAACCTTTTCAATAAAAAACATATAAATCTATAATTTATTTTAGTATTTTAAAAATGAAAATGTTTTTTATTTATTTATTATAAAACGTTATACGTAAATGTAATAGAAAATTATAGAAAAGAAAGAATTGCAGTGAACTTTGAATTTTGACCAATATTTAGGTTAACAGAGTATTCCTAACATTCTATTAAAACTGGCCACTATAACTGTTTAGTAAAAAAAAAACACATAATTAGATTTTCCTGTTTTCATGTATCCTATTTTCTTTTAGAATTGTTTAAATTGCCTTCAAAGTATGCACTGCCCTCAGAAAATGATCACGCGTGTTACCCTTACACTAGGTCATTTTGCATAATCGGTACAAAAGCATTTTTCTAGACTTGGAATATTCCTCTTCAGCTTTATACTATAAAGCACCAAACATTACAGGTGGTTCTTATTTATACATACAACACGAAAAAGCTCAGTTTGTTCTCTTCAGACCCCAGGGTTTATTTTTGTTTTTTTTTATTTTTACTTCAGTTCTGAATTTATATTAACAAACGGATAACTAAAAAGCATTATAAATCGGAAAAAAATTAAAAGTTAACTTCTATGCATAAAATTTTAATATACAGGGAACAAAACGTATACATAGGTTTGAATAACCTATAATTAAAGTTACCCTGTTCAGACCTACGTAGAGTTCGCTCTGGTTGACAGATATCAATGAAACTTGGAATATAAGTTATATGGACCATGGGGAAATGAAATCTGCAAAAAAGAAAAAAAAATCAAATTTCGACCACCAGGGGAGAAGGAGGCGCATGAAGACCAAAAATCTCAAACGGGAAACAGAAAACTTTTTTTTATTTACAGCATATGTTCAATGTGCATTCCTTTTGCGTCAAGCACATGTTCAAAGCGCACTATAGCGTATTCAACAGTAGAGCGAAAGATTTCTCGATCAATTGCAGCAGCATGACGTGTTAAGCTTGCTTTCAAATCAGGCAGAGTCCGTATGCTTCCTCACGCGATCTTTCAGAAATCCTCACAACCAGAGGTCACACAGATTCAAGTCCGGAGAACGAAGAGGCCAGATTGTCGGAAAACGTCTCGAAATTACCCGATCATCTCCAAAGTGGGCACGAAGCAGTGCAGCCACTGCTCGAGCTATGTTAGGTGGTGCACACTCTTGCATGAATATGGTAGTCTCTAAACACTCTCGCTCTTGTAAGGATGGAATAGTCTGCTACATGAGGAGAGCGCAGCAACGGGTACCCGTAATGGAACACCTTTTAGCATCCTGATAAGTGTCCTACTCAGAAAAAAGGGACAAAGAATGAAATCAGTCGTAAAGCCACACCATACATTAATGAAATCAGGGTGCAAAGACTGTTTATGCGCAATATTAGGACTTGCAGTAACCCATAGGCGACAGTTCTGAGTATTCACTGCTCCGTCTAGGGTAAAATGTCCCCCCGTCTGACCACAAAATGTTCCAAGGCCATGCATTGTCAACGGCTATTATGGCCACGAACATGCTCACAAATTGAGTTCGTGTGTCCGGGTCTGCAGGGTTTATCTCTTACACAATGTGAATCTTGTATGGATACCACTTTATTTTGGATCGAAGAACATTTCGTACTGTAGACCAAGGGAGAGACAAATCACGTGACACCGCTCGAGCACTTCTCGCAGAATATTGGGAACCAGACGCTCTTTTGACCACGGCAAGAGCGACTTCTTCTAGTGTTTCATTTGAAATCCATTTTCGTCCTTTTTCTTGCAGCACACCCAACTTCCCAGTCTCTTAGAATTTAGACATCTTTTTCAAAGCCTGCCTCGACATTGGTCTTTTTCGTAAGCCTTTCAAGCGTCGATATTCTCAAAGTGCAATTGACAAATTACTGCCATTCTGATAACCCAACTTCACCAGTACCGATCGTTCCTTCTTCTCAAAACGGCATGGTTCAGAATGAATTTACGGCAGCGACTACTGCCTTTTTAAACCGCTCCAAATTTGCATAAAGCCCTTTCTCGAAAATGATAACCGCCATCTATCGGTCGAAATTTTAACTATTTTTTTATTGCAGGTTTCATTTCCCCATGGTCCATATAACTTATACTCCAAGTTTCATCGATATCTGTCTACCAGAGCGGACTCTACGTAGGTCTAAACAGGGTAACTTTAATTATAACCACCCTGTGCATGGGGAAGGACTCAATAAGTACATTTTTTGACAATTTGTTCGGATTTTTTATCATTCTTCTTATTATTTTTTGCATTACAAAAACAATGGAAAATATAAAATAATTATACATTTAATAATTTTTTATTACTAATGGACTCTACAAATGGTATGTTAACGTACAAAAAAAAATATTTACGTTTTCGATTTTCTACATTTGAAAGATTTTTGCTGCAAGCCATTTTGGTGTAATACGTATCTCGCTAAAAAGGCACTATAAAAAACAAATTACTATTCTATTTTGTTTTGCTATGTGTTAGGCTTCTTTCACACCAATTTCTATTTTTTAACATTATTTATATACGTGAAAAACTCCCAGCCGGCTAGGCGTACATGCGCACCCAATTTAACAGTTTTATCTTGCCGCCTTTGACGAGTTTTTAATTTCATTTTTATATAAACCTTCTATACTCAACAACTCGAAATTTTTTGACACATTTTCAGATTCATTTTTAAAGGGAAAAACATGAAACTTGCTGACGTGATTTTTTAAGAGATTTATAAGCCACCTACGTTTTTATTTTTCGTTCAATTAATTATAACTTGATTTATAAACAATTATTTCCTCAGTAGGACAATATTTTTAGTTTCCAACACAATCGCTTCGAGAAATTCGGTTCAAAATGCCCAATTTGATATCATTGTTTTGAAATATATTCTGCCTCTATCAAAAAATCGACCTTTACGGCACATTATACAGTTTCTGAATAAGAGATCCTACCAATTGGATGCGTTTGAAAGCAAAAATGAATTTTAAAATGAGTCAGAAAATAAGCAGTTTGGATTTCAGTAATACGTTATTTTTTTCTTCAACTTCTATGTATTTTTAGTTTGTTTCTGCTGTAAGAATTGGTCCTATCAAAAACTTGTCAGTATAAAAGTTGTAGATAATATTCAGAAGATGTATAATAAATTTAAGTAGATTGGATATCTTGTGAATTGACGAAGTTATGGATTTTATTTCTTCTTCAACCGACCCCCCCCCCCTTTTGTTTTCGTTTTTTATTTATTAATTTTTTGCGATAAGAATTGGCCCTATTAACTGCCTCTCCATCGCGAACTGATATATCCGTTCACTAAGCTGTAGGTTTCACTGCAATAGTAGCATTATTTAAATTAATGTAATTCTACAGATATAACCCAGTTTAAAAAAATAAGTTATGATAATACTCTTAAGGCTTATATGACTAAACATAATAAGAAATTTTATGTCGTGTTAGAAAAATAATCTATATTTAACATTTAAAAATAATGAGAGAGAAAACAACATTACAATTTTGCCCTTTTGCTCGGCGGTCAGGGGGTTAAAACTTTTCAATATAAAAGTTGTAGATAATATTAACATAATTTATAATAAATTTAATTGGATTTGATATCTTGAGAATTGACGAAGTTATGAGTTTTTTTTCTCCCCAAACCCTATTTTTTTCGCCCCTAGAGCCCATTTTTAATTTAATCAAAAGTCTGTCATACATAAATTTTTTGACCTTAAGAAGTAATAAAAATTTTAAACTGAGTCAATATGTATTATAACTAAGAAGTTATGGGGTTTTTTTTCCGTTTTTCACAAAATCCCTCCCTATTTCCACCCCCTTGGTCCGATTTTGCTAATTAACGAGCTTGACCGAGATTTTCTGCCCCTTGATTTTATGTATCAGTTTGGAAAAGATTTGTGCAGAATTATGGAAGTTATCGTGCCCATAAAAAAGTGATCTAGATAGGTAGCTAGATAGATAGAGATATAAAGTTTTTTTACTGGGAGTGGTTTTGGGTTCTAGGGGTCATGATCGGTGTAGATCTGCAAAAGATTTTCCGCAATTCCAACATAGGCGAGAATGTAATAGGTAGTATTTCATTCGAAATCTACCAAAAACAAAACAAAACAAAAAAAAAATGTAAAGATGTATAATTTATAGGATACATCGGGTCAGAGAAGGTTATTATTCATAGGCGCGGTATAACTAGAGGGCTTTGGCCGTCTGCATGGTCGGTTCGTCGACTCCGATGACTTCTGCAGAATAAACTGTGTTTCATTCATCTATCTCATAGTTTCATTTGGATATAAACTTTCAATAGATCGTCAGAAACTAGTTCTGGGATAATAAACATTTAGTTTTTTTTTTTTTTTTTTTTTTTTTTTTTTTTACGTTGTAGACAGGTTTAACGTTAATAAAACAGTTGGACAGACGACCTAAGACCGATGCTATGCTAGCAAAATAATAATAATAATAATAATAAACGAAGGAACAATCTTTGATTTAAAAAAAAAAAAAAAAAAAACCTTATAGTAAAATAGATTCATAATAAATGAAAAAAAAAAATAGAAAACTGATCGCTAATAGACAACTAATAATCTATTTCCCCTTATAAAAAATATTTTCTCTTTTATAATTTATATTATCAATATCGCAGCTAGTAGACTACACATAAAAAAAAAAATATTATTATAGTTATATTTTTATTATATATATTTATCTACCCTATCTATATTATAAAGGACAAACATATCTGTATGTAACGCATACGTCATTTTGCGAATGACAACACTTTGAAATTTGAAATGAAATTTTGGTTTTGCAATTTTCTTTACTGCAAAATTTTAAACTTCTAAACATCGCACATTTTAAATTTTTACACCGTCGTATAAGGTAAAAAATGTACTTTTTACTGCAATTTGTTTGAAAGCTGTATATCAGTTTTATTTTGAGATATTAATTTTTTTTTTGTAGTTTTTAATATATTTTTTGTAATTGTGGCAACTGAATTACTCCATTTCTGTTGAAAGTCAATGAGGGTTGAAAGTAGTGGGAAAATAATCACGGAGAAAAGAAAATAATATACTACTGTACCTTTTGTTGCCATTTTCTCATAAAAACTGAAAAAATAAATTGAAATTATGATACGTGCTATGTCAGCGATTTTTTAAGTTTCCAAATATCGCACATTTTCAATTTTTGCACCGCCAAATAGAGAAAAAATCTACTTTCAAATGCAATTTGTTTGAAAATTGTATCTTAATTGACTGAGTTATTACGGTTTTTAAAATAACTAACCTCCCGTGGTGACCAGTTTGGTCTCCCTTAAATGTATGCTAGGCATTGTATCATGTTACTTTTATTCATAATTTAATTTACTTGCTGAATCCTTCGCCAAATCGGAAGATTCTGATACAGAAATCAAGAACTAGGTATTTTTATGTTAGTTGCGCATAGGTGATAAATCGCCAAACATTGTACCCGTCGCATTTTTAACCATTTGGAAATGGTTGTTGTTTTCGGTCGAGGATGGGGCCAAATGATGCTCGCATTTATTTTTTTTTTAATTTTTTTTTTTTTACGAAATTCAACGATGTTCTTTAATTTTAGAAGAATTATTATTTGTATAGGTAATAGAAAGCCATAAAATGGTTAAAAATTGTTTGAATAAGTAATCGAAAGGCATAAAATCGTTAAAAATTGAAAATTTAAAAAATGGGTAGGTGCAAATTGTCAGATATGGAAAAATCCAAACCTAAAGAGCGACGCCGAAATGAAAATCGTCTTGCAAAGCAAAAATCGAGGTCTTCAACTCATTATGTAGGCCAATAAAATAGAGGTCTTCAACTCATTATGTAGGCCAATAAAATAGAGATCTTCAACTGATTATGTAGCCTATGAAAATCGAGGTCTTCAACTGATTATGTACACCATGAAATTCGATTACAGAATAAAAGACGAACGCGAAAAAGAAAACAATCTAATTTTTAATCGATTGATAGTAAAAGGCCATGTCTCGAGGGGCTCCAATCTACTAGGCTCGGCGTTTTACAATCGGTCGATTCTAACCGGGAAAAATTGAGCTCAACGTAGGTAATTTGTCGCAATCTGTGGATGATTCGGTGGAACTGCTTTCGATTTGTAAATATTTTTTCTTCTCGAAACGGGACTTGGAGAGTTTATCGGTGAAGGTTTTGGTCGTCTGAAGTTTGATCTTTGCGATCTGTTGTTGAAGAGGATGCGACGGGGAAAAAAAAAATTCTAAATGGTCGTTGTAATCTATTAAATTACAATTTTTTTTCATATTTCATTAATTTAGAATAAAATATAATCCTTTCACTCATTTTAAAATGGATAACTTTAATTTAAAACTGAAACATTTCACTTTAAAAAAATTCTTTAAAAAAAGAAAAGAAAAGTATAAATACCATAAACCATTTAATTTCAACATCAAAGCATTGTTTTAATTTATCCCTCAAAAAATAAAAAAATGCTATTGGCGAGAATTGCGCCCAACTAACATAAAAGTACAAACTTTTTCCGATCATAGCATCTTTAATGTAGTTTTATTCGAAAAAAATATTTTGATGAAATAGGTTGCCAGAAAATACGTTGCCAAATTTCTTTTCTCGCCAAGGACCTTTTCTCTATTTCGCCAAGTAACTATACTGGAAAAAATACCTTTATTTATTTATTTATTTATTTATTGTATTTTAAATGAGATTAATAAATGACGGCACAGATGTCATATACGCACCACGTCGGCGCGATTTTTTTCTGACACCAATGTCATATGCGCACCGGGGTACTTAACTGGCACTAAAGTGCCGTTATTTTGCTTGTTATGGTAACCCGGATGTTGTTGTTTATTTATTAATAAATTGTTTATTTACTTTCATTTTATTTTTTTAATTATATAAATTATTTTGTTCTATATTTATTAATTAAACTTTTTTTTATTTATTGTTATTCCCTTTTCAAAAATATTACACAATAACCAATGAGATGCGTTTCATTCAGGTGTTGCCATTAAACAATTAACAAATAATCGCGATTTCTGTGCCACGTACGATAGCATAATATATATAGATTTTTAAGCATGAATTATTTTTAAATTTATCTATCACGTGTAGCTCGATTACGAAAGATTAATCCGCTTGCCCTTAAAACAATGTAAAATGTTCAGCATTTGTTTCCGTCTAATGTTGCATAACAAAATGAAAACTTCCTCTTTCGAAAAATAACTAAAATAATGTAAATAAGAAACAAATTTTACAGACATGTGATTGAACCACGTGCTTAAAGCATTGAAATTGTCGGAAAGACTACCGTAAGTCGCAAAATCTTGGGCTAATAACTCCTGGCATGCGGTGACATGTGAAAGTATTGCTTTTGATAAATTTTAAAACTTTATTTGATTGTATAACTGATATTTTTCAAATAAAAATTGTTTTGATGTTAGTGGGCAATCTAAAATATATATTACATGTAAAAAAATAATTACAATAAAAAAAAAGAATGGTTTTCACCTATACTCTTTCACCCGTGGAGTTCGGGTTCGATCCCATAGTATATATAAAATCCTAATGAAACGAATTTATGAAACGGAAGTATGAATCGACTGATTAAACAACTGATTATGTTTCACGGCGATTTCTCCTAAAATATGGAATACTTTGCGATGAATTTAACACCAAAAATCAATATTGATCCGCAGATTTCAAAACTGGTATTAGAATTTTTAAATTCCAATTAGTTTTCTAAATATTAATTTAATTCTAATTTTATATACATTTTTCTAATGATGGTAACTCAAAATTTAATCAAACAGATATTTTTTTTGAATATTAATGATGTGAAATATCGCTTTGCGGATCAATATTGATTTACGCTTTGTTAGCAGTGTCATATTTCACATCATTAATATTCAATAATTTCAAGCGTAATTTCACTGCTGAAATGTAGTTGAAAAATTAATTAAAAAAAGATATTTTTTTTCTTCAGATTTTAGAAAAGGTTACTATTTTAAACTAATTTGGCGAGAAGTTTGGCCTCCCTTAAATGTATGCTAAGAAATGTATCATGTAACTTTTATTCATAATTCAATTTGTATTTCATTATCATTTTATTTAATACAAACTGAAACATTTAAAATAAATGGCTTTCATTTCTTTATTTTTTTTAAACGAAATGAAAAGAAAAATATTAGGCACAGATGTCATGTATGCAACGCTTTACCTAATTGGTGCCAAAATTGTTGAAATGTTATTCCATATGGAAGGCATGAATACGAAATTCCTCAATAGGTAAACAATAAAAAAGTTAAAAGTTTTACCTTTATGTTTTGATGCATTTCAATAGAAATATATTCTTCTTAGGATGAACAAAAAACATTTATTTGAAGATTAAATACACTAGAATAATATATATGCTGGACACAATACTGATCACACTTCACAATAAAACAAAACAGACGAATAAGACTATTTACAAGCAAAAGAAATATTTTGAACTATGGTTTGTTGCAGTTTTTTTAACATATTATATTCTTTTCGAATATTATTGGATTTTTAATCCACCAGCAGTTTGCTGCCAACTGCTATAAGGGAAGGAGAAAAACTAACTGTTCTGAGTGTCTGTCACAGTAGATCAAATAAAAAGGATTGTCTGATGCTGCCATCTGGTGGAATGTTCTTAAAACAAAAGAGTATTTTCTAACAAAAATGGCGTTATTTTTCCTGACATGGTAACCCGGCTATTGTTGCTTATTTATTAATAAATATTTATTTGAATTTATTTTCTTTTTATTTACAAAAATGTTATAAATTGTTTTGTTCTATAGTTATTAATTAAACTTTTTTGATTTATTGTTATTTCATTTTAAAAATAACAGAAAATAATTTAAAAATACATATGTAACTGGTATTGGAAAACAATAATGCACGCCAAACCCGGTGCGTATATGACAAAACAACAAATCATGGCATTTAATTTCAGCTTCAAAGCAATTTTTTAATGGTACTACTTTTCCCGTCGACCAATTTCGCCAAATTATACAAATTGACATTTTTTTTTTTTTTTTTTTTTTTTTTTTTTTTTTTTTTTTTTTTAAATAAAGAAAGAACAAATAAATTAGTATAACTTTAATAAATGGCTTTCACTTCTTTATTTTTTTTAAACGAAATGAAAAGAAAAATATTAGGCACAGATATCATATACGCACCGGGGTACCTAATTGGTGCCAAAATTGCATTATTTTGGTTGACATGGTAACCCGGCTATTGTCGTTTATTTAATAATAAATGTTTATTTACTTTATTTTCTTTTTTTAAATTACATAAATTGTTTTGTTCCATAGTTAATAATTTTTTTGGTTATTTTCCTTTAAAAATAAAAAAAATAATAGAAATTAATTACAAAATACGGTACTACTTAGTTATTTCATCGACCCATTTCGCCAAATTATATAAATCGCCAAACCACTCGCCAAATTATACAAATTGACATAATTTTTATTTTAAATAACGAAAACACAAAGAAAATAATATAACATTAACAAATATACAAATAAAACTTCGAAATAAAAATCACTTGATGACGTAAAGACGTGTAACTTGCTTAAAGTCAAGAGAATGTGACATTTACGATCAACCATTATTTTCATTTAATCTTATAGTTTGGTGATAGATTTTTGGTCGACGGGATAACTAAGTAGTACCTAAAATACATATGTAACTGGTATTCGAAAACGAGGTTTTCGCCAAATTTTCGTAAAAAAAATCACGCCAAACCCGGTGCGTATATGGCATCTGGCCAAACATTAAATGATGTAACAAACGATGACATTTAATTTCAACTTCAAAGTAATGTTTTAATTTACAACTCGAAAAAAAAAAAAAATGCTAACTGGCGACTTGAAAAATAGCTATTGGCGATATTTGCACACGGTTAGCGTAACAGTGATGGGGCACCAACCATGTACCAAGAATTCTTTGCGACCATAGAAACTTTTATGTAGTTTAATTCGAAAAAGAAATTTGATTTTTTAATCAAAAGGGAAAACTTTCGGCACAGATGTCATATACGGACCCATATTGACGCGATTTTTTTCTGACGCCAATGTAATATACGCAACGGGTACGTAGCTGGCGCCATAGTATCGTTATTTTGCTTGATTTGATAAGCTGGATGTTGTTGTTTATGCTGTTGATGTTTTCCCCAAATTAGCGTGGGAAAAAAATCGCGCCAATATGGGGCCGTATATGATATCAAACTTTCATATGAAAAGCGAAGGGATCATAGCGTATTTATTTATGGCAGTTACATGACTTGGACTATTATAATATGGATGAAATGATGGCGAAAGAATAATATTTGAGGACTTATCACATGTACCTGGCTAACATTAAAGTACCAAAATGCACCAGGAATATAAAAAGCGAAGTGGTTCGTCCGGAACTGTTGATGATAGTCACATGACTTAGGCTATTGTTATAGAAATTGTTTTAAAATAACGGGAGACAAAGACTCTGTACACTTAATTCATTTTATTTTAGCTTCTTTTCAAACGTTTAACTGATCCTCTTTAATCAAACACGAAAACAACCATTGGATGTCTTAACAGCAACTGATTCGGCCTTAAATTTTTGAAATCAAAGGAAATTGAATAGAAACCCGTTCACAGGGAGATCTGCACAGCTTTTTTCAGTATAATTCAATCTTCTATAATATTTTTAAAACCGATCAGATTAGCGTGTTTTTAGATTCTGTGGTGTCTGAACGGGGGTTGGCGAGCGTAGCTTGCAGGGGGCAGAGCCCCCTAGTTAATATATATTTATATAGTTTAAGAATGAAAACACTTATTTTAAAGCATATAATTTTAGTATATATGATACCAATTATATTAAATTAATGTTTATGTGGACTTGGAGCTCGTTAACACAGCACTGGATTTTGTTTTGATATTAAACAATGCTACACGCACATCAAATACATTTGTAAAATTTTTAATTAACCAAATAAAGTAAAAATAATTGAAATTTCCATATCCACTTACGGACATCGCTGAAATATAATTGGCTGATATAGTTAAATTTTGTTTACAATTAAGGCTGTATCTAATTATAAAAACTGCCGAAACAGTGAATTGTGGGAAAACTGAAAACATCGCTATCTTATTTTTCTAGTATGTATGCAGACAGATAAAAGGACATTTTCCTAACTCGAGAGTCATTCCATTCCTCAATAGAAAAGTGCAATTATATCAGTCCAATTAATAACGTCGTATCAATTAAAGCTGAGCATGAATTACAGGAAGAAAATCATGTTAAAAAATATAGTTTAACACTTGGGACAGAAGCTGTTCATAGGAAATTAAATACTCATAAAATATGACAGATAATACGAATACCCTTAATAAAGGAACTCCGAAGATACTGAAAGTAAAATTCCACTGAAAGTAACCACTGAAAGTAAAATTCTAAAATTAAAGAAAAAAATCAGGATAATTTTTTTAATCATTTTTATAGTATAATAATAATAGTTTAAGGAAAAATAAAATTTTCTTTGTAAACTACAATAAGCATAAACCTATAATTTATTTTAAATTGTATGTTATTTTGTAAAACTGAAATTTTAGGAATTTCTTTTGATATTACATACAAGATTATTGTGCCTAAATGAGACGCGATTCCCCATTGCTTTCTCGCATTTAGGATATATTTTGCATTTTATTATATAAATATACATTTTATTAAGCAGAAAATTACTGAATAGTGTGCCTATAGTTAAAAAAATTACTTGTTTTGTATAAATTTAATAATTATCTGTAGTATAAAACCACAATATACGACTGTCGCATTTAGGTAATTTTTGTCGCATTTACGGCAGTTAAAACAAAAATGAGACGTCCATAGTCCTAAATGTGATAATACATTATACACATGAGAATTCATCTGAAAAAGTTCATTTAACTCTTAACTACTGTTGCAGAAAATTGCCACGTAACAATTGTGAGCGGTCTGCGAAACCATTCGGTTGGAGGATGAATAAAAGCCGCGATTAATCATAAACTACTGTTCATGCAATAAACTGTTTGTACAAAACTATTTCTAATAAAATTTCGCTTTTTCAAACATTCGAAACAGTTGTACTTGGACTCCAAATGAAGCAAAATTTCACTGTATCGATAGTTCAATTGAAAATTACAAGTTAAACTGTGATAATTAAAAGAAAAGCTCTAATAGCAGTTAATGGTTAATTGCTAGTACTTTTTGAAATAATTAACCCTTAACTGCTGTGACAGGAATTGTCGCATAACTACTGTGAACGGTCTCTGAGACAGCTTGATTAAAATGTGAATGAAAGGCTGTATTAAATCACAGGGTACTGTTTCTGTACTAAACTAGTACAGGACTAATATAATTAAACTTCACATATTCAGAATATCTAACAATAGTTCTAAGGCTCCATATGAAAGAGAATTTCGCTAGTATTCATACCTTAACCCATTTGTGCCTGAATTTTTGTTTTCTTAAATTTGTTGGAAAAATCACTTTAAAATGTTTCAAAATGAATTGGAAAAATACTAAAAAAAATTATGCAAAATTTTATTTTGTATTTATTTGATAAAATGTAAACGTACTAAATATGGAAATATGCATAATATTTGTAATAATATAATATGCATAATTGTAAGTTTTGTCTAAATTTATATAAAATAAGCTTTTAAATTGTATGTTATATACTATAATTAGTATTTATATGAACTACTAAAAAAATATATTTATTCTTTACAGAGACTAATAACGTAATAAATATTAGTAATAATAAACTAAGAATAATCGTATTTGAGGCTTAAAAACAATTTGTTTCATAGTCATCTTAAAAAGGACTTTACATAAATAACTGCCTCCTAAATGGCTAATAAAAAATATGTACTCATTCGTGCCTTGCGCCCTATATTTTTTACGTTACAAAAATCCATAAAAAATAGGCTTGAACATATAATTTCACAATTTAAGAAAACACGTATTTCAAAAAAGTCTACAAGCTAAGATTATGACTTATTTATTTGGATCCTTAGTTGAAAAAACACAAATAAACTAGCTTTTTGCATTTCTCCATCTTGAAAAATGAAATATCTATAAACTCTGAAAAAAGCTGTCATTTAAGCAAATAAATATCCATCATATGCTCATCTTTCGGTAAGAGATAAAGATATTTATAGATAATTATTTCATACAATTTTCATTTTATAAAGAAGAAGAAATTTATACAAATTTATTAAAATTCGAAGCGTCCCAAGAATGGGACACTAGGCATAAATGAGTTAACTGGAAATTACAAGTTTAACTGTGAAAATTGAAAAATTACTGGTCTATGAGACCGCTAACGGCAGTTAAGAGTTAATAAAGAGTTGAAATACAAAAAATTGAAACATAAATAGCTTCATATTGAACTACTAAATATACTTTATTTAATAGTAATTTAAATAATAAAGCATTAACTGAGATGCATAATATTAAATGAATTATAATTAAACCCAGTACATTTCAATATTCATATTTTAAAACAGATCCATCAAGTTTGAATTGCTTATCACGGGCGGCGCAGCACCGCCCTGTTTGCCAATTTTACACTGTTAATATCCAAAAGCTCTGTAATGTTATTTGGATGTTGTGTATAATGCTTCTGTTATTAATATAAATAACTCTCATCGCTCTTTCCCATACAGCTATGACCATAACTTCAATTAAATGATTGTCACGGAAAACTTCGTTTAAAATTCGCGGAATTCGCACGTGAATATTAGTCCATAATTTCTACACTAGAACGATTTCGGTTTCTGTAACTTCAACTCCGCATAATTTTGCTCACAATCTAGTGATAATGAAATATAACTACATGATTCATATACGAAATTTAACAAGAAATTGAAATCAGATATTTGGTTTTATCAAAAGTCTTATTTTGTTAATGAAAAATACGAATTAATTAAAGCATGTTTTAAATAACACCAAAATTTCGGTCGGTGCCAATTCACTTTAGTGTAGAGTTTACTGGTTAAAAGAGTATTTACACAGTATTTATAATATTGTCAACAAGAATATTTATTATATATAACTTTATTATAAAATGTCACATGATAAATATGTCAGCCTTATAAATAGATAAAATCATAAAATATTTCTAATGATTTTGATTAATTCAAAGCGCAGTCCTGTGCCTGACATTCTGTTGCCCCCCTCCCCCCTCTTCATTTTTCTTGCACTTTAAAAATATGAACATCTTTTGCACCTAATTATACGTTTTGGAAACAAATACTCATTTAGATAAACATAGTTTTAATTTTTTATCATTTTCTAATTTGAAAGTGGAAAATATCGATTATAATAAGTAAAAAAATGAAAACAAAATTAAGATATCAGATTTTTAAAAAGTGCTGAGAAAAATTATGGACTCTTAAACCACGGCATAACTCAATTTCACACTGTTTTAATCAGATACAGCATTTAAGCTACCGAATGGTGTAATGTTGATAAAATTAACTTACTTAAAACCGCATTAAAATTAACATTATTTAAGGGTTTTCAATTTCCACAAGGTTTTCCACAATTCCCATCATAAAAAATTATTCAAATTCAGTAATCATGTGTCTATATTATGTTAAAAGAATATACACCGCGTTTCTAATATATTTTTCAATATTAAAATTTTTAAATAAGCGTACTTTTTTATTTTGATCATCTTAAAATACACATTTAAGTGCCTGGTTAAAAAAAAAACCCTTAATGGAGGATTATGCTGACTCAACACGGCTTAATTAAACATAATATTTGCTTTAAACATCATTTATTACAATATACGAAAAATGCCATATAAACTTACCTCGTTAATCTCCTAAATGTCTCAACGCATTTATAGCAATCGGTGTGTCGCTATTAAGTATCCACAGAGAACAAAGTCTCCAAAATACGTAGACGATTTTAAATTCTAATCCGAAAACTGGTCGTCATTTCTTAAGTTTAACTGGTCTTGAAACTGAAACAGACAACGTAGTTCTTGACGTTCATACGGTTATTTGATCTTCAAAGTTCAAGAAGAAAATCTGTGTGCCGATTTCGGAATTTTTGTCACATTTACGAAACATGCCGACGCTATAAAATGAACGATGTGTATTTGATTAAAAGTTGCTTTAAAAAAAAAGTTTTAAATGCAGAAAAATGTTTCGGGTTTTGTTCATTAAGGGGACCAGGTAAGCGAAATTTGGGGGAAAAAATCGACTTTTACTTTTTTATATCATTAAATAGTTTAAACTTTTATCTTTCCAACGATGTGTCACACATGCTTATATATTAAAAAAAGAAGTGTAGCAAATATTAATTCTTTCTAAGAGTACTTCATAGCTTAATGGCCATTTAAATCTTTAATTGACTTTTTCTCAAAACTTAGATTTTTCATGTCTGTGTTCCTTTTTTTCAAGATCTACTAAACTTAAGAGCTCAATATTTTTTAAATACATTTATTATGTTATATTGTATACTTTAACACAGGGATTTAATGACTTGTTGAGAATTATTTATTTTATGCAGTGAAACCTTACCAAAAATGCTAATTTGAAAATGCCTTTCAATAAATAATTAATAATTAATTTTCAGGTTCACTTAGAAAGAAAATGGTCTGTTAAAATACGTAAAACAGGTTACTATTTGATTCTATATATATTCATTCTAGATCTCTATCTTTCACCATTTCCGAGAAACGGTAGATAAATTTGGTGTATTTTAACATGGCGAATATAGAGCTTATCCGGTCCCCTTAAGATTGGATGCCTCATTGTACAGCATTTATTTATAATTCTTGCATTAAGATTTTCAGGAAAAGAATATTATCGCATTTAGGGGTCATCACATTTAGGCACAATGACCTTAAACCGTATCCGAAGAAAGATCATTCTAAACATTAAAAACAAAAATGCCAACAGGTGAAATGAAATGCAGTTTGCTACAAAATAATGAAGAAATCTAAGAATTTTTTTCATCCGGCGAAATTTCTTTGCATGGTTTTCGGTGATTTTGTTTCGGCTAACCACAATACACACTGCGCTTTCTCCTGTGCAATCGCTATTTTCTTTTCTTATCACAACTACCAACCAACTACCGCCATCTACCTAAGGCCAGAACAAACTCTTAGATTTCTTCATTATTTTGCAGAAAATTGCATTCCATTTCATTTTTCAGTATTTTTGTTATTAATGCTTAGGATGATAAAGACCTTTCTCAGACACGCTGTATATATATTCTGAGCTAATAGTTCCCAATTTGAGAAATATATATATATTGTTGAAGTTCTCAATTGTAGTACCTTACTTGAGATAGCATAAGTTATCATACTGAAAGTAATTTATTTATTTATTTTCTACTTTATTCTTTGTCCCCTTTCAACAACTTATCTTTCCATAGGAAATAATCTGATAAATTAAAAAAAAAAACTTAATGATTAAGATAAAAGAGATTTTATCAGCATTATCTATATCTACAACCGTTAAAATATTTAGGCAGTATTTAACTTTAAAATAAAACGGCTTTTATAATTTTTAATTAGGTATTATTTTATATTATCCTTAAAAATCCATAAGGTGCATTTAAAATATGAATTATTCAAAGATTTAAAAAAAATATATGTGATAATTAAAATAAAAAAAAGAAACTGGGATATAGAATCAAAAAATCTCTATACATCCACAGAAAACAGATTTAATCTAGATTATTTAAAATAGCATTATACTATTTCTCCTTATTCATAAACTTTTATAATTAAAAACTTTAAAATTTTCCTAATGGAATAATATATTACGAAGATAATACCAACCGCATTCGCATTATACGAAGAAAAGCTTTCATTACCAGAATTGCATTTGATAAATATAAAGTAGCATGGGATTTTGTGTACTATTCGTATGGTGAAAATTTAGATTAGAAAACATTCAACATTTAATTTTTTGTGTATTTCTTTTAAACTTAAATATATTTAAGGTTATGTGATCTTTAATAATACTGCTGAAACATAAGTTTTAAAATTCAATTCATAGCGTGACTTAAAAAAACAATTTCTTTCAAAGATACTAAACTGAAAATTAATTGAAAATATTGGCTTTGAAATTAAATTAGAAAATGGAATTAAGATATAATCGCTAAATCTCAATACCTTGAGAATAAAACATCTAGATCATAATTTAAATTAATCTAGATTTTGTAAAAAAGATATTATAATATTTCTGTGTCCCCCAAAAAATTCTGGATTAAAATTTAAATTTCTTAAAGAAAAACGTCACTGCCAACCTTGTTTGTAACTTTAATTGGGTTACTTGGATTCTGGAAATTATTATTTTCTGGATAAGGCGAGTTTTGAAATTCACGTCCTCATATATTATATATTTTTGAATTTTTGACTTCCTGTTACTCTTAAACTTGATCGCTGAAAAATAAGCTCATTTTACAAGAGTTATAACCCACAGATTTTTTCATTAAAATCAACCTTTTTTTTTTT
The DNA here is from genome assembly GCA_963932465.1 of Maratus speciosus. Lineage (NCBI taxonomy): Eukaryota > Metazoa > Arthropoda > Arachnida > Araneae > Salticidae > Maratus > Maratus speciosus. Next base: position 72,600,936 of record OZ010792.1, read on the forward strand.
ACAGTAAGGTAAGTAATGATATTATAAACACGCTTAAATCATGCTTAATTTTATTACTGTCATGTATACGCTGATGCATGGGCCATGTACGGTCGTGGAAAAAAAAGTAAACACCCCGTACTAACTCCTCAACAAATTTTCGTAGAAGAAAGTTACAGGTCCCGAACGATTGGAAATAAAATATACTTTTAAATGGTGTATATAAAATTTGCTTAGGGGCCATCTACGTATTAAAACGAACCATAACTTTGTTTTTCTCGATAGCAATACACAATTCCGACAGCATAAATGAACTCTACATCCTTCAATTAGTCTAAAAACAAATTTTTATGGAATTCGTACCATAAGTTTCCGAGAAATTAATTATTTTAAAACGAGCCTATTTTAAGGGCTGTATCCAAATTGAAGTTCGGTACTCGATTGTTAACCGAGAGAGCTCCCTTCTTGATCAAGGCACCTTAAGCAGTCAATTAAGCCTGTTAGATCACAGGATAGCATAAGAAATTTCAAAATATTTAGCCACTTCTATCATAGACGGCCCCTTAAACCATCATTGCGTGTCTGCATTCCTAATTTCGTCCCCGCTACAAAATAAATGCAAAGGGGACGAAATTGGGACCACGCTAATTCCCAATATGATGGAGCTTGAGTTCCCTTAAGATGAACTGAGCATCCTAAACCTCACTGTAAGCTATTGTCAGCATCTTACCAACATAAAATTCATGCAATGAATAAGAAATAAATACTTACAGTACCGTAAATAACGTTCTACAGACGACGTAATAAGAACTCAGATCTTCTAAAAACAGGAAATTCGCCGTCTTTAATTTATGTATGGGCCTTGGCGAACAAAACTTTCAACACTGACCCTTTTACCTACCGTCCAGTGTTCTTTGCGTCATAAGTGGCGCCACTTTCGCAGAAGTGTTGAAGTTAAGGGGGACGAAATATGGGCACTTTACCCTATTAATAAATGCCCTTATTTTACATTTAATGAAAGCTTCATAGGGAGTACGATTTTTAATCTGCGGGTTGTGCTTTTTTACAATTTCATATTTGTTGAATTTAAATTAAGGCGGTCTTAAGGCAGCAAATAATCTTAAGTTTATCTGAAGAAATCTGCACTTTCTCCATAAATTCTACAGAAATCTGAAGAAATTTTGCGGATTTAGTTTTACCTTAAAAATATCTGCAGATTTTTTAAAGATATTCTTAAAAACATCTGCAGAAATGGGCCAATTACCTACAGGTGCCTGGGGCAATTGCTACAGATTTTCTACAGATTTTTTTTAGTGGCGATCCCTTTCAGCAGATAGCGTATTTTGACGTTTTGTACCTAAAAAATGAATGCAGTAAAAACAAAAAATATATTATTTAACTTAGCCTCATCATGTCGTGCATTGGCAGTTAATAGAGTTCTCGCTTACCCTATTTTTAGAAATACTACATTGGCTTGATAAATTAAACGAACAACTATAAAAATGTGATTTAAGTAAATTCTATTAACATTATGCTAATTCTATTAACTTCACTTAATTCTATTAATTTTAGTTAATTGTATGAGCTATTTTCTATTAATTTATCTATTATTAAATATTCTATATTCTATTTTCTATTAATTATTAATTTTCTATTAATTCTATTATTTCTAATTTTAGTAACTGAATTCAAATAAAAGGTAGTAGGTAGCTTAACGTAATCTTTCTCATGTAATTCACACTGTAAAAAAAAAAAAAAAAAAAAAAAAAAGAAAGAAAAAGAAAATCCTTGAAAAATCGGAAAATGAACTAACAGCAAAACTGAGGTCTATTTTTCATTTTTTTTTCACAAAATTTATTTCCGTTTTGGTATTTCTCCTATTTAAAAATAAAAATTCCGCTATTAACCCATTATATACTGCATTATGATCTACTGCAATTTTTTTCATGTATTTTTTTTTTCAGTTACTACAATGAAAATTAAAGGATAAACATAGAAAAAAATACTCGCCCGTAAGAAATTTAATTAATTAGAGGTGATTAATTAAAGTGGTACTTTAAAGTACCGTCAGTACACAGTGACTAAAATATTACCGTAACAGAAAACCCACAAGGCACCAGAATTGTGTAAAATATTTTCGAAATATAGCCTTTTTCATATTTAAAAATACATTTTTTGACAAGTTCCCATGCCAATCATTTATTTCAACACTTTAGCATTGAAAATCCTTTGTCCCTGAAAGGATTAAAAAACTATTTTTTTTTTTTTTTTTTTAGTTTCGATCTTGTTAGCAGTCCTTTAGTTATGCGACGTCAATATTCCAGGGACACATGTTCTCTCGCATCTCCACATATGCAATATATGAATTTACATATCCCATTCCTAACATAGCATAAAAGAGCCGGTGCCAGAACTTTTTCGATTTCCTATAAAAAAATAAGTATGAAACAGAAAAGAAATACCAGGAAAATTATTACTACAGTACAGTTTAGTAATTACATTCTAAAGTCGATGAAAACGATGGATAACTACACAGACGAAAAGTAAGCAAATGTTATTCTAAAACACCTAATGTACTGACGTTACTTATAAGTACCACCCAGTAAATCAACTGTTAAATCAAATACATACACCGTTTATCTAAAATAGCTAGTCAAATTGTATTCTAAGATCATAATGAACACATAAAAAAATCCAACACTTATCGTATATCCTTTACTGTGTTTGCAGCAATAAAAAGACGAGCATGACAATCTGTACAAAATGTCCACGCAAAACACATAGACTGTTTCAAAGATAGCCTCCTCCTTCGCTAAAATAACAAACTTAGAACTACTGCTGCCATGTATCCGGATAAAGTGGAGTTAAAAGAGTGTTTTTCGCAAAGTACTACACTGTAAAAAAATATATGTAAAGTTACTTAAGTTTTCCTATGAAACTGGGATTCCTAGAACTTTTCATGTAACGGCAAAAACAAAAATTCCTGTATCAGCGTCAGTTACATGAATTTTTCTTGTTGCCGTTACTTAAAAAATTCTAGGAATCCCAGTTTCCTAGAAAAACTTCAGTAACTTTACAGATTTTTTTTTTACAGTGTATTAGAATGATAGTAATATTCACTATGGGATGAAAGTTTAAAGTGATCTACTGATCGTATGATCAGTAGATAAAGGTTTAAAAAGGGAATATTTCGGTTTTTAAATAAATGTGAGCAAAACAGCAATATTGACACAAAACCTAAATAATAGTTATACATACTGACACATATTTACACGGAACAGGTATCAATATAAAATATTAACACATGCGGTTTTTATCGTCTTCGGATGCAAACCTCAATTACTCGAAAACAGGGGGTGAATGCTCTATATCCTACACCATGTAGCCACATCTAACGATTTGGTTACGGGTCAAAACATGTAATGCGAAATTTTATGCGAAAATTTTCCGTTCTTTCAAAATTGAAAAAGAACATTTCCGTTCTTAACATCCAACTAGTGATGATGAAAAGAAATTTTTTGTTTATTTCCAGGAAAATTACTATTGTCCCTCAAAACACAAAGTTCGCGTTAAGAGACAGAAATTTCACATAAAATCACCCGTACACTGTAAAAAAAAATTTGTAAAGTTACTAAAGTTTTTCTAGGAAACTGGGATTCCTAGAAATTTTTATGTAACGGCAACAAGATAAATTCCTGTAACAGACGCTGTTACAGGAATTTTTCTTGTTGCCGTTACACATAAAGTTTTAGGAATCCCAGTTTCCTAGAAAAACTTTAGTAACTTTACAATTTTTTTTTTTACAATGTATGTGTCGATATTTATAATAATAATTTAATAATGATTTACAATAATAATAATAACAATAATAATAATAAATACTTTTTTTTTTGTTTTACCAAACCTTTCTTCCGAGCAGAAATAACCTACACTGTAAAAAAAAAAAATCTGTAAAGTTACTAAAGTTTTTTCTTGGAAACTGGGATTCCTAGAACTTTTTATGTAACGGTAACAAGAAAAATTTCTGTAACAGACGCTGTTACAGGAATTTTTGTTGTTGCCGCTACATAAAATGTTCTAGGAATCCCAGTTGCCTAGAAAAACTTTAGTAACTTTAAAGATTTTTTTTACAGTGTACAAGTTCTTTAATGCGCTTGTAACTGAAATATATTTTTAATAAAGCATTAAGTTTTTACAGCCTTATGAAAAATTCTATTTTTTCATAATTACGCATTTATTAAATTTAATCTCAATTTTCTCTTACAATATATTTAATGAAATAAAAAACAGTATAATAATAATAAGTACAGAACTTGTGTGAAAAATATAAATTATTTAAAACAACGTTTAAACACACAATAAAACAACATATTTGACCATACGTATACGTTTCGTGAGTACCAGGACTCACATCCTCAGTGTAAAAACTTTAAAAACTCTAAAAACAATACCCCCCCAACTGCATGTACGGTGAAAAAACACAAATGTCAAAACATAATACCAAAAGACCATCAAGTTCTAACAGCCAATGAAATTATAGCGGAAGTGAAGTGTCGTGACACAACAAATCCATCCAGAAAGTTGAGATGTATGGTGTACTAGATAAATCATTAACCAAGGAGTCTTTAAATTTATGGATATGAATAGCCTCATAAAAGTCTAAATCCAGAGGAGTAATACATTTCTTGATAATGGTAGCTGAGTCAAAATTAAAATTATGTCCCTCCCCCCAGCAATGAGAGGCGATAGAGGATTTCTGTAATTCTTTTTTCTTTACATAGTTTCTGTGTTCATTGATTCTGTAACGGAGTTTTCGTTTAGTTTGTCCAATGTAGGACAAACCACATTGGCATTGAATGTTGTAAATGCCCCAATAATTATGTGGAGGAATTTGGTCCTTAAGTTGCGAAAAAGATAATTTATTAACCGGTTTAAAAATCACATTAAAATCATAATGTCTTAAGATATTAGCCATCTTAAAGCTAATGCTATTATAAAATGGTAAAATGATAAGATTGGAAATGGAAACCGTAATAACAGGAGAATCAAGATTATTAACATATTTATTAAGACTATGAGAAATTAAATTATTGATATAAGATAAACTAAAACCTCGATCAATAGCCACAGATCTAATGTAATTTAATTCTGTAATAAGTGAATTATTATCTGAACAAATTAAGCGAGCTCTATTAATCAAATAATGAAAAGCCGAAGCTTTTTGGGAAGGGGGGTGACATGAATTGAAATGGGGGGGGGGAGTGTGACAGCAAAAGGTTTACGGTAAATGCAAGTGTCAAAGGTATTAGGCTGACGTGTAACCAACACATCCAGAAATGGCAATCTATTATCTATTTCAACTTCATAAGTGAATTGAATGACTGAATCTATTGAGTTTAAAATCGTTAATATATTGTCAACAGAAAATAGAGAAAGGTCAAAGAGTGCAAAAGAATCGTCTACATATCTACAATAAAATGGGAAGTTGATAAGGTTAAACATTTTAACCTCAAAGTAATGCATATATAAATCTGCTAAAAAAGGGCTAAGGGGATTACCCATTGCTAAACCATCCGTCATAGAATAATATATAATATATAATAATATATAATAATATATATATATATATATATATATGTGTGTGTGTGTATATCGTGTTTGTCGAAAATAATCTTTAATTTTGAGTAAATAATGTAAATTTATGTAATTGTAATTTTTAAACTTAATTTTTAAACTATAAAACACTTTTGAAACGGACACTTTCGTTGCCATATTTAAAGCCGTCTGGCATTAATTTTGCAACCGAATTTGTGTCTGGCAAATTAATTATTGTTTGTGTGCTAGCCAAAGAGTAATATCTTGTAATTTTTCAGCTTGAAAAAATGACGTAAAGGTGATTATAATTTTTAAAATATAAAACACTCTTGAAACAGGCACTTTCATTGCTATATTTAAAGCCGTCTGGCATTAACTTTGTAACCGAATTTGTGTCTGACAAATTAATTATTGTTTGTGTGCTAGTCAAAGAGTAATATCTTGTAATTTTTAAGTTTGATAAAATGACGTAAAGATGACTTATAATTCTTAAACTATAAAACACTCTTGAAACAGGCACTTTCGTTGCCATATTTAAAGCCGTCTGGCATTAACTTTGCAACCGAATTTGCGTCGGGAAAATTAATTATAGGTTGTCTGTGAACCAAAGAGATATATGTTACCTATAAATGTCGATCTGGCAGTGTCTTAGCGACATTGGTATCATCTGGCAATACTGGATTAATATCACAAATTGTTAGTAGGAACAGATGTTATAAACAAAAATCATGCTAAAATGACGTAATTTTGAAGTTTTTTGACCTGCATAATCCCTTCTCCCGCAGGTAAACGCAACGTCTCCCGGCTGCCAGATCACTCGCAAACGTACTACATTATAAAACGGAAGAACATATAGAAAAAATGAGCCTTGATAAAATGACGTAATTTTGCAGTTTTTTGACCTGCATAACCCCTTTTCCCGCAGATAAACGCAACGTCTCCCGACTGCCATACCGCCCGCAAACATACAACACCACAAATTGGAAGAACATATAGAAAAATGAACCTTGATAAAATGACGTAATTTTGAAGTTTTTTGACCTGCATAACCCCTTTTCCCAAAGCTAAACGCAACGCCTCCCGACTGCCAGACCATCTGTAAACGTACTACACCATAAATCGGTAGAACTTATAGAAAAATGAGCCTTGATTAAATGATCTGTTTTTTGACGTTGCTAGCTCTTAGACTATCAGGTTATCAACAGCCGGAACGAAACACCTATTTGCATTTTATGTATAAAGTAGAAGTAGATAGATATAACGATGTAAGGGCATTGAGCTTTAAAATGGATGGAACGGCAGGTTATTGCTTATTTTCTCTGCTGAATAAATACTGTCATTGAGCCAAAATGCCGTAATTTTAAAGAGCTTTCAGTGCAGGAATTTTGTGATTTACTATCCTGGTCACAACAATTGTATGGACCCTATTCTCTTTTTCGGTTCGAGAGTATAAGAAGCACCATTTTACCAATTGTGACGCCGCAGGAATATGGTTCATTGCACTTACCGCATGAATATGATTACATAAAATTTCGTTTACACCTAAAATAATATATATTGTTTAGCATTTGTTTCCAGTTAATAATCCATAAAGAACTGGGCCATATTCTTCCTTTCGGTTCGAGGCTATAAAAATCGCAATTTTACCAATTATGAAGTCACAGAAATATTGTCCATTTAATTTTGTGCCAAAGCAACATCTCTAAACTGAACTAATTGATTTTATATTCCGACTACAGAATTTTCCTCATCTTATTTTTTAAATTATTTAAATAAAAGGTATTTTACCTTCTGATTAATAGTGTTAAGTTATATTCCAGTTGTTTTAATGTGTATTATCCGTGCCGATGCGTTAAAGGAAAATATACATGCTACAATCTAAAAGTTCGGCCCTTTTACGCTATATCACTCCATTACCGTCAAGCATAAAAGTTATCGCCAAATGAAACATTTGTCCATTTGAATCAAATTAACATTGTTGGTGCGAAAGTAATCATTTTTAAAATATAAAATTTCAAAATTACAGAGTTTCGAGTACTATTTATTAAACAAATACAAATATATAGAAACTAAAAGAACAAACAAATATTTACAATAAAATATATTTTCAAAGTCTGCATTTAAAGAGCATGAAGTTGTAACAGTCTCTTAGCACTGCAGTAAACATTTTCATTTTTGAATCAGCGAAAAATGTAAGTTATAATTCATTAAAAAAATGTTTTTGATTCAAAAAACAACAAATTTAACAGTTTTGCATGCTTATGGTTAAATTCTTCTATAAATATGTAAAAAAGTAACGATTTGGAAATGGACCAATAAAAATTTTCTGTAGATCTTCTCGGTACATTCCTAGATCGGCATCCATATGTTTTGTGACCGGGGGTCTTTCTTCATTAATATTAAGAAAACTGTTTCATACAAAAATATGAAAATTGGTACTATTATAGAGAAATGTTTGATAAACACGCTGATGCATACAGTTTTTAAATCGAATAATTATTTTAAGGGTTATTTAATGTTAAAGTTGGTCAAAATCTTTTCATTAAAAAATTTATATGAGCAAAAGCTATACATTGGAATTTAAACATTTTTATATCATTCAATACATTAGGAATTCCCGGTGTGCAGACTGCATTTATTTTTTTAATTTGACTCATTTTTTGACGATTTATCTCCATTTTTAATTCAATTTTTTTAAATTTTCAAAGTATTTTTTACATATTTTAGAAAATGATATAATTTTAAACTGTTGCCAATTTTAAAAACAGCGCAAAAATAATATTTCCTTGAAATTAAAAATTTATTTACACGTGGCTATTATAATCAGAAAAAAACTTTCAAATGAGAATTAAGATTAAAAATCGGGAAAATATCGAAAATTACGTCATAAATCTATAGTTACACATGAATTTTAAAAGAGAAAGAAAATTTTTAAATAATAAATTCATTATTATGCGTTAAAAATCGCAAATAGAGGAAATTTACGTCATATTTAAAAAGGCCAAATAATTGACAGTATACCTCGTTAGGGGGCAGAGCCCCATAGTAATGTTTAAAGAAAAACAGCGCGTTCAAAAAATTGCGAGTCACAATGTCAGGTACGGTTTGCATTAAAAATTCTTTGCACGTTCGAGTTGAAATAAATGTCACATTGGTATACATTCTGGCATGGTGTTAGTGTAACAAAAAAGTATCTAAATGTATCCAAAAAACTTTTTTCCAATTTACGTCAATTTTCTGTAGACTCGATTTTGGAATAGCACGACTTTAAAAACAACTTAACCCTTTGATTAAAGTTCATTATGCGCCAAACCACGCCAATTAACTTACGTCAATCGTCTGTTGAATTGATTATGTAATTTACCTCCTTAATTTATACATATATTACAAACTACACCTTAGAGGTCTGCACGGGCCGGAATTTCCAGGCCCGGCCCGAACGATAGCTATCTTGGCCCGGCCCGGTGTAAAAATTGGAAGTTTGCATTTTTACAGTTCTCGGCCCGGCCCGTACAAAAATCAGTGAAAACAGGCCCAGCCCGACAGAATTTCTACAAAAAAAAAAAAAAAAAAAAAAAAAAAAAATCCTTTTTTTCTCAACATACAATTACCATTCTTTTAATGCATACATATTTATGGGAACATTTTGCAGTATATTTTACATTACTATGATGTTCGCAAAACAGAAAACACACAATAGTAAACATTAACGGTTACTTACAGTGTTTTAGTCATCGTGTCTACAGACATTTCAAAATGGAAATAATGATTCATTAAAAGATTAAAGTAGTTAATCAGAATAAAGGATTAAAAACATGATAACTTTTGAAGCTGTATAATAAAAAGTAGATTTGTGAAAATATTTCTCTCATTTTTAAGGCTTTTCTCAAATCCAAAGGAGCTACATTTCGACACATTTATGAATTCTTTTCTTTTCGGAAACGCGTAAGATTGGCAGGTATTCTTATTCAGAAGCTATGTAAATGTCGTTTTTTTTTTTCATAGATAAAAGCAATATATCTTTCTGAAAATACTGTCAAAGTTAGCGTTTTGAATCGAATTTCCAGAAGCGATGGCACAGGAAAGGAGAAAAACGTACAGTCACGTGACAGGAATCTCTGTTATCTCTGTAAGTAATTTATCAAATATGGAAAAAGCTATTCGTTTCCAAATGCCTTCAATAGGCAGGCCTGTGAATTTTATGCCTTTATAGTTAAAACTTTTGTCAGAAAATGTGTCTGAAAGCTTCGCATTGTTGAGCAGTGAATATGAGAACCACCTTAAGGTATATTTCCAAAGATACTGTTAAGAGAAGTTCATTATCACTATTAATACTACAAAACACAATGACTGTTCTACACATCCTGAAATCGATTAAGACCAGTTCCGTCCCGGCACGAGTCTGTTAAAAAAAAATTAAACTCGGAATCAGACATCTTGCAACTGTACGATGCCGATCTCTATGATGGACATATTACATTTCTGTATTGATATTGTTAAACTCGCATCGGCTCGGGACGCACATTTATACTTCTCGAGAAAATCATATTCATTGAAAATGGCTCGTATTTTATCTGCTTCGCTTAAATTCCTATATCGGGCCGATAGGCCCGATTAATTTTTTTGCCGGCCCGGCCCGGCCCGTTGAAAAAATTGTCCTAATTCTGCCGGCCCGGCCCGTTTGAAAATTCGCCTTCATTACGCTGGACCGGGTACGGACCTCGGGCCAAGCCCGGGCCCGTGCAGACCTCTACTACACCTGTACTTTCCAATTTTAGGATCAGTATTTTTTTTTTTTTCATTACACTCCATATAGGTTGCTACAACAATAGTAACGAAAAGAGGTATTTTTATGTTAGCTAGACGTGTGTGATAAATTTCCAAACATTGTTCCCATAATCATCGTTCCTATTGTATTCAGTTCATTTAAAATATAAATAATTTCCTTATTTCATTTAAAATCCATACATGTAAAATACCCGTATGACATACATTTAAAATACACGCCTTTCACAAGTTCCATTAAAAATACAAAGGAATAAGAATAATAAATAATGCTAATGACAAAAGCATTCTATTTCATCACTAGAGTATTATTTTTGAATTACACCCTCAAGAAATAAAATTTGCTTTGTCCGAGAGAAAAAATGCTAGTGGCGAAATTTACGGTCAGCTAACATAAAAGTACCAAAAATCCGCATGACGTAATGGGTTCCTACATTAAAAAAAAAAAAAAAAAAGAACTAAAACGAAATATTTTCTATGAAAATAGTGATGGTCAAAACAGCGTCCCCTCCGAAGTCTATATTAGTGATTTAATGCCTATATTAGTGATGAAATGAAGTAAAAGAATATAAAAATTTATTTCACCAAGAATTTTTTTTTTAATGTGTGATCGCATAAATCTTCATATGAATAATCGTATGTTCTCTTCAATTTTTTTAATTGTATTTTAATAAAATTACTAGAAGTTTTTTCTATGTGTTCGTATTTCTTTTCCAAATTAATATATCCGTTTCAATTATTCAATCAATAATATCATAATACGTAGTTGCAAAGCTAACAAACATTTACAATTAACAATATTTGCGCTCAAAAAAAAATAAATAAAAGAGAGAAAATCTCAATTATATATATATATATATATATATATATATATATATATATATATATATATATATATATATATATATATATATATAAGTTTTATCGGTAAATTATGAATACTCCGCGAACCTATTCAATGATGTAAATGATTTTTAAAAAAATGTATTCAGTAATTCTTGTAATTGCCGAAACGTCAGTGAAGGCTTACTGTGGAGACACGAAAAGTTTTGATTTCCGTTTGTCTGTCTGTCTGTCTGTCTGTCTGTTCCGCGATAACTGCCGCAAAAAACACCCGATCAGCTTGAAATTAATTGGGCATATTCGTGAGATACCCGGACGTAGCTGTATAGTTTTTCGTTAAATTTGGTTCATTCGTTCGGAAAATATGGAAGATTTTATTTTTCTTTATAATGCTTTTCTACGGCAAGTCAGACGATTTTCAAATTTCCATTTGTTGAAAGAAAATGGCACGTTTGATTAATGGATTTAAATGTCAAATTATGGATACTAAAATTCTAAATAAGGTTTTTAAATTATTCCTATTATATTGAAGTTTTATCAATATATCTATCAGATTTTTTTATTTACGTGTATAATGTTTTGAGGGCATTTATACATGTATTCCAATAATATAAAGAATTTTTAAATTAATTTTCTTGTTTTACATGATACATATTTCTTTCTTTTTCCTTTTCTTCGTTACCTAGCGACTGTTATTCGTAGCCTATCATTGCTTCAAATATGAATGAAGTTAGTAAATTACGTTAATTTTGTTGCAGGTACTATTAAAAGGCTATCGCAAAAAATATTTTATCGCGCCAAATCGATGCAATTTATGCAATTAACAGCGGGCACGATAATGAATTATTTTCCAGTAGATTTATAGATCTCCAGATATGCATATTTTGGGGGGCTTTTAATATGTTATTGCTATCGCATGGATTAGGATGTTTAAACTAATGTTTAACCATGCTATAAGTGAAAAAAAAGTACAGTTAAAGGCATGTAAATCCTTTTTAACAATTTCCAACATGGATGAAAAGTATTTATGACTTCAGTTTTTCTATCTGTTGCCTGCCGTGTTTCTCTATGTGTTCTAACTCGCTTAAATATAGTCGGGATTGCATGTAATTGATATACGTTATTGAGGTTTGCCAAAGTATGTTTGGTATTAAAAATGAAGAGTGTAGCATTCATAGCTTAATTACAGGGGCACTCAAAACTATTCCGTTACATTATAGTCTTTGGGAAAAATCGTCTGCGGTGTATTTTAATAATGTTACACAATTTTAAACGTAATAAAATTTATATACTTTATTAAGGTGCACTAGAACCTAGTTACTATAAAATATGTTATGTGTAGCACTTACAGCATGCGTACAGGGAACTCAAAAGTATTCATAATATTACAATCTTTGAAGAAAATCCTTTTGTGGCGTTTTTTAATGATGTTACTCTGTTACAAAATAATTTAATTGGTATGTATTTTTGAAACATTTTTGTAGTATATGGGCTGCAAAGCATATGTTTTTTTCAGGGTCACACAAAAGTGGTCGATTAAAATGTGGTCTACGGGGGGGAAAAAACTCTTCACAGCTTATTTTAACACATTAGCGACGGGAAACGAGAATTCTCGTTTTTATTCAGAATACGTCATTGGCTAAGGGAGTGACTTCTACCTTACAGAAAAGACATTTATATTGTGTTGTCCATATTTTTTATAGATTGTAAGACATTATATATTACATCCGTACATTGAAAGATATTTACTGCTGCATAAACATGAAAAACATATTTCAGAAAACAATTTCCGAGACACTTTCAGAAGAGGGAGGAGCTTCTACTGTTTTTAAACCCAGATTTAATTAAATTGCCTGTCGTCAGTGTGTTAATTGTGTTGCACTAATTCAAACATTATGAAATTAAATTACATTACTGTGGTTGACTACAAGAAGCTTGAATATGATTTGTATCGTATTTATCGTTCATTTATAGGGTCACATAAAAAATTTCGGATGCAGTTCTGGTCTATTAGGGATGATTGCTGAAGAGCATTTTTGATTATGGTGTGCGTTTTAACGTTAAGTAAATTTGTGCTTAATAAGTAGTGCTTAAATATTGTATAGACCATGTACAGGGATACACAAATGAATTCGTAAGTATAAATGAAAATTAGCGCGAATTGCTACAGTTTTTTTTTTTTTTTTTTTTTTTTTTTTTGAGTTATGTATTTCCCAGCCCAATTACATTTAGTATACTAACAAATGTTTGCAGAATTTAAATAGAACCATATACAGGACTCCGCAGAAACTGGATTTATGGTGCACACTATGCATACTAATCCCCGGAAATGTGATATGAGCAGTTTTAAGAGGGTTTTTTGTCTGCATTAAATTTAAATGTTATAGACGACGCGTAAAAATCTTCACGTAATATACAGGGCTGTAGAAAAGAATTCATGTACGTTTCCGTCTATTGGTAGAATTTACTAAAGGACATTAACACAATTAATTGATAATTACAAATGTAAATTAAATTACACTACGGAGGGGTTCAGGGGGGCAGAGCCCCCCTGAAGAAATCTACTTTATTATCTAAAAATTGCCAGAATAAGTAGCTCATGAGATTTTCAGAATACCATTACATAACAAGGGGTTTAATTTAACGCTTCTAATGTCAGAAACCTTCGAAATATTTTTTCGTTTTATAAACGTTTATGTAATTTCAAAACTTTAAATTTCGTTTTTTGTAGAAAGATTAATATTACTCAAAGGGTGCTAAACACAATGAATTGTAGAGCTGACGTTGAGGCTCCTGATCTGCAGATTTACTAGTTAGAGCTGACATAGTTGCCGAAACGTCAGTGAAGGCTTACTGTGGAGACACGAAAAGTTTTGATTTCCGGATGTCTGTCTGTCTGTCTGTCCGTCTGTTCCGCGATAACTGCCGCAAAAAGCACCCGATCAGCTTGAAAATAATTGGGCATATTTGTGAGATACCCGGACGTAGCTGTATAGTTTTTGGTTAAATTTGGTTCATTCGTTCGGAAAATATGGAAGATTTTATTTTTCTTTATAATGCTTTTCTACGGCAAGTCAGACGATTTTCAAATTTCGATTTGTTGAAAGAAAATGGCACGTTTGATTAATGGATTTAAATGTCAAATTATGGATACTAAAATTCCAAATAAAGGTTTTAAATTATTCCTATTATATTGAAGTTTTATCAATATATCTATAAGATTTTTTTATTTACGTGTATAATGTTTTGAGGACATTTATACATGTATTCCAATAATATAAAGAATTTTTAAATTCATTTTCTTGTTTTACATGATACATATTTCTTTTTTTTTCCTTTTCTTCGTTGCCTAGCGACTGTTATTAGTAGCCTATCATTGCTTCAAATATGAATGAAGTTAGTAAATTACGTTAATTTGTTGCATGTACTATTAAAAGGCTATCACAAAAAATATTTTATCGCGCCAAATCGATGCAATTTATGCAATTAACAGTGGGCACGATAATGAATTATTTTCCAGTAGATTTATAGATCTCCAGATATGCATATTTTGGGGGGCTTTTAATATGTTATTGCTATCGCATGGATTAGGATGTTTAAACTAATGTTTAACCATGCTATTAGTGAAAAAAAAAAGTACAGTTAAAGGCATGTAAATCCTTTTTAACACTTTCCAACATGGATGAAAAGTATTTATGACTTCAGTTTTTCTATCTGTCGCCTGCCGTGTTTCTCTACGTGCTCTAACTCGCGTAAATATAGTCGGGATTGCATGTAATTGATATACGTTATTGAGGTTTGCCAAAGTATGTTTGGTATTAAAAATGAAGAGTGTAGCATTCATAGCTTAATTACAGGGGCCCTCAAAACTATTCCGTTACATTATAGTCTTTGGGAAAAATCGTCTGCGGTGTATTTTAATAATGTTACACAATTTTAAACGTAATGAAATTTATATACTTTATTAAGGTGCACTAGAACCTGGTTACTATAAAATATGTTATGTGTAGCACTTACAGCATGCATACAGGGAACTCAAAAGTATTCATAATATTACAATCTTTGAAGAAAATCCTTTTGTGGCGTTTTTTAATGATGTTACTCTGTTACAAAATAATAAAATTGATATGTATTTTTGAAACATTTTTGTAGTATATGGGGTGCAAAGCATATGTTTTTTTCAGGGTCACACAAAAGTGGTCGATTAAAATGTGGTCTACGGGGGAAAAAAACTCTTCACAGCTTATTTTAACACATTAGCGACGGGAAACGAAAATTCTCGTTTTTATTCAGAATACATCATTGGCTAAGGGAGTGACTTCTACCTTACAGAAAAGACATTTATATTGTGTTGTCCATATTTTTTATAGATTGTAAGACATTATATATTACATCCGTACATTGAAAGATATTTACTGCTGCATAAACATGAAAAACATATCTCAGAAACCAAATTCCGAGACACTTTCAGAAGAGGGAGGAGCTTCTACTGTTTTTAAACCCAGATTTAATTAAATTGCCTGTCGTCAGTGTGTTAATTGTGTTGCACTAATTCAAACATTATGAAATTAAATTACATTACTGTGATTGACTACAAGAAGCTTGAATATGATTTGTATCGTATTTATCGTTCATTTATAGGGTCACATAAAATATTTCGGATACAGTTCTGGTCTATTAGGGATGATTGCTGAAGAGCATTTTCGATTATGGTGTGCGTTTTAACGTTAAGTAAATTTGTGCTTAATAAGTAGTGCTTAAATATTGTATAGACCATGTACAGGGATACACAAATGAATTCGTAAGTATAAATGAAAATGAGCGCAAATTGCTTCAGTGTTTTTTTTTTTTTTTTTTTTTTTTTTTTTTGAGTTATGTATTTCCCAGCCCAAATACATTTAGTATACTAACAAATGTTTGCAGAATTTAAATAGAACCATATACAGGACTCCTCAGAAACTGGATATATGGTGCACACTATGCATACTAATCCCCGGAAATGTGATATGAGCAGTTTTAAGAGGGTTTTTTGTCTGCATTAAATTTAAATGTTATAGACGACGCGTAAAAATCTTCACGTAATATACAGGGCTGTAGAAAAGAATTCATGTACGTTTCCGTCTATTGGTAGAATTTACTAAAGGACATTAACACAATTAATTGATAATTACAAATGTAAATTAAATTACACTACGAAGGGGTTCAGGGGGGGTCTGCCCCCCTGAAGAAATCTACTTTATTATCTAAAAATTGCCAGAATAAGTAGCTCATGAGATTTTCAGAATACCATTACATAACAAGGGGTTTAATTTAACGCTTCTAATGTCAGAAACCTTCGAAATATTTTTTCGTTTTATAAACGTTTATGTAATTTCAAAACTTTAAATTTCGTTTTTTGTAGAAAGATTAATATTACTCAAAGGGTGCTAAACACAATGAATTGTAGAGCTGACGTTGAGGCTCCTGATCTGCAGATTTACTAGTTAGAGCTGACATAGTTGCCGAAACGTCAGTGAAGGCTTACTGTGGAGACACGAAAAGTTTTGATTTCCGGATGTCTGTCTGTCTGTCTGTCCGTCTGTTCCGCGATAACTGCCGCAAAAAGCACCCGATCAGCTTGAAAATAATTGGGCATATTTGTGAGATACCCGGACGTAGCTGTATAGTTTTTGGTTAAATTTGGTTCATTCGTTCGGAAAATATGGAATATTTTATTTTTCTTTATAATGCTTTTCTACGGCAAGTCAGACGATTTTCAAATTTCGATTTGTTGAAAGAAAATGGCACGTTTGATTAATGGATTTAAATGTCAAATTATGGATACTAAAATTCCAAATAAAGGTTTTAAATTATTCCTATTATATTGAAGTTTTATCAATATATCTATAAGATTTTTTTATTTACGTGTATAATGTTTTGAGGACATTTATACATGTATTCCAATAATATAAAGAATTTTTAAATTCATTTTCTTGTTTTACATGATACATATTTCTTTTTTTTTTCCTTTTCTTCGTTGCCTAGCGACTGTTATTAGTAGCCTATCATTGCTTCAAATATGAATGAAGTTAGTAAATTACGTTAATTTGTTGCATGTACTATTAAAAGGCTATCACAAAAAATATTTTATCGCGCCAAATCGATGCAATTTATGCAATTAACAGTGGGCACGATAATGAATTATTTTCCAGTAGATTTATAGATCTCCAGATATGCATATTTTGGGGGGCTTTTAATATGTTATTGCTATCGCATGGATTAGGATGTTTAAACTAATGTTTAACCATGCTATTAGTGAAAAAAAAAAGTACAGTTAAAGGCATGTAAATCCTTTTTAACACTTTCCAACATGGATGAAAAGTATTTATGACTTCAGTTTTTCTATCTGTCGCCTGCCGTGTTTCTCTACGTGCTCTAACTCGCGTAAATATAGTCGGGATTGCATGTAATTGATATACGTTATTGAGGTTTGCCAAAGTATGTTTGGTATTAAAAATGAAGAGTGTAGCATTCATAGCTTAATTACAGGGGCCCTCAAAACTATTCCGTTACATTATAGTCTTTGGGAAAAATCGTCTGCGGTGTATTTTAATAATGTTACACAATTTTAAACGTAATGAAATTTATATACTTTATTAAGGTGCACTAGAACCTGGTTACTATAAAATATGTTATGTGTAGCACTTACAGCATGCATACAGGGAACTCAAAAGTATTCATAATATTACAATCTTTGAAGAAAATCCTTTTGTGGCGTTTTTTAATGATGTTACTCTGTTACAAAATAATAAAATTGATATGTATTTTTGAAACATTTTTGTAGTATATGGGGTGCAAAGCATATGTTTTTTTCAGGGTCACACAAAAGTGGTCGATTAAAATGTGGTCTACGGGGGAAAAAAACTCTTCACAGCTTATTTTAACACATTAGCGACGGGAAACGAAAATTCTCGTTTTTATTCAGAATACATCATTGGCTAAGGGAGTGACTTCTACCTTACAGAAAAGACATTTATATTGTGTTGTCCATATTTTTTATAGATTGTAAGACATTATATATTACATCCGTACATTGAAAGATATTTACTGCTGCATAAACATGAAAAACATATCTCAGAAACCAAATTCCGAGACACTTTCAGAAGAGGGAGGAGCTTCTACTGTTTTTAAACCCAGATTTAATTAAATTGCCTGTCGTCAGTGTGTTAATTGTGTTGCACTAATTCAAACATTATGAAATTAAATTACATTACTGTGATTGACTACAAGAAGCTTGAATATGATTTGTATCGTATTTATCGTTCATTTATAGGGTCACATAAAATATTTCGGATACAGTTCTGGTCTATTAGGGATGATTGCTGAAGAGCATTTTCGATTATGGTGTGCGTTTTAACGTTAAGTAAATTTGTGCTTAATAAGTAGTGCTTAAATATTGTATAGACCATGTACAGGGATACACAAATGAATTCGTAAGTATAAATGAAAATGAGCGCAAATTGCTTCAGTGTTTTTTTTTTTTTTTTTTTTTTTTTTTTTTTTGAGTTATGTATTTCCCAGCCCAAATACATTTAGTATACTAACAAATGTTTGCAGAATTTAAATAGAACCATATACAGGACTCCTCAGAAACTGGATATATGGTGCACACTATGCATACTAATCCCCGGAAATGTGATATGAGCAGTTTTAAGAGGGTTTTTTGTCTGCATTAAATTTAAATGTTATAGACGACGCGTAAAAATCTTCACGTAATATACAGGGCTGTAGAAAAGAATTCATGTACGTTTCCGTCTATTGGTAGAATTTACTAAAGGACATTAACACAATTAATTGATAATTACAAATGTAAATTAAATTACACTACGAAGGGGTTCAGGGGGGGTCTGCCCCCCTGAAGAAATCTACTTTATTATCTAAAAATTACCAGAATAAGTAGCTCATGAGATTTTCAGAATACCATTACATAACAAGGGGTTTAATTTAACGCTTCTAATGTGAGAAACCTTCGAAATATTTTTTCGTTTTATAAATGTTTATGTAATTTCAAAACTTTAAATTTCGTTTTTTGTAGAAAGATTAATATTACTCAAAGGA
The DNA here is from genome assembly GCA_963932465.1 of Maratus speciosus. Lineage (NCBI taxonomy): Eukaryota > Metazoa > Arthropoda > Arachnida > Araneae > Salticidae > Maratus > Maratus speciosus. Next base: position 72,620,235 of record OZ010792.1, read on the forward strand.
TGCTAAACACAATGAATTGTAGAGCTGACGTTGAGGCTCCTGATCTGCAGATTTACTAGTTAAAAAAATTTCTGTCAAAAAGTGGCGTCATTGATGTTTTATTGCCGAAACGTCAGTGAAGGCTTACTGTGGAGACACGAAAAGTTTTGGTTTCTGTTAGTCTGTCTGTCTGTTCCGCGATAACTGCCGCAAAAAGCATCCGATCGGCTTGAAATTCACTGGGCATGTTGATGAGGTACCCGGACTTAGCTGTATAGTTTTTGGTAAAATTTGGTTCATTCGTTCGGGAAATATGGAACATTTTATTTTGCTCTATAATGCTTTTCAATGGCAAGTCAGACGATTTTCAGATTTTCATTTGTTGAAAGAAATGGCTCATATGAAAAATGGATTTAAATGGTAAATTTTTGATGCTGAAATTTTTAAATAACATTATTAAATTATTCCAATAAATTATGTCAATATATTTGCGAGATTTTTTTAATTAGGTTTATAATATTGGGGGGAATTTTATGCATGTTTTGCAATAATATAAAGGATTTTGTTTTATCAATTTGACATAATGCATATTTCATTTTTTTCCTTTTCTTTCTCTGTTGCCTAGCAACATATTTGGTCCTAATAATATTAGTATAATTGCGTGTATAATGCTTGAGTAAAGCCAACGTCAAAACAGATGAATTAATGCATTTGTATCTTTGCATATAGAAGGATTTTAGCCCAGAAATAAAAATAGGCAATATTTCTTTTAGTTTATTTATTTTATTGAAATATTTTGCTTAAAAATACAAAAGTTCATTATTTTCATAGAGAATAACGTAACATTTTCAAATAACATTTACCAATATTTCTTTCATTGTTGCCAGGAAAATCAAAACCCGGAATAATATTTTCTTTTAAACAATTTTCAATTGAAATGTTTTGTCGTGAAACAGGAAAATGAAAAATAAAATTAAGAATAGAAAAATTAATATGGCGGCATATTGGAAATAAAAAGAAAACTCTCGAGTATTTCTTAATATAACAAGATGAAAAGTTTTGAGTAAGTACGCATAGCAGGTGAATTAGACGTCATTTATTGAAAACAAAGATGCTGGAATAAAAAGATCTTGGGTAAAATAAAATTAACTATTATTGACGGAGGAGAGAGATAGATGGAGATGCAGTATGCCGTAAAAACAGTTTGCAATACGATGTGCGTTATCGCTCAGATTTAAATGCCCTCATTCGGCCCAAACAAAACAAGCACGTGGAACAGGGACCAAATTCTTTGACTTCATCCGTTTTTTTTTTTTTTTTTTTTTTTTTTTTTAAGCACGTCGTTGTGTTGTGCCGAATGTAGCTGATTTTAGGGTTACATTTTTGGCGTCACTTCAAGATCAGGGCTTAAATTCTAACAAAAAAAGTTCCGGAGCCCTAATATTCTGCGCTACCGGTACAACAAATGTACCGTTCCACCACCCCCACCCCCCTCAACCCGTGCCAATGTAATCTGCATATTTATATTTCGTACATTAATTGCAAAATTTAAAGCATTTTTTTTCTTTAGCAAAATAAAAATTTTAAATACAGTAAACTCCCGACTATCCGGCCCTCCGTACTATCCGGCCTAGTTAAAAAAATGAGGAATGTTGCAAGCAGCCGAGACAGGCATGTTCTTTTCCAAAGGAAAGTGCTAACACACGACAAGAAGGAGCAAGAAGGGATTACACAATGCAATATCAGAGACAGTCATCTATCAATTACTTTCTCAAAAACTAAAAACTGAGCTTTGACTCTTTTATCTTATGCATAACTTTTCATATTTGTGCAATCATTTATTAACAAGCAAAAAAAAAAAAAAAAAAAATTACTAATTTTTTACGAATTAGGCTTACGTTTTACGTTAATGTTTTTCTTATTTTGAAACTGCATGTACTGTATGTATAAAATTTATCTTAGAATGTGTGACATGTGTTTTTAATATAATGAGGAGGGGGGTCCAGGAAATGAGTAAATATTTATGGAACTTTGGCCTATCCGGCTTTTTTGTTATCCGGCCTACCCTTCCGCCACATTAGACCGGATAATCGGGAGTTTACTGTATATCTATCAGCATATACTTAGCTGTCAACTATTCCACTTTTTAGTTATCACTTCTTCTGAATAGTAAAAATCCGTGCCTATTTTTTATGTTAATTAATTGCAGAATTCTGCGATTAAATAGGGTAACGATTATGATAAGGAAATGGTGTTAACACAAAAAAAGCGATAGTTCGCAGCTATGCATTTTTAAGAAAAAATGAATGAAATTTACAGAAATGAATATTTATATGCTGAAGAATGGAACAATGTTTTACAATTTCCTATAAAAGGTGCATATCTTAAACTATAATCATTTCCTTCCGCATAACAATCTTTTGCGGTGAGTCCCTGAAAATCAGATAAAATTAAAAATTTGACAACGTTATCGGAAAGAATCTATGCTTTTATAGAAAAAGGGGAAACGCTGCTCGATTGCTTTCTATCAGAATAACAATACATGGTAATTATATCTACTTACAAAGGAAAGTGACTTCGTATAGGTGCACAGAGCCTTACCGTTCATGATACAAAATAAATAGAAAAATCACTAACGTGATTTTTATACTCGTACGCAATAGAAGACAAAAAACCTCGAACAGACAAAACGTCAAGCAGATGCTTGTTGGATAAAATAGAAAATATTCTTTTCAGGTTAGATATCGAAATAATAAAAAGAAAACCCAGCCAATAAAAAATTATCCCACTGTCACAAAAGAAAATCGAACTGAAAGAAAATTTATTGTTCACTCTCTTGAGTGGCGCCGTATCAACACGTCGCCGATATAAATTTGAAATAGAAAAACACGATTTCTCTTTCCCCTTCATTCTGATCAAAATAGCATTAAAATGATTTGAAGTGGAATATAATACGTAATTTTAAAAGAGGATTTTTTTTTCAATGCATGAATAAATAAAATTTTAAATGTAATACAGATTGAGCTCGAGTCAGTCTAAGCCTAAAAACTGATATAAAAATTGAGTACGTTTTATCTCCATCTCCTACGTGTGTGACACATTACGTCACATATAAGTGTTTGGTAAAAAGAATGCAAAAGCTTGGAGATGGGAAGGAAAGAAAAAGGTAATTTAAGCTTCGGTTTTTCGGAAGCGCTATTGCACTGGGCTCCGGAGCCCTGTATTTATGAGCTCCGGTGAATTCCGAACAATATTTAAATATTTATTAAAAACAGAGAAGTACCGGAGCCGGGCTCTGGTGGGTTCCGGCGCAAATTAAGCCCTGTTCAAGATTTATTGTCTGTGTACGGTTAACATGAATATTTTATTTAAAATTTAAATTTTATTAATTTATAAAAAAAACTTATGCTTATCCTTATAAATCACAGCGTAAAAAAAAATTTAAGATATACTATAACCATCCGCACAAACAATAAAAAATTACGAATGTAAATTTAAAAAGACTACGGGGGGTTCAGGGGGGGCAGAGCCCCCCTGAAGAAATGCAATTTTTGATTTAAAAAGTTACCAGAATAAGTAGTTCATCAAAATTTCAGAACATCAATGTACAACCACTTGTTTAACACTTTTAATTTCAGAAACTTTACGAAGTATCTTGTATGCTCATAAATATTTATGTAATTTGAAAACTTTAAAAAGCGATTTGTAGGAAGTTGAATATTATGCAATGAGTGTTAAAAAACAATGACTTGCAAAGATGACGTTGAGGCTCCTGATCTGCAGATTTACTAGTTTAATTAAAATTTCAAGTATTTTTTTTGTTATTTCGGGGCCAAATATAGGAAAAAATTATAAATCGCCAAATATTGATTTAATGGATCGACTTTGACAACGAATACTTCTTTTATGCCATATAAAGGTTGCCGCCATATTTCAATTAAATATTTTCATTTTATAACTAGCAGGCTATGCCCGCTGCGCTGGTCAATATTTCCAAATGAACCTTGGATTAAACTAAATGGTGAATTTGAACTTGTATTTTAAACAATATGGATCTTCAGCTTGACCTTGCACATTACTGAAAACGATGCGAACGCCATTGCGATATAATGTTATCTTAAGCGTTGGACAAAATTTAGCAATTAAGAAGTAATTGTTTTAGTTGATTATAAACAGCGCACTTATGGTCGGGTAATGAGACCGTTATGACAACAGGAATTAATACCTCTGTAACTAATCAAGAGATAATGAAATCGTATATACTAACACCATTCCTAAAAGTCATGCAACAGGACCACTTGTAACAAAATATGTTCTGAAGATTTTTTTTTTTTTTTTAAGGCTAAACTTTCATAATCAGGTTCACTTAATTTTTGAACTTTTACTGTTGCTCTATAACTAAGTACCCTTGAACAATATGTATACACTAAAACCTTTCCAAAATTATTACCTAACTAATTGTGGTATATCCTAGGAAAGTATTATAAACAATCGGAATGAAATACAAATTTCCGTTGTAAATATATAGTAGATGATGATGATGCGATTTTGTGTAATAGAATTCATAGTAAAGTTTTCGCTTCAAACAAAAACGATGCTTTCAACATTAAAGCTAATACACCAATATGTGAAGTATCCGATTACGGAAGGTTAACTTGAATTCTCATGAGCAACTACTCAAAGAAAAGTGAATACGTGGCTTTTGTGATACTTTTATGTCAGCCGGGCGCAGGTAATAAATCAATAAAGATTGTTTTCATAGCATATTCTTATTTTATTATTTTCATTTAAAACACAAACCTTTCACTCATTTAATTTAAAATGCATGCCTTATACTAATTTCATTTAAAAAACTGAAAAGATAAACAATAACAGGAAATAATGCCATAATTAAAAGCAAAAAATTAGTATAACATTAATAAAAATACAAATAAAACGTCGAAATTAAAATCACTTGATGACGTAAACACGTGTAGTTTGTTTAAATTCAAGTGAATTTGATATTTACGATCAACGATTATTGGCATTTAATCTTATAGTTTCACGATAGATTTTTGGTCGACGGAATATCTAAGTAACCTTTTCCATTTTTGTTTTATAACGCTAAATTCTCAGTAATTTTTTCCCTTTTATTTTACATAAAATCACTATCTTTTTAAAAAATTAAGATGCTTGCATTTTTATTTCAAACTCATAGAGCCGTTTTTATTTTTTAGCCAAAAGGGTTGATTTGAATTTTTTCTGTTGCTAGAGTAACGGATGTAATGATAGATATTTTGAGGTTTAGATGCCAAAGACACCGCCAAATTAGAAAAATATGAAATGTGTCATGAACTGTTGGACTTATAAAAATTTATTTGGTAGCATTCGATTCAGCATACAAAACTACATTAAAATATGCTATCATTTGACGCATAATTTTGATATTCGATTTTTTCCCCCTCCCCGTGCAAAAACCATTAGGGGTGACACTTTAGAAAATCCTTTCTTAGCAGAAGTTTATGTCATAAGAAGTATTTTTACCACGATTTTCAAGATTTTAGGTTCAGTAGTTTGCGCTGTGCATTAATTAGTCCCCTAATCCAGACTTTATTTTATATACTATATTAGATATGCGATTTTGCGGTGAATCGAGGATCGAAAATTAGTCCAATATCATTTGAAATATTACATAACAGAGGAGAAAGTACGAAGAAAGACGAAGAAGAAATGACGAATTACAAAAGACTTGTAATTTTTTTTTTTTCAAAATGTTGAATTTTTCCATAGTAATAACGTATTAAAACATAAATTTTCTTAAAAATTATCTTTATTTCCTAGATTTCGAATCTGTGAATTTTCCTATAAATGAAATTGGCGATATGACTTGAGAAAACAGATAATATTTGCTTAAATAAAATGGGTAATATTCGTTGATCTGAGTTCGAGTTTATAAATATCACATGTTTTTGGAATTACGGCGAAAAACATTTTAAAAAGTATGAAATTATTTTACAATATGTATGTGTGGCAGAAATTCACACTGAAATTTAAGTATTCTATATAAGTTACAATTGAATATGAAAATGTACTCAAAAAATGATCTCTTTCACCTAAAAAAACACTATTTGTGAGAACATCCTCAAGCTAATGTCACGCTTATGCATTTTTGGCTTAAAATCACATTGTTTGGCGACAAATGAAAAATAAAAAATTGTAAAGAAACAAATAGTAATTACACATGTGACTCACAATTACATCTGCTTGTTTCTTCTATAAGTCACGTGATGGGACAATTAGATATAAAAAAAAGAAAAGAAAAGAACAGAACAGAAAGAAAATGTCGTTAAAATTTCATCTAATCAATTTTTCAGATTCATTTCCATATCTAACGCAAGCGATAAAGAGCCAAATATTGCGTATCAAGTGTAATATTTCTTATTAAATTAATTTTTAAGCATTACAAATATTTCTTTCAGGTTTTGATTAAATGCTTCCGTTTTTTAATATTATCACTCATTAAAACGGATTTTCTTCTTCTTTTTTTCTTTTTTTTTTCATTTAAATAAAATTAGTAACAGTTTTTCTTTTATTTTTCGAGGTTTAATAGCCGTTTCAATTTTTTTTTTATCAACGATGAATTTCGCCAAGAAATAAAATGGTAACCTTATCGCCCAAAATAACAGAATTTTCCGTCATAATTCTAAAACTAATATAGGTAGAATAATGTGTTATAGCTTAAAACCTTCCCTGAAACAATACCTATCTAACGGTATAGGTTCCGTAAAAATCCATGCAGTAGAACTCGAAATCTAGGCGTTCGGAACGAAATTTCCGTTTGGATTTTATATATATGATAGATAATAGAATAGATAATAGATTTTATATATATATAATAGAATAGATAATAGATTATGTGTTACGAACTATCTCAAAGTTTAAAACAGATCGCATTGTTAGATTTCCTAATTTTAACAATATCGCGTTATGTTAGTTCCACATTCCACCACCAGGGAGCGCACCCTATTCTTAACGAAAGCGAATCTGAACGAAACTCCTTCATGCAACCTTTCCGTAGATACATGAATCGGGAGGGTGGCGGTCTTAACCAATAATTTAAGATAATTGCTGAAATTACTACGAAAAATATTTTAAAGGGGCCCTACGCGGGCCCCTAATAGAGTTAGAGGAAATCGGAAGATGGCAAAATAATCGCGGGGAAAAGTTTGCTTGGGTGCTTCGGAGTTACTTTTGGCGCGAGATCTAAGCTCTACGACCAATAGGAGCCCAGATATTTGAGGAAATATGAAGTAACAAAGTCCAAAAGAATAGAATTTTCCGTAATAATTCTATAACTAATCTAGGTAGAATGATGTGTTATAGCTTAAAACCTTCCCTGGATCGATACCTATCTAACGGTATAAGTTCCGTAAAAATCCATGCGATAGAACTCGAAATCTCGGCGTTCGGAACGAAATTTCCGTTTGGATTTTATATATATAATAGATATTATTTCTGATAATAGATATTATTTCTGATTGAATATTTTCTTCTTTGTATTTTAAATAAAATCAGCAATAGTATTTTTTAGATGTTTGTATTTTTGAATTTGTAATCGATATAAGCGTTTCAATTCTTTAATAAAAAGATAGCATAATATGCCGTCGCCAAGATAAAAAACCTATGCCTATGGTAATATTTTCGTCCAAAATAAAAGAACTTTCCATCATAATTCCATAAATAATCGTCGTAGAACGACATGCTATATACCAAAATATTTCCAGAAATAATATCTATCTAACAGTGTAAATTCCTTCGAAATCCATTCAATAGAACTCGGAAGCAGCCGGAACGAAATTTTCATTTATATTTTATATATATAAGTACATTATTTTAAAAGTTTACATTTCACGCTTAGAATGTAATTTTTAATTGCATTTAAAGGTCTGAAATATGGAATATCTGAAATATAAATCAATTACATTCGCTCTAACATCAGTTACTTTCGTCTACAGTAAGAAATCTATTTCATTAAATTCGAATTACTAATGAAACTTAAATTATTATTTTAACGAATAAACTTATTGTGTGAAGGCATAAAATATTATATCAAAATGTTCTTCTCTAAATAATTACTAGAAAAATGGACGATCACAATTATGGCATATAATTCAAAGACAAAAATCAATTTAAGAATGGGAGAGCTTATAATAAATAGCAAAAATAAAATATATTTAAAGTACGTTAAATTTACGCATGTCTTTAATTTACACAATCCATCTGTCAGTACAAACGTCTGGTGATGTTTTTCAAAGCGCTTCCGAAGGGTTGTTAAAATTGAAAAAAATAAATTATACTAATTTAATTTGTGGATTACATGACTCTTTCGACATATATCCAGCCTAGTCTTTTTTTGCATGTTGTACTTATGATTAGCATGCATCTTTAAATTCTTCCTTAAGTTCTTTGTGCTCTTTGTACGGTCCATTTTGTTGGTGACCACATTTCCGCTTCATAACTTAGTAACAAGAAGATTTAAATTTAAATAACAGAGTAAAACTTTTGATTATTTTCCTTTTTAATAACTAAACCTTGTAAGCTGTAAACAAAGTAGCTATAATTAACACATCATTGAATATGAAATAGAGAATAAACACTTTGAAATCTTTGAAAATATTTGGAAATATTTTCTACACTAAATACATATATAAAATATTTCTTGACACTCGTGACCTAAGCCAAGAAGATAAACAAACATATTCTAAAAGTGGAAAAGTGCAACCCCGTCAGTGTCATGCATGTCAGATATAATAATGCCTGCCAGAATTTCACTGTCGATGCACTTAAAATCTTATAAAATGTCAGACCGTTGCATGGAAAAATAAAAATACTAGAAACATGTCTTATTCTTTGTTATACTAAAAAATGCAGATATCATAAAATGTTGACTCCAGAATTTCTGAAGAAAGAAACGGCCGGTCTGCAATTGGTTTAATAAAGGATTGAAGTGAAAAAAAAAGAAAAAAAAGAACTGTAAGCAGATAATTTAGAATTGTTACTTTTTTCCGATTTATATGTAAATTAGCCTCACTTTTGTGGTTTGTTCAGGGTAAGGCTTTTCCAAGAAATCTATTTAGATTAGCGGATGATGAAAATCAGACATAATCTTTATAGCGTTATAATCGTTAATGATTATTATTTTGTTTAACAAAGCAAAATTTAGTCTGAAATCACCTGAATGTATGATTTAGTTTAAAAAAGCGGAAAATGCTAAATTTGTATTATTATTATTATTATTATTATTATTATTATTATTATTTTACTAGTTTATAAAAGAATGATGGAATTTTAATCATACTGGTGAAACGCGTAATGTAACAAGTATTTGAAATGATGTAATAGAAAAATGATTATAAGTAACTGAAAATTGAATTTATTTTTCAACCTTGTCGGTACTTTTTAATTTTTAATACGAAAATTTGTAAATGGTCCATACATCCCAAAAACATGTAGGAAAAGCAAAATGTCCAAATTTCAACTAAATTTAATAAAATTTAATTTTTTGGGGAGGTTAAAGAAAATGTTTTAATATTACTTTATAATTGTTTAATGTTAAACATATTAGGACGTGAGTCTCTAAACTCGCCTTATCCAAAATTTAAAAAATTGTGTTTCCTCTATCAACCTATTTTATTGGTAAAGCTGCACCGAAAAAACACTACAATCTACGAAAAAAGTACTTTTATTTGGGTTTTCTGGCTTTGTATATAGCTTTGTAGACCAGCGCACGGCGACTACTATCAAAGTATTTTCCCTTTATTTCTCTGCGAGCAGCTGCTATTTTCGTTTAAAGTGTTTAGTAGTTCTATTCATATACACTAATTAAATAAGATTTACCGTGGGTCTTGTTACGTATAATGGCCAGTGAATAAATTCCTGCATTTTGTGGGGGGGGGGGGAAACCTGACGTGTTCAACTCTCCCAATGCAGGATGTCCGACGCTTCCACCAAGTTTTTCATTCAACCAAAGAAAAAAAACAACACAAGACAAATTTATTTTGAAGACAGGGCTCTTCCAAATGAAATATAAGGTGCTATAAAAGGCTAATAATAAGGACCATCTTCAAATTGCTGGATGTGCATTTCTGAAGATCATTGGAATATCAAAAATTAATGTGAAAATCTTGTGCAAGAAACATCTGAAGCCTAAAAGTTCTCCTTCAGAAAGGAGGGGGGGGGGGGGTAGGTAGAAGATCACAAAACTCTCAGAGGCAAAAGTCGCAGTACGATGTTACATCTAAAAATTAAAGTGCTTCGATTCACATTATGGACGAGATAAAAGATAAATGGAATAATTTCCAAATGACTGGGGCATGGAAAGCTTATGGAAAAAGTATAACATGGAAGCAGATGGCCCTTTATTCCTTGCGTAATACCCCCTTTTCAGCGGTATTTTAAATCATGGTTTTAATTTAAGTTTTAAATCTCGTGCAATCGTTGCCCGTTCAGGATGTATAAGATTAAATCTGTTAAATAAAACATATGCTCGTAAGGGAAAAGGTAGAGACTATGGCGAAATATAGAGTTCACAATTTAAAGGCAAAAAGTTTCCACAAAATGTTGAGAGAAACAAAGGAAGGAATATACAAATTTTCATTCGACTGCTAAAAACCTTGTTTTGCCCAAAGTTCCCGACCTGACTGCTTATTTCTCCAGAAAAATGCACGAATGTAACTTTACCATATGTCAGAGAACATCAAGAAACACCCAAAGCGGGAAAAACAGTAAATATCTTTACTTGGGGTGAGCAAGAACGCAACAAAGGATTAAATGAGATATCCTCCATAATTTATTTTATCTTAACTCATTAAACGTCCTTAAAACGTCCTTTAAACGTTACTGCAGTTACAATAACAGTGCAAAATTATTAAGATTAAAAAGTAACTGATTATTAACGTCTCACAAATACTTTGCCTTTCACAAAGAGGTTAAGAAAATATTCCTCGAAACTTTTTCAAACATTTCTAAAGCATTTATCGTCAAAAGTTTTATATTAACAGTCAAAGTTTCAGATCATATGTTATTAATCAGATATGAATGGTTAGTCAAGTGTATTCTTGATTAATCTTTCATTAATAAAGACTTCAGAATTATTAACAATTAGGATGCTGATACCATAATGGGATTATGGACTCAATAAATTTCATGCTAACGTTTGTATCAATTAATTATTGGTCTCCAGAGTTGTAATTGACCTAGAAATGAATTCCAACAAAGAATTTATGCACATGACTTCTTGATGATCGCCAGAATTTCATAATTAATTAATCTGTCTTCTATTATTTGACTGCTACATAAAAAAAGTATAAAGAAACATTTCATTTACCTAGCGAAAATATAAATATAGAATCAATCTCTGTAACGAATATTTTTTAAATGACTATTACATAAAGTATCCAAGCAATAATCCACATATCTTGAAAACAAAAAAATGTATCAAGTAATTTTATCGAAACCGTTCCCTTTAATGATGTGTATCCGAAATTTAAAAGAACGATTTATACAATAAAAAATCGATTTTAGAATTACGGACTTTACAAGTTATTTTTTACAAAAATATTTTATAGTTGCAGGAAATTCTAAGATTGAAAAACTACTGAAATTTTCGCAAAGTGGTAACATTCATTCAATTTCATGGGGTGTATTCAAAGGAAGATTAATAGTTCTTCATTTCTGAGTTTTTATCTGGCTTTTGAAGGAATATACTTAAGATATTATGCATAAACAAATTTAATAGAATATCAGTAATTTTATTATTTTTTTAATGTAAAACACATAAAGGATAGTAAATTTTTATAGGACAATTGACAAAATAAGTATGGAATATTCAACAATAAGGTGAAGTAGCTTCTGTATCTAAATGTTTAAGCTTTTTACGAGGCAACTTTAAGATGCTATGATGTGCAATGTGTTTTTAGCCATTTAAACTTTTTTTTTCTAATTACCCATATTTCACTTAGTTATTTGGTTCTTGCCCGTAATGAACCTTTCAAAATTACCTAATAATTTAACGGACTGAAAAAGTTATTACTTTTCTAAGAATAATTTATCTCGAAAATGGGAAGGCTTATAGAAACACCTATGAATGATTTCATAAAAAAATAGCATCGATATTAATATTATGCGTCTTATAACTTTAACTAGCCGCCTTTGGCGACCAGTTTGGTTTCCCTTAAACATATGCTAAGGATTGCGTCACGTTACTGTTATACATCATTTAATTTAGTTGCTCAATCCTTCTCAAAATCCGGTGATTCTGATACAGAAATCCTGAACTCGGCATTTTTATGTTAGACGGGCGTAGGTGATAAATCGCCAAACATTGTTCTCGTAGTATTTTTTCGCATTTCATTAATTTCATTTAAAATGATGGGTTGGGTTGATTTTTGACGGCCAATTATCTACACGAGGGATATAGGCCCGGGGGGAGTGCCCTCCGTGGGGGTCTTTCTAAGGGAACCTAATCCGTATTAACGCATGGAAGATCCACGGCTCGAAGAAAACCACGAAAACTCTGAACGATTAGGTCGACGGGCGCGATTGGGATCGAACCCAGCACTTCCCGTCGACCAGCTTCGAGAGCAGAACCTCTCGGCCACTGGTGGGGCCATTTAAAATGAATAACTTGAATTTAAAACTGAAATATTCAAAATTTATGACTCGCAACTATTGTTCAAAAAAAAAAAAAAAAAGAAAAAAAAAGAAAAAAAAACTAATAACTAATACCATAAACCATGAAAGTTAATTTCAACATCAAAGCTTTGTTTTAATTTACTACTCGAAAAATTGTTTATGACAGTCGCATGAAATGGGCTATTATAATACTGATGAGATGATATTTAAAATATTTGGCGAAGGAACAGCATTTGGCGATTTATCTCCTGCTCCCGGCTAACATTAACCCACTTATGCCTGAATTTTTGTTTTCTCAAATTTGTTTGTAAAATCACTTTTAAATGTTGCAAAAGAAACAAGAAAAATACTAAAAAAATTACGCTAAAATATTTTTGTATTTATTTAATAAAATGAAAACTTACATGGATAATATGGGAATATCCATATGTGGAAAAATGCATAGTTATATGTTTGGTCTAAATTGATATAAATTAAACTTTTAAATTGTATATTATATACGATAATTACTATTTTTATGAACTATTAAAAATATATATTTATTACTTTACAGACACTAATGACATTGGAAGTAATATTAATAATAAATTAAGAATAATCGTATTTGAGAATAAAGAACAATTTATTTCAAAATCATCTTGAAAAGTACTTTAGATAAATAACTGTCCTCTAAATGGATAATAGATATATGTACTCATTTGGGCCTAGCGTTCCACATTTTTTAAGTTACAAACATGCATAAAAAATTGTCTTGATCATATAATTTCGCAATTTAAAAAATATGTATATCAAAGAAGTCTACAAGCTAAGTTAATGACTTATTTATTTAGATCCTTGATACAAAAAATATAAATAAACTTACTTTTTACATTTCACTATTTAAAAAAATGAAATATCTGCAAACGCCGAAAAAAAGGCCTTCATTTGAGCAAATAAATATCAATTTTTTCCTTTCATCTCTCGGTAATAGAAAAATACATTTATAGACAATTACTTCATACAATTTTCACGTTGTAAAGAAAAAGAAAATTATAAAAATTTATTAAAAATCGAAACGTCCCAAAAGTGGGACGCTAGGCATAAATGGGTTAAATTACCAAATTTGCCGCTTGGCATACAAAAAGTGAAGCGGTCAACCCGGAACTGTTGATAACAGTCACATGACTTCGGCTTTTATTATATAGATGATATTAGAACTTTAATTTATACTATGTTATTACATTTTCTGTTGCAATGGGGCTTCCCAGTACGTACACAAGTACGTAATGCGATTTATGCGTTACTGAAGGGCCTAGAAACGTGAAATTTGAAATATTAGCTACTTATTAGATATAATGTATTTCTAAGGCCAGTTCTTAAACAATTCGAAATTTAAAAGGTCTGAAAGTGTGCAAAAAGCGTTCTAAAAAAACCGCTCTAAATGGTGGTTTCTACACAATCGCAGGAAATACCAAACCGATTTAAAAAATAATGGTGTCAAAATGATGGTGACAACCCTTGCTCCAACATAGGCTCTGTTTTATGTCGGTGCAACTACCCCAAAGGGGGTGCAGGAGCAAAAAACGATCTAAAAATGTGATTTTTGCGTTACTGAAGGGCCTAGAAATACGAAATTTGAAATATTAGCTACTTATTAGATATAAAGGATTTCTAACAACAGTTCTTAAACATTTCGAAATTTAAAAGGTGTGAAAATGCGCGAATAGCGTTCTAAAAACGTTCTACATGGTGGTTTCTACACAATCGCAGGAAATACCAAACCGATTAAAAAAATAATGGTGTCAAAATGATGGTGACAACCCTTGCTCCAACATAGGCTGTGTTTTATGTCGGTGCCAGTATCCCAAAGGGGGTTCAGGAGAAAATACATTCTAAATTGCGGTGTTTGCGTTACAGAAGGGCGTAGAATCATGAAATTTGGAGTGGTAGCTAGTTATAAGATATTAATGATCACTAAGGACATTTCCTAAAAAAATCGAAATTTAAAAGGGGATCAAAATGCGCAAAAAGCGTTGTAAAAAACGTTCTAAATTGCGATTTCTATGCAATCTCAGGAAGTACTGAACCGATTTAAAATATAATGGTGTAAAAATGAGGGTGACAGCCCTTGCTCCAAGATAGACTATATTTTATATCTGTTTCCACTACCCCAGAGGAGATGCAGGAGCAAAAAACGTTCTAAAAATGCGATTTTTGAATTATGGAAGGACCTACATTCATGAAATTTTGCATTGTATATATTTATTAGATATAAATGCGATCTCTAAGAATATTTCTTTAAAAATTTGAAATCTAAAAGGGGTGAAGATGCGCGAAAAGCGTTCTAAAAACCGATTTCTCAGCAATATCTCAGGAAGAATCAAACTGATTTGAAAAGTAATGGTAGGAAATTGATGCTGACAGCCTCTGCTCTAACATAGACGCTATTTCATGTCGGTATCACTATCACGTAGAAGTTGTAGGAGCAAAAAACCATTCTAAATTTCGATTTTTGTGATCGGTACCGCTTGAAATTAGGGCAACTTGAAATTAGGGAAGGTACATATTTATTAGATATAAGGGATCGAAAAAAATTGGAAATTTAAAAAGAGGTGAAAATGCGCGAAAATCGTTCTAAATTTCGATTTCTACTCAATCTCTGGAAATACCAAAGATATTTCAAAAGTAATGGTTGCAAATCAATGGTGACAGTCCCTGCTCCAACATAGGCTATATTGTATGTTGCTGTCACAACCACCTGGGTGTTTCAAAAGTAAAATATGTTCTAATTTGCATTTTTTGCACAAGTGAGGGGTCTAACACTTTGAAATATGGCATTTTATTTAATTATAAGATGCAACTTCTTTCTAAGAACAGTCGAAAGAAAATTCCAAATTAAAAAAGATGAAGTGAGCGAAAAGCGTTCTAAATTACAATTTTTTATGCAATCTTATCAAATATCAAACCGATTAAAAAAATTAATGGTGACAAATTGTTGGTGATAGAATCTGCTCAAACATAAGCTATATTTTGTGTTTGTGCTACTACCACCAGAGGGTACCAGGAGCAAAAAACTTTTTAAATTGCGATTTCTGTGATACTGAAAATGCTAGAAACTTTAAATATAGCATGGTAGTTACTTATAAAATATAAATGTCATCAAAGGACTGTCGAAAATAAATTCGAATTAAAAAGAGCTGAAACGAAGGGGAGGTGCAAAAAGCATTCTAAAAAAGTCCTAAATTACGATTTCTATGCAATTTCAGGGAATGTAAACAGATTATAAAAGTAATAGTAGCGAATCAATGGTAACAGTCTCTGATCCTACACAGGCTATATATTATGCCGATGATTTTACCACATGGGATTCACAGGAAGAACAAACGTTCTAAAAAGCTTTCTGAATTACGTTTCTGTGGAATATGAGGAAATAACAAAACCGATTTCAAAATTAATGTTGACAAATTAATGGTGACAGTTCCTATTTCAACATAGCCCTTTATGTTGAGAGAGGTGGTAGGAGTAGGAATTTACATGATATTTAATTTTAAGATGTAAGAAGATGGTTTCGAAAAAATTCAAAACTTCAAATGAATACTGAAATGAGCGTATTAATTGAGCATAAAAGTTTCAAAATATTTTCTAAATTATCATTTATTTAGTTTTATTTCGTTTTATTAATTTAAGTCTCATTTCTGCCTAATGCAGTGTAATAATGATGTTTAGTCAAACTGTGTTTTAAATAGTAATTTTTGAATTATTCCTAAAAGAAATAAGTACCTTTTAATAAAAAAATCCTTTTAATAAAATAAAAATTTAGTTTGTACCTTTTAATAAAAATTAGACATATAAATATCATTTGGCACATTTAAAATATTGCGCGAGCATAGCCGCGGGATTTGCTAGTATGTAATAATATGCATATTTTCTTCAAAATGGAACGGTAGACACAGGAGATGCGCTTCAGTGTCGGAATTTGTAGTGAGTACATTATTGGTCATAGTGGCGCAGGAGAAAGTTTAATGTCATTACTTTCTATATTGCAATGCGAAAATCATCTTCAATACATAAACATAAGGAATCCAAAAGTAAGTTTTTTTAAAAATCTCAAGCATTATCCATTGTAATGCAAAACTGTTTCAAAGAACAAAAGAAACAAACTAAAAGATAAAATGATGCATTTTCTTGTCCGACATGGGAACTTACTGTAGCTCACCTTTTTTTTTTTAAAGTGGCCGAACTAAATTACACCAAATCAATATTTTATCCGTCAAATTTATAATATATACAATTTGTCTTTCTAAATTATGGTGTGAGAAAATTAATTAACAAGCAATAACATAAAAATAAAGGCATTTAATATTGAAACTCTCTCTTACTTTAAGAAATTTATTGAGATAAGAAATGATTTGATTATAAATTATTTGAAAAGAACGTTTAAACACACAATAAAAACAAGCAGATTTGACCATACGCATACGTTTCGTGAGTACTAGGACTCACATCCTCAGTGTAAAAACTTTAAAAACAATATCCCCCCAACTACATGTACGGTGAAAAAACCCAAATGTCAAAACATGATACCAAAAGACCATCAAGTTCTAACAGCCAATGAAATTAATGCGGAAGTGAAGTGTCGTGACACAACAAATCCATCCAGAAAGTTGAGATGTATGGTGTACTAGATAAATCATTAACCAAGGAGTCTTTAAATTTATGGATATGAATAGCCTCAAAAAAGTCTAAATCCAGAGGAGTAATGCATTTCTTGATAATGGTAGCTGAGTCAAAATTAAAATTATGTCCCTCCACCCAGCAATGAGAGGCGATAGAGGATTTCTGTAATTCTTTTTTCTTTACATAGTTTCTGTGTTCATTGATTCTGTAACGGAGTTTACGTTTAGTTTGTCCAATGTAGGACAAACCACATTGACATTGAATGTTGTAAATGTCCCAATAATTATGTGGAGGAATTTGGTCTTTAAGTTGCGAAAAAGATAATTTATTAACCGGCTTAAAAACCACATTAAAATCATAATGTCTTAAGATATTAGCCATCTTAAAGCTAATACTATTATAAAATGGTAAAATGATAAGGTTGGAAATGGAAAACGCAGTAACAGGAGAATCAAGATTATTAACATGTTTATTAAGACTATGAGAAATTAAATTATTGATATAAGATAAACTAAAACCTCGATCAATAGCCACAGATCTAATGTAAACCTTTCAACTTCACAACTGTCACCTACACAGGAGAAAGCTCTCAAACTTAATTATAATTTTTCTGTTAGCAAACGTCCAGATTTACTTAATCTTATTGCTCCAGTTGAAAGAAGTTTCAAATTTAGCAAACTATCTAGTTCTCAAAAGGATTCCATTAGGTTTCTCATTAAAAACACAGTTGATCACAATTCTAAGAATTTCAAACCAAACATAACAAAGGATCTTAAAGAAGCTTTATCCTCTGTAAAATCTAATGATGATATTGTTATCTCTAAAGCTGATAAGGGAGGTCAAATAGTGGTACAGGATAAAACAGCTTATTTGGATAAAGTGCAAAATCTTTTACAATCCGGCCCATACATTAAATTAAATCGGGATCCTTCTGACAGAGATTTAATAAGTACCAGAAAACTTATAAAAACCTCTCCCTGTATTGATGACAGTATTAAAATGTCATTGATTCCGTCTATTGCTAACTGCAGTCGCTTTTACGCTCTGCCTAAAGTGCATAAAATTGGTGTTCCCCTCCGGCCTATCGTATCCAATATCGGTTCTGCTTCATACCCTCTTGCTATATATTTAGTTAAACGCTTTTCATTCCTTTCAAGTTCTAATATTTACACCATTAAGAATTCTAGTTCTTTTGTTAATCGGATTAAAAACTTCATCCCCTCCCCCTCTTTACGCATGGTTTCATTTGATGTCACTTCTCTGTTCACCCATGTTCCAGTTCAAGGTGCACTACAAAGTCTCACTACTAGATTAAAAGAATTTCATTACACAGATTATGAAATCAACCACATTATTGAGTTATTCAGTACTTGTTTAAAACAAAATTCATTTCAAATTTCTAATCAATATTATTCTATGACGGATGGTTTAGCAATGGGTAATCCCCTTAGCCCTTTTTTAGCAGATTTATATATGCATTACTTTGAGGTTAAAATGTTTAACCTTATCAACTTCCCATTTTATTGTAGATATGCAGACGATTCTTTTGCACTCTTGGACCTTTCTCAATTTTCTGTTGACAATATATTAACGATTTTAAACTCAATAGATTCAGTCATTCAATTCACTTATGAAGTTGAAATTGATAATAGATTGCCACTTCTGGATGTGTTGGTTACACGTCAACCTAACACCTTTGACACTTGCGTTTACCGTAAACCTTTTGCTGTCACACCCCTCCCCCCATTTCAATTCATGTCACCCCCCTTCCCAAAAAGCTTCGGCTTTTCATTATTTGATTAATAGAGCTCGCTTAATTTGTTCAGATAATAATTCACTTATTACAGAATTAAATTACATTAGATCTGTGGCTATTGATCGAGGTTTTAGTTTATCTTATATCAATAATTTAATTTCTCATAGTCTTAATAAACATGTTAATAATCTTGATTCTCCTGTTACTGCGGTTTCCATTTCCAACCTTATCATTTTACCATTTTATAATAGTATTATCTTTAAGATGGCTAATATCTTAAGACATTATGATTTTAATGTGGTTTTTAAGCCGGTTAATAAATTATCTTTTTCGCAACTTAAGGACCAAATTCCTCCACATAATTATTGGGGCATTTACAACATTCAATGCCAATGTGGTTTGTCCTACATTGGACAAACTAAACGTAAACTCCGTTACAGAATCAATGAACACAGAAACTATGTAAAGAAAAAAGAATTACAGAAATCCTCTATCGCCTCTCATTGCTGGGGGAAGGGACATAATTTTAATTTTGACTCAGCTACCATTATCAAGAAATGCATTACTCCTCTGGATTTAGACTTTTTTGAGGCTATTCATATCCATAAATTTAAAGACTCCTTGGTTAATGATTTATCTAGTACACCATACATCTCAACTTTCTGGATGGATTTGTTGTGTCACGACACTTCACTTCCGCTATAATTTCATTGGCTGTTAGAACTTGATGGTCTTTTGGTATTATGTTTTGACATTTGGGTTTTTTCACCGTACATGCAGTTGGGGGGATATTGTTTTTAGAGTTTTTAAACTGAGGATGTGAGTCCTGGTACTCACGAAACGTATACGTATGGTCAAATATGTTGTTTTATTGTGTGTTTAAACGTTGTTTTAAATAAGTATAATAATATTTTTGGATAAAATGTAATGAAAGAATCATGCAGAAAATATGGAGTCTTTATTGACGACTGGTAGATTTTATTTTCAATTCATTTTTATTTTTATTTTACTGACTTGTTCTAGTTTAATTGTCATTTTACTAATCATTAATCCCTATTTTTTACAGTTTTACATAGATTTTTGTTGACACAAGTACAAGTTATCAAACAACTTACCGTAATATATTTATTTGTTGTATTACATTAAATAATTTATAAGTTACGTTCATATATCATAAACTCTAATATTCTTTTTGATTCTTCACACAATAGAGATATTCGATAATATTTTAGGTTACAATTTAAACGTATAAATTATAAATTTAAGGACATATGTCTGAATTAAAAAGTTATTATTTTTTTCACACAAAGCAGATTTTAGGTATAAGAAAAAGTTTTGTACTTAGAATGGTCTATTAAGAATTAAGTGTGCAAAAGTATAACTAAATACTAGAAAGAAACAGTTTAGATTTTCATATTTATTAGAATTTCACAGAGTAGAACTAAGCATGAATTCGCAGTGAATTTGGGGGTTCTGATAAAATAACGAATTTTAATAACTTGTTTTAAAACTTCAGTTATTTAATCAACTATTCAAAACGATTTTCTGGTTATTTTTTAAAACTGTATTTCATGAAAAATATACTTCTGAAACAGCGAACACATGCTGCTTTATTTCACAGAATATGTACAATCGGGAAAGAAATAATACCCGATACATTTTAATAACCAAATTTTCGCATAAAAATCGAATATAGTCATTAAACTAATTATTATAACTTCGTTCAATTTATCTTTTAAAAGGATCTTAGGAAGTTGTCTTCATAGAGAAATTGTTACAAACTCCAAACCGTCCAATATCTAATTTTGACTTCATATTTGGATGTTTTTTGGTGAAGCAGCTTAAAAGTTAAGCGGATTATAAATTCTGAAATCTTTATTTTAATGCCATTTTTAATAGTTATAGAACAAACTGTAATGTGTGTAATTTTTTAAGCTAAAGCCAATTTCTATTTTAAATTTTTTGTGTTCAAAAATTCAAAAGAACACCTATATTTGCTATATTTATTACTGTTAATTCATCTCATTTCACCGTCGAACCTAAAATCTGAAACGTTAAAATAACGTGGAAAACTTTGCTTTTCCCCTGAATAACTAATACAGGACCTAAAATCGGATATCCTTATTTTCCAAAAAAAAAATTTAATAAAATGCTGGTGTGAATTCCACTTGACAGAAATATGTACATTCATTTGCCCTTGAAAGGGCTAAAATAGAGAAAAGGACAAATACTTAGATTAATACTAAACCAAAGCAGAATATAAAGTAAGCGTCCTATCTTAAATGGGAGAGGTAACCAAAAGATTAATGACGAGGTTATTCCAATCAAGGTAGCAGACGGGGTTGAACTACATGAATATACCTAACTGTTTTCTTCTTTGTGGATAATCAATTAATTGTACATCTATGAAATAACTGGCAAACGTAAAACGCCGTGTTTTCATTTGTTTGTAGCATTTATATTCTGACAGTATGAGAATATTCTTTTACTTTTTATTCGTGATTGTTTAATTTGTTTATTAAAGATAATTATTTAAATAAAAAAATTTCTTTTTACAACTAATAGTATTTATTAAAATTTCAAAATATTGGCCATGTAATAGCTGTAGCTTTCGAAATTGTAAGAAAATTCTTTTTCTGATGAAAATTATTTCTGTCGTTTTCCGTAGATTAAAATAAGTTAGTTACGTGTTTTTATTTTAATTTATAAAAAAGAAAAAATATTATATATTATATATTTTCAAATGTTGCTGATTTAAATACGCTCGACAGTAATTATGTCTTTTAGCCCCCGGTACGGTATGCTATTTCTTTCTCCCAGCTGATTTTGTCTCCAAATAATAACGTTACCTTACAGAAGCCAGCAATAAACAAAGCAGATGTATCATTGTACGATTAAATGCTCTATAGCATTTTTTTAAATTTCTAAGCATCGCACATTTTCCATTTTTATACCGTCGTATTGGAAAAAAAAAGTACTTTTAACTGCAATTTGTTTGGAAAATGTATCTCCATTTATTTTTGAAATATTAATTTTTTTGTAGTTTTTAGCACCGTTTGTTTAATTTTGGCAAATTTAAGTGTTGAGCTAAGTTGTGAAGAGAAGCACCTCGCGGGAATTGCCATGACAATTCCAGCGTCTGCTTTTGTTATTGTAATCGCCTACAAAAAAGAAGTGTTGGTGTTGAGAAAAAAGCTGTGTAAGACTGTTTACAGGTAAGTTACCACACTGTAAAAAAAAAAAAAAAAATCTGTAAAGTTACTAAAGTTTTTCTAGGAAACTGGGATTACTAGGACTTTTTATGTAACGGTTGTAGCGCGCTGGTTGAAATTAAATAAACACAAACTCGTCAATAACTCACAACACTTAATAAATAACAAAGTGAACTGTATCACACGTTTAATTATAAACCCTCTTGGTTTCACACTCTTAGAATAGAATAAATTACGTGTCAACAAAAAAGAACGTTGCCATTTTTTAGAAATTAAACTTACACAAAAATGCTCGCACTGAGCGTTGGCAGACGATAAATAAATTTCGAACATACACCCCCGGCCTTGAAATCTTCAAGGGGTACAAATAAAAAAGTTATATATGTTAATGAAAGGGCAAAGGACAGAGTTTATGAACCGCTCGTTTAAAATTTCCGGCAGCAGTTCTTACTATGGCGACTCTCACACGACCGTCATGGCCCGGAAATGTCTGAATAATTCTTCCTAACTTCCACTGAAGAGGGGGAAGAAGTTCATTTTTAATTAGCACTAAGTCACCAACATTTAAATTTGCTGTCGCACGCAACCACTTGGGACGTTGCTGGAGTTGAGACAAATACTCACCACTCCATCGCTTCCAGAAGTGCTGAAATACTCTCTGGGTTAATTGCCAACGGCGAAGTCTATTAGGGGGAATTTCAGAAACGTCAAGTTCTGGAATAGCCGTCAAGGCAGCACCAGTCAAAAAATGACCTGGTGTCAGGACTTGTAGATCACTTGGATCGTTCGACAGAGGACATAAAGGTCTAGAGTTCAAACAGGCTTCAATTTGTGACAATAATGTAGAGAATTCTTCAATTGTAAATAGTGAATTTCCCATTGTTCTACGTAGATGATATTTCACAGATTTTATGTTAGCTTCCCACAGCCCACCAAAATGTGGAGCAGACGGGGGATTAAAGTTCCAGATGATACCTTCATTAGCCACATAATTCTGTAATGTTTGATCCTTACTAATGAAGGAGACGGAATTGTATAACTCACGCAGTTCCCTACTTGCACCCTTGAAATTTCCTGCGCAATCACTAACCAACTCAGCTGGTTTATCTCTACGGGCAACAAATTTTTCAGAGCAGCCAAAAATGTGGAAGCTGTCAAATCCGAAACCAATTCAAGATGAATAGCACGAGTTGAAAAACAAATAAAAATAGCAATATAACTCTTAAACGACTTGATATTTCTACGATTTCTCTCCTTGCACATAAATGGGCCGGCATAATCAATTCCAGTCTTTGAGAATGGGCGACTTGGCCTAACACGTATGGCTGGAAGATCCCCCATTATTTGAGTGCCAACAGATGGTGAAGCATGAAAGCATTTTAAGCAACTCCTCACTATTTTTCTTACTGCATCTCGACCACTTAAAATCCAGAAATTGTTTCGAAGAACAGCTAAAAGAAGCTGTGGACCAGCATGTAAATAAGTTATATGATAATGTTTGATAATTAATGCAGTTATATGATGTGTCTTAGGAAATAATATTGGGTGTTTCTGATCTTCTGAGACATTAGCATGTCTCAATCTTCCACCAACACGCAAAA
The DNA here is from genome assembly GCA_963932465.1 of Maratus speciosus. Lineage (NCBI taxonomy): Eukaryota > Metazoa > Arthropoda > Arachnida > Araneae > Salticidae > Maratus > Maratus speciosus. The sequence goes on from OZ010792.1 coordinate 72,644,111, forward strand.
TACAATTATGATCCAGGAATGGGTTTAAAGACAAAAGTTTACTTGAAGATTTTAAATATTTGTGATGACTTAAATCAGATATTTCATCACGGAAACACTCGTTTTGAACTATTTTCAGAATTTTCGTTGTGGAATTTGAAAGCTCTAAGACTGAGAGAAAACCATTTACTCGATTTGATAACGACTTTCTTGCATTGTCTACAAATCTGAAGCACCACGCGACGATTCGTACTAGTCTATTCCAAGAAGAATATCTGAAAATCAGATGATCATCATTAAGTTTAGAAATATTTACAACACAATTCCTCTTTTCTTCCTTTAGGATAATTTCTTGTACATCCTTGCCTTCAAATGATTCATTAGACGGTTTATCCCATGGCTCTCTTAACCATTTAGGACCATGAAACCATAGCTCACAATTCACTAATTCCGATGGTAGCATACCTCTTGTTCCGCAGTCAGCTGGATTTTCAAGCCCGCGAACATGATTCCACGAAATATTAGGCAGTGTTTCTTGGATTTTAGCAACACGGTTTGCTACAAAGTTTTGCCATCTATGAGGCTCTGAAGAAAGCCATGCCAACGCAACTTTAGAATCAGTCCACGCAAACACTTCACTCTCCTTGAGGCTTAAGTGATCCAAAACAACCTTTAGCAAATTTGTCAAAAGAAGAGCTGAACAAAGTTCCAACCTTGGGATTGACTGAGTCTTAATGGGTGCGACATTAGTTTTAGATGTCAAAAGATTTACGGTGATTGTCTCATTCTGAGAAACTGAACGCATATATATTGCTGCACAATATGCTTTTTCAGACGCATCACAAAAGGCGTGAATTTGAAGGTTTATCTTATCTGCAGATAATACAAATCGAGGAATTTTCAACTTAGAAATTACCTTTAAATCATTCCGAAAAGATGTCCACCGTTTACTATGTTCTTCACTAATTGGCTCGTCCCAGGTAAGTGAAAACTTCCATAAGTCTTGCAGCAGTATCTTCATGAAAACAACACAGGGGGAAAGCAAGCCTAGCGGATCAAACACCTTTGCAACTTCTGACAAAATATTTCTTTTAGAATATCTGTCCTTTTTCTCATGGTCTAAAGCAGTGAAACAGAAGAAATCACCCGTTAAATTCCATTGAATTCCTAAAATTTTTATCCCGCCATCATTAGTCAAGAGCAATGACTCTGTACTTTCCTCACATTCTTCAGAAATATTCCTCAGTACTCCAGGTACATTTGAAATCCATTTTCGTAAATTAAAGCCTCCTCGTTTCATTAATAATGCCAATTGACTAATTAGTTCCACAACTTCTTCCTCATTCTGGCCGCCAGAGAGAAAATCATCTACATAAAAATCTTTCAACACAGCTGCAGATGCCAAAGGAAAATCGTTTTTCTCATCTAAGGCAAGCTGATGAAGAGCTCTTGTAGACAGAAACGGGGCAGATGCTGTACCATAAGTGACCGTTGTTAAACGATATTCCTCTAACGGATCCTGGGAATTCTCTCTCCAAAAAATTCTTAAAAAATCTCTATCTTCTGGATTAATCAAGATTTGTCTAAACATCTTCTCTATATCTGCTCGTACAACAATAGGCAAAACTCTAAATCTTAAAAGAATTGGAAAAAGTTCCTGTTGTATACGGGGTCCGACCATTAGAATATCATTCAAGGACACACCAGAGGTAGATTTAGCAGAGGCATAAAAAACAACTCTTAATTTTGTCCTCGTACTTGATTCACGAATTACCGCATGATGAGGTAAATAAAAAACAAATGTAGGGACTCTTTCCGATTTGGATATTCGTTCCATATGACCCAAATCCGAATATTCCTTCATAAACTCTCGATAGTTTTTATAAATAGACTGTTCTTTTGAAAGCTTACGCTCCAGAGAATGAAATCGGTGTATGGCTAATTCCTTAGTATCACCTAATTGCGATGGAGAATCTTTAAATGGAAGTTTCACAACAAATCTTCCAGAACTATTTCGAAAATAATTGCTCTTAAAATGGTCTTCACATTCTTGTTCTTCCTTAGAAATTCGAACTAGCTCAGGAATGGAATCTAAAGACCAAAACTTTTGAACTAAATCATGTAGTTGAAATTGAATATTATTAACAGAAAATGTACGTTGACTTGTATCAAAAGAGGTAGTTCCCGTAATTATCCAACCAAGTTTAGAACATACGGCGAAGGGTAGAGTTTCTTCTCTTTTTATAACTTCCCCTTTAAGCAATGTAAAGAAAACGTTAACACCTAACAAGATATCTACTGGTCTTGATTCAAAGAATATTGGGTCTGCTAGAACTAAATCATTGAAATTATTCACAATATTTGAAGGAATAGAACTATACGGCACATTTGATGCGATTCTTTTTATCACAAATGCTCTAGTGGCAAATCTCACTTCAGAATTAAAATGGGGTGTAAAATTTAAATTTACCTCTTCATTATATTCAGCATTATAAGAACCTAAACATGTAATCTGTACTTTAGTAGATTGCCTTGGCAAACATAATTTACGCATACAATTTTCACTTATGAAAGAGGCTTCACTGCCACTATCCAGCAAAGCGCGACAGTTTACAAGATTACCCAGTGAGTCACGAACCTTAATCATTGCTGTACAAAGTAGAGTTTGCTTATTTTGAAATGAATGTAATCCCGACACAGAGTTGTTTGGAAATTCAAAGATGCTAGTACAAGAAGTTTGATTTAATGACTCAGTTGGTCTCGGCTGAAATTCTGGTGCGTTCGGAGACAGAGGGCCAGTCGGCGTTTCATTTACACTATCTGAATAAGATTTCGGGTCTCTTGGAAGATGTAAAATTGTATGGTGAGGCTTATGACACACTTTACATTTACTTAAACTCTTACAGATTTTTGCATGGTGTTTATCTAAAAGACAATTGTAACACAAGTTGTTTCTTCTAATCAATTCTGTTCTTTTATGTGCACTAAACTGCAAGAACTTAGGACATTTATACAACGGATGTGATTCCTTGCATACACAACAACTATTATTAGAAGACAACAACGTCGTTACTTTACCTTTCTTTATTTCCCTTAGTGAGGATTTGCTGTTTTGAAGGGTTCTAGCGTGATCCTTCAAGAAAGATAATAAGTTATCAAGAGTTCCCACCTCCTCCTTTTTTAATGTTCTTTCCCACCAATATCTCGTATTTTTATCTAATTTATCTGTAATTACATAAACTATCATTACTTCCGAAAATCCACTAACGTCTTGTTCAAGTACGCTTAAAGAACGCACACATTCGTTTATAACATCTACACTCTCTAAAATAGACTGGGCATTATCCGATATACAAGGCATTCCAATTAATTTCTTAATTAACGCATTAATTAACTCACGTTTATTTGAATATCGCTCCTTTAATAATTCTAAAGCTGTTTTATAGTTTGAATCAGATATTGGAAGACTCTGAATAATTTTAAGTGCGCTGTTTTTGCATGCCGATTTCAAATACTGCAATTTTTGACAGTCTGATAAACTCTCACTATTATCCACACTAGCTTTAAATAAATCATAAAATGATATCCATTCTTCTAAATTACCACTAAACGAAGGAAGCGTCAATTTTGGAAGCTTTACTTCTGGTATTTGAGATTTAGAAAGGCTATTATTTTGATTCGATTCATTTAAAGTAAATTTTGAGTTTTTCCGGTTAACACTTAACCAAAGATTGTCAAGTTTATCCTGCACGGATTGTTGCTCATCAACAAAATTATCTACATCTTCTTCTTTGCATTGTGAAAAAATTGCATTAAAAATTTCATGTAATTCCTCATTTAATTTTTCGATTTTATTTTTGAATAAAGCAAGCTGACTAGAATCAGCATCATCTATCGAACTAATAATATTATTTTCGAGTTTAGTTACAGTAGCTTTTAATACTCGTTTTCTAACTAAAATATCTTTAAATTCTGCCATAATGAGATAATATTAACAAAAAAGACTCACCGAATAGTATAGATGTTTAAATGACGCATCTTCTTTATTTACTTATTGCATCATAACTTCAGAACGATGACATGATTACACTTGAAAACGAAACTCCTCTTACCGTTCGTTCTATCACTCAATTCAACAACAACAAAAATATCAAATCTCCGGTAGACGTAACCAAAAATTATGTAGCGCGCTGGTTGAAATTAAATAAACACAAACTCGTCAATAACTCACAACACTTAATAAATAACAAAGTGAACTGTATCACACGTTTAATTATAAACCCTCTTGGTTTCACACTCTTAGAATAGAATAAATTACATGTAAACAAAGAAGAACGTTGCCATTTTTTAGAAATTAAACTTACACAAAAATGCTCGCACTGAGCGTTGGCAGACGATAAATAAATTTCGAACAACGGTAACAAGGAAAATTCCTACAACAGACGCTGTTACAGGAATTTTTGTTATTGCCGCTACATAAAATGTTCTAGGAATCCCAGTATCCTGGAAAAACTTTAGAAACTTTACAGATTTTTTTTACAGTGCAATAGGTTGTGCATAAATAGAGGTTAATTTAATGTTTAATTGAGGAATCTGTAAAATTATACTAGTGAATTCTGAGTCGTTAAAGGTGTTGCTCTGTCCTTGATAGTGTGGAATGTGATATTTAATGTAAATTGCGGTGCCAACTCTGTGCGTGCCATCGGCACGGGGTGTGTGGAAGAGCCTATATCCAGGAATTTTAATATTACAAGTGGGATTGAAAGTTTCTTGCAGAAAAATTACAACTACTTGGGGATGATCATTAATGAAAAGTTTAAGTTCGTTAATTTTATTCTGCAAAAGTTGCAGTTCCAGGAAATAAAAATTAGTGAGGAAAAAATAGAAGAGGAATTTTTCATTATCGGGTGTGTTAAATTCCGTGGCTAAAGTGTCGAAAGCGCTCATGATGATACGCATTTTTTCCATGGGGTCGGTACAATTTTTTGTGAGTTTGGCTATGTTTTTGAAGCATTGTATAAATTTGTTAAATTTTAGGAGTTCTTTGATCTCCTAAAAAGTCATAAAAATTTCATTGAAGTCGGTAGTATAGTTAGAATTAGTGGGTTATTCTGCTGCTGCAGAAGTGGTGTTAGTTGGCTTATTTTCAGTGTTACTTTCAGAGTTAAGGTTTTGGCTGGGATATGGGAGCGAAGCCGGGGCTTCAGCAGGTTCTTTAACTATATTGTCAGGTTTTTTAGCTTCTGGTTTACGGGCTTAATTGTAAGTTGATAGTTATTCAGCCATTGCGTTAGCGATGATTTTAGGCTTTTCGTTTAGGATATTTTTTGAGTCAAACTGTTTTTAGAAAAACTGTGGGGTTTCAGGGCAACCACGGTAGGTTGCCACACGGCCACCATAACAATTGGGGCATTTGAGCGTTATTTTGCCAATTTTGTCACAATTTGGAGTTAAGTGTTACAGTAGACTCCCTTAAATCCGCGACCCTAAAAACCGCGAACGCCTAAAATCCGCGTATTTTTTCAGATGTAAACAATGAAATTTACAGTTAAGTTGCAGGAACAAAATTCAAGATGGCGCCGAAATCGGCAACTACTGCAATGTTTTTTTTACTAAATTTTTTTTTAATCATTCTCTTTTGGCTATTACAGCTGATTTATTACTAAATAAATTTACATTATTTTTGATTTTGATATAAATTAGCATATCTATATCAAAAATCCCAGGGTAAGAAATGGAAAAATCCACGAACCGGAACGCTATACTAAAATTATTGTTCGCGAAATTTTTTTTTAAATTATAGACAAATTTATTTCTAAACATACAAAGCAGTATAAGAAAAGCCTTCAGGACTCTAAATAACAATGAAAAAAGTTACAGTGAGCGCAATAAGCTATATATACTGATTAACACTGTTAACATTGTTAACACATTAACACTGTTCTCCTTGCTATCACTAGATGGCAGCATAGGACTTTTGGAATCAAATTGAATCTATTTCATTCGTAATATTTTTATTTTACATAATTATTTTAATAATTACTTACTTTTAAACTAATAAATTATTTTAAAATTTTCTTATTTTAATGTTTCACTTTATTGTAAGCATTCATTATAATTTCCCTTGCTTAACTACCAATCAAATTAATGTTTCAAAAATGTAAACAAATCAATGGCCAGAAATCCGCAAAATTCTAAAATCCGCACAACCTCTGGTCCCAAGCTGTGCGGATTTGAGGGAGTCTACTGTATTCAGAACATTTGGCGCACTTTGGCAGCAGGTGGCAAATTTCGGAGGAGAGACCAAATTTTTGGCATCTGTAACATTGTTTGATAATTTTAGTGCCTTTAAAATGTTCAGCAGTAAGTTTAATGTAGTATATTTCATGGACTTGATAGATCTCGTCAAATTTGTCACGAGGCAGTACATTTATAACATAGAGGGGCATTGATCTACCAGTCTTTCTGCTTTTCATCATAGATGCCCTATTGGCAGTGAAATTATGTTCTTTGAGCGCATCAATTATGATCTGAGGGTCTGTGTATGGAGGAATTCCTCTGATGACAAGTTTACATGGGTGCTGTTCTGCTGGGCTCAGGGTAGTATACGCGATAGCTTTAGAATCTAAGTAGGACTGAATTTTTCGAAAGTCTGATTTGCAGTGGTCTTTAAGTAATTCCCCATCTAATTTAATCATAGGATTAATTTCATTCAGTTTTTTAATTTCGCTCGAGAGTACGTTCCATTTACCTTTAAATTCTATATGGAAGGGGTGTATTTTGATTTTGTTTGGAGGTCGAATCAGTAGCGGAGCCACTGGCTGAATCGCCCTCGGGAGGGTCATCTAATTCCATGTTATCTTCATTACTTTTATTAGCTAAAGCTGCGTATTGGTTTTTAAGTGGGATTGTGGAATTCAAAGTATTCCTTCTACGTTTATTGGCATTTACAGGTGTGAAACCGTCATCTGGGTCTACCATGATTGCTTTAAGTTTGTTTAGAATAAAAATTAAGTCATAATCATGATTAACAATAAAGGATTTAAACTCCCTAAGCTTGGTAAGCTTAAGGGGCTCACTATATAAAAACATAAGATTTGAAAGAAGTTTACTCACATAGTTCTTATGCTGAGGATCTGTGGAATAATCTGATCTATTCATGAGTCCAGTGATATGATTGTCACAATCCGTCAGAAATTGTTGCACAATAGAGCGCTGTACTTCATCAGTAACACTCGGAAATTCCATCTAGGAAGCCGCCAAGTCAGGCTTTTCAGTACTGTTAATGATGCAGGTTGCACTTTCAGAGAAGTTAAAAGGGTCCTCTGTACCCATGATAAACGTCGGTGAGCTCCCTTACGTTCACTACTATGATGCGACAAAAGTTCAGAAAGTATCTCTTATTCATACGAACAAGATCCACCAAAATGAAATCTGCCAGTACCAATACTCATTTTATAATAACAGCGAGATGATCACGCAAGTCCACACAATACGGAACTGCTCATACCACCTCTCGAGATCAACATACACCGTGGAGAAAACACGTCTGTTCACTACATAAACAAACCTCCGAATCAAATGTGAATGAATCATAAAAATGCTAAAAGATCTTTTTAGATTTGTTTTTCTGACTTGTAATTTTTTTCCACTTTGTTTTATAAAAATTCAATATTTTTTTCTGGAGATAAAAATTACATATTTTTAACTTTATTATTCAGCAATGTCATGCATAAATCATGCAATAACTTCCCCTACATAGTATTAAAATCCACCTGTCTAGAACCCACGCATCCATAGTAAATATATATAATTATACTAAAGGGCTCTGCCCCCCTGCAAGCTACGCTCGCCAACCCCCGTTCAGACACCGCAAAATCTAAAAACACGCTAATCAGATGGGTTTTAAAAATATTAGAGAAGATTGAATTATACTGAAAAAAGTTGTGCAGATCTCCCTGTAAACGGGTTTCCATTCAATTCCCTTTGATTGCAAAAATTTAAGGGCGAATCAGTTGCTGTTAAGACATCGAATGGTTGTTTTCGTTTTTGATTAAAGAGGATCAGTTAAACAATTGAAAGGAAGCTAAAATAAAATTAATTAAGTATACAGAGTCTTTGTTTCCCGGTATTTTAAAACAATCTTTATAACAATAGCCTAAGTCATGTGACTATCATCAACAGTTCCAAGCGGACCACTTTGCTTTTTATACTCTAGGTGCCATTTTGGTACTTTAATGTTAGCCAGGCACAGGTGATAAGCCGCCAAATATTATTTTATCGTCATCATTTCATCTATATTATAATAGTTCAAGTCACCAACTGCCATAAACAAGTACGGTCTGATCCCTTCGCCGTTCATATGAAAATTTGCAAAGATGTCATATACGTCCCATATTGGCGCGACATTTAACGACGCCAATTTGAGAAACGTATCAACAGCATAAACAGCAACATCCGGCTTACATTATCAAGCAAAATAACGATACTTTGACGCCAGTTATGTGTCCGTTCCGTATATGCATGGGCGTCAGAAAAAAATCGCGCCAATATGGGACCGTAAGTCTTCCATTTTGATTAAAAAATCAATTTTTTTTTTCGAATAAAACTACATTAAAAGTAAAACTATTATAAGTATTACTTTTTTTTTTCAACTCGCCAGTTAGCATTTGTTTTCGTGTGGTAATATTTGGGCTGATACGCACCGCAGGTTTGGTGTGATTTTTACTTTTTTACGAAAATTTGGCGAAAACCTCGTTTTCAAATACCAGTTACATATGCATTTTCGGTAATCCTTAGATATCCCGTCGACCAAAAATCTATCCCCAAACTATAAGATTAAATGCCAATAATGGTTGATCGTATATTAATTTATTTGTTCTTTCGTTATTTAAAATAAAAATTATGTCAATTTGTATAATTTGGCGATTTATATAATTTACCGAAATTGGTCGACGGAATAACTAAGTAGTACTGTATTTTTTAAATATTTTCTATTATTTTCTAAAGAAAATATCAAAACATAATCAGTTGTTTAATCAGTCGTTTCAAAGAATCTTTTCATAACGTCGTTTCATTAGGATTATATATATATAGGGTAGATATGCACCACATGTATTCAAACGATAAAAATCTAAGTAAAAACCCTGTTCAACGTAGTCTTGAAGGTACTGAAAAGTACCGCTTTGAAAGGTGCTTAACAAACTGAAAATGAATCTTTTTTTAGCATAACATATTGTCAAGCTATCTATTTTAAACAGGAAAAAAATATGATAGCCTTACCTCTATAATTTAAGATGTTTCCAAGCCAAAGGATGCCATGTCAGACAAGAAAATGGAAGCAAAATTGACTCTCACCCGTGCCAAAATAGCTGTGTGAACAATTTTCAGCTTACCGGAACTGCTATTGCTATCTACTGACGTTCAGAGGAAGTATTTACTATTGTTTACTAAAAGTACCATTGCGAATGCATTCAATGAATGTGTTTTTTTTTTTTTTTTTTTTTTGGGATTGAAAACTGTGATACTTTAAGGTACCGTCGTGGCATAAAGAGTTAAGGACGTATTCAAGCATGTGATTTGCTATCGAAAAACTTACACTTTAGGGATTCCCCTAAAGTGTTTTTTTTTTACATGTAAGACATCAATTCATACTAAACGACGGACGCTTTACCATTTTGTGACTGAAGTTTTTTCGCTTTCTCTCCCACCATTCGAGATAGGTTCAAATAACTTACACTAGGTGGGCTGCAGTTTTACTTTACAGCGTACTGCTGTTTTATTTATATTTGTTCCACAACAATAGTTTTAACGTGCAAAAATTATTTGAGTATACATGGACTTTTCTTTACACCCTACATGTTAACACACAAAAAAAAAAATTCATTTTATCTGTTTTCTTTCTTCCTTTGTTGTTCTTAGTTTAAATATATTTCCTTAGAAAATTAATTTAATATATTTAAAATCTATTAAATAAGATAATTTTATTTCCCAGTATGTCTCAAAATATAATTTTTATAATTTTTTTTATCCGCAATCTTTATTATAAAACATCCCTTTTAAAGTTCAGGTAGCTTTAGAATAAACTGACTTTTGCGTTTGTTAATTGGTTTCCTGTTACCGTCTCCTTATCTGTTGTGTACATTAAAAAATCAATTTATTTCGTAAATAAGAAAACATAAAAGCCTTCAAATGAAAGTAGAAAAAGAAACTTATATATATGTAATCACAAAATCTCTATTTTTAGAAAAAAATTAATTTAATCTAGTATTTTGAGAGCAATGAAAATATATCTTTACATTCAAAAGCTTTTATAGTAAAAAAAGTTAAAATTTTTATAAAGGAAAAGTTCAATGAAGAAAATAGCATTATTCGTACTGTAAATAAAATTCCGTTTGTAATTTGTAATTTTGCGAGAAAAGATTATTACAAGAATTTGAAATATGGGATTTTGTGTTGAAAAAGAAACCTATTATTATTAGAATAGAATACATGCGAATACGTTTATTTTTAAAAAGAATTTTTTTAAAATATGATATGCATTTAAAATTCAATATCATTTAATCATTCTGCTTAAACATACATATTAGTTTAAATAAGAAATCCAGGAAATTAAATTTCTAATTTTTGAAGGAATTTTTTATTCGTTATCCACAAACTTCTGTTTATAACGCGGATTTTATAAAACATTACTTGAAGAAAAATTATTATAAAATTATTATTAATTTTATAATTTAAACTAGCAAACCCCGCGGCTTTGCTCGCGTAATATTTGAAATATGCCAAGTGATATTTATATGTCTAATTTTTATTAAAATGTACTAACTAAATTTTTATTTTATTAAAAGGGAATATTTCATTTATTTAAAAGGTTTTTTTATTAAAAGGTACTTCTTACTTTTAGGAATAATTCAAAACACAGTTTGATTAAACATCATTATTACACTGCATTAGGCAGAAATCAGACTTAAATTAATAAAACGAAATAAAACTAAATAAATGGTAATTTAGAAAATATTTTGAAACTTTTATGCTCAGTTAATACGCTCATTTCAGTATTCATTTGAAGTTTTGAATTTTTTAGAAACCATCTTCTTACATCTTAAAATTAACTATCATGTCAAATTCCAAATCTTACCACCTCTCTCAACAAAAAGGGCTATGTAGAAATAGGAATTGTCACCATTAATTTGCCAACATTAATTTTGAAATCGGTTTGTTATTTCCTAATATTCCACAGAAACGTAATTTAGAAAGTTTTTAAAGTTTTTTTTTAGAACGTTTGTTGTTCCTGTAAACCCCTAGTGGTAGAATCATAGGCATAAAATATAGCCTGTGTAGGATCAGAGACTGTTACGATTGATTCGCAACTATTACTTTTATAATCGGTTTATATTCACTGAAATTGCATAGGAATCGTAATTAAGGACTTTTTTAGAATGCTTTTCGCACCCCCCTTCGCTTCATCCCTTTTTAATTCGAATTTATTTTTGACAGTCCTTCGAGGGCATTTATCTCTCTATTCTAAAAAAAAGTAACTACCGCTGTCACCGCCGCCGCCGGTTTTGAATTTTTTGTGACCGGAGGTCTTTCTTCGTTAATATTAAGAAAAATAATGCATACAAAAATATAAAAATCGGCAGTATTATACAAAAATGTTTGATAAACACACTGATGCAGACAGTTTTCAGATCGAAGAATTATTTTAAGAGATATTTAATGCTAAATTTGGACAAAATCGTTCCACTTAAAAAGTTTTATAGGAGCAAAAACTGTTCATAGGAATTTAATCATTTTTAGATCATTTTATGCATTAGAATTTGCCGGAGTGCAGATTGCATTAATTTTTTTATTTTGACTACTTTTTTGAGGTTTTATTTCTATTTTAAATTCAGATTTTCAGCATTTCTAGAGATATTTTTAACAGATTTTAGAAAGTGATATTAATTTAAACTGTTGCCAACTGTATAAACAGCGGAAACAATAATGTTTGCTTCAAAAAAAAAAATATATATATTTATACGCGTAAATAAATTAAAAATTTATTTACACGTGACTATTATAAACAGAAAAAAACATTTGGAATTAGAATTAAATAATTATGTACAAAAAGCAGGAACTTATTAAAAATTACGTCATAAGAACTATAATTACACGTGAATTTTAAGAGAGAAAGGAATTTGTAAAACAATAAATTTATTAACATGCGTTAGAAGTCATAAATAGGAGAAATTACGTCATATTTACGTCACATTACAGTTATTACATAAAATGAACACAAAATAATATTGCAAAACCATTTAAATTTAGAAATTGCGCTAGACATTTATTTGATATTTTCAACTATTTTTGTTAGGAAAGCGCAAATAATATTTCATTTCTAACACAAATATTTGCATGTGAATATTAAAAAGAGAAAGAATAGTTTGGTCAAAATTACGTCAGATTAAAAACGATTAATTTAAAATGTCTCATTTAAAAGAACTTTCTTTTCACTTTGTTAAAAAATACCAGGAGACAAAGACTCTGTTTACTTAATTCCTTTTATATTAGCTTATTTTGAAATGTTGTTACACGTGTCTACGTCATCAAGTTATTTTTATTTTGATGTTTTATTTGTATTTTAATTAATGTTGTACTAATTTATTTGTTTTTTCGTTATTTAAAATAAAAATTATGTCAATTTGTATAATTTGACGAGTGGTTTGGCGATTTATATAATTTGGCGAAATTGGTCGACGGAATAATCAAGTAGTACCGCAACGGATTTGGCGTTAAAATTCCCCAATCAAAGAGAAATGAATAGAAATCCGTTTATAGAGAGATCGCCACTGTTTTTTAAATTATAATTCAATCTTTCGAAATATTTTTAAAGCCGATCAAATTAGTGTGCATTTAGAGTCTACGGTGTCTGGACGGGGGTTGGCGAGCGTAGCTCGTAGGGGGCCGAGCCCCCTAGTATTTTATAAGTAACTACCATGACATATTTAAAGTTTCTAGCCTTTTTAGTATCACTGATCTCGCAATTTAGAAAGTTTTTAGCTCCTGCAATCCTCTGGTGGTAGTAGCACAGACATAAAATGTAGCTTATGTTTGAGCAGGTTCTATCACCAACAATTTGTCATCACTATTTAGGGTTTCGTTCATCTGACGAAACCCTATTCGTCTCACTCATCTGTCTGTCTGTCCGTCCGTCTGTCTGTCCGTCACAGAGCCCGTTCTCAGAAACTATACATGTTGGAGACTTGAAATTTTGCATACTTATAGCTGGACACCTCAGATCAAATGACAAATCATAAAATTTTGAAAAAGTCATACATTTAACCCTTTGGGCTCCCACATGTGTATTATAAACAATTCTTTCTATGCGAGCCTCTAATTAGGTTGGAGGCGTGGAACATTGCATACTTATAGCTGAACACTTCACATCAAACGACAAATCATAAAATTTTGAAAAAGTTGTAAATTTAACCCTTTGGGGTCTCACATGTGTATTTTAAACTATCCTTTCTAAGTGAGCCCCTAATTAGGTTGTAGGCGTGAAATTTTACTTATAGATGAACACCTAACATCAAACGACAAGCTATAAAATTTTAAAAATGTCGTACATTTAACCCTTTGGGCTTCCACATGTGTATTTTAAACAATTCTTTCTAGGTGAGCCCCTAATTAGGTTGGAGGCGTGAAATTTTGCATACTTATAGCTGAATGCCTCACATCAAACGACAAATCATAAAATTTTGAAAAAGTCGTACATTTAACCCTTTGGGCTCCCACATGCGTATTTTAAGCAATTCTTTCTAACTGAGCTCCTCATTAAATTGGAGATTTGAAATTTTGCATACTTATAGCAGAATACCTGAGGCCAGGCGACAAATCATAAAATCTTGAAAAAGGTCTTACGTTTAACCCTTTGGGCTCCCACATGTGTATTTTAAACAATTCTTTCTAAGTGAGCCCTAATTAGGTTGGAGGCGTGAAATTTTGCATACTTTTAGCTGAACACCTCACATCAAACGACAAATCATAAAATTTTGAAAAAGTCGTACATTTAACCCTTTGGGCTCCAACATGTGTATTTTAAACAATTCTTTCAAAGTGAGCCCCTAATTAGGTTGGAGGCGTGAAATTTTGCATATTTATAGCTGAACACCTCACATCAAACGACAATCACAAATTTTCAAAAAGTCGTACATTTAACCCTTTGGGCTCCCACATGTGTATTTTAAACAATTCTTTCTAAGTGATCCCCTATTTAGGTTTGAGGTGTGAAATTTTGCACACTTATAGTTAAACACCTCACATCAAATTAGAAACCATAAAATTTTGAAAAAGTCTTATATTATTTACTCCTCCGGGCTCTAACTTGTGTATTTTAAGCAATTTTTCTAACCTCCGCCCTTTTCAGCCGGGGAGCAATTTTCCAACATTTGCTGACACCCCTTTGACCATTCTTTCATATTATGCACCATAGTCTTACATATTTTAGTTCCACCTTTTTACCGCCAGGGGCGCCTGCTTATCTCGGGTGCTATTGGCCCAATCCTCTCGACTAATATATCTACGGATAGTATGTAAAACGGAGTTTCATTCGGATAGAGGTTTGTTTAGAATAGAGTACGCCCCTGGTTGCAAAATGTGAACTAACAGATTTTTCAAAAGGATAAAGTGTTTTGAAAGGAATACTAAACGAAACCCTCTGTGCGATCTGTGATCACACTTACCCACTTGTTTTTTAATCGGTTTGGTATTTGATAAGATTGCATAAAAATTGTAATTTATTACGCTTTTCGCTCACTTCATCTTTTTAAATTTGGAATTTTCTTTCGACTGTTCTTAGAAAGCAGTTGCATCTTGTAAGTAAATACCATGCCATACTTCAAAGTGTTAGACCTCTCAGTTGTGCAAAAAACGCAAATTAGAACATGTTTTGCTTTTGCAGCCCTCAGATGGTAGTGGCAGCAACATAAAATATAACCTATGTTATAGCAGGGACTGTCACCATTGACTTGTAAACATAACTTTTGAAATAGCTTTGGTATTTCCTGAGATTGAGTAGAAATCGCAATTTAGAACGTTTTTAGAACGCTTTTCGCGCATTTTCACCGCTTTTTAAGTTTCTAATTTTTTCGAAACTCTTCTTAAACATCATTTATATCTAATAAATATGTACCTTGCCTAATTTTAAGTTGCTATCCCCTACCGATCACAAAACTCGAAATTTAGAACGCTTTTTTGCTTCTGCAACGTCTAGGTGATAGTGATACTTACATAAAATAGCGTCTCTGTTAGAGCAGAGGCTGTCAGCATCAATTTCCTACCATTACTTTTGAAATCAGTTTGATTCTTTCTGAGATTGCTCACAAATCGGCATTTAGAACGTTTTTAGAAAGCTTTTCGCGCATTTTGCTCCTGCATCTCCTCTGGGGTAGTGGAAACAGATATAAAATATAGCCTATCTTGGAGCAAGATCTGTCACTATCTTTTTTGCACCATTATATTTGAAATCGGTTCAGTACTTCATGAGATTACATAGAAATCGCAATTTAGAACGTTTTTTACAACGCTTTTGTCGCATTTTCAACCCTTTTAAATTTCCAAATTTTTAGTAAATGTCCTTAGAGATTTATTTATGTCTTATAACTAACTACCATTTCAAATTTCACGATTCTAGGCCATTCCGGAACGCAAAAACCGCAATTTAGAACTTTCTTCTTCTGAACCATTTTTGAGGTAGTGGCACCAACATAAAACATAGCCTATGTTGGAGCAAGGGTTGCCACCATCATTTTGACGCCTTTATTTTTTAAATCGGTTTGGTATTTCCTGAGATTGTGTGGAAACCACCATGTAGAACGCTTTTTAGAACGCTTTTCCCGCATTTTCACCACTTTTAAATTTCGAATTGTTTAAGAACTGTTCTTAGAAATCCTTTATATCTAATAAGTAGCTAATACTTCAAATTTCATATTTTTAGGCCCTTCAGTAATACATAAATCGCATTTTTAGAACGTTTTTTGCTCCTACACCCCCTCTGGGGTAGTGGCACCGACATAAAACATAGCCTATCTTGGAGCAAACGTTGTCACTATCATTTTGACGCCAATATTTTTTAAATCGGTTTGGTATTTCCTGAGATTATGTAGAAACTACCATTTAGAACGTTTTTTAGAACGCTTTTTGTGCATTTTCACCTCTTTTAAATTTCGAATTGTTTAAGAACTGTTCTTAGACACCATTTATATCTTATAAGTAACTAATATTCCAAATTTCATATTTCTAGGCCCTCCAGTAACACAAAAATCGCATTTTTAGAACGTTTTTTGCTCCTGCACCCCCTTTGGGGTAGTGGCACCGACGTAAGATATAGCCTATGTTCTAAGTTGGGCGAACACCATCATTTTGATACCATTACTTTTGGAATCGGTTCGGTAGTTCCTGAGCTTATCTCCGACAAATAAACAATTTTTTCCTCTTTATAATAGGAGTATAGATTATTAACAAATTATATTACTTACCCATAAGTTCGCGCACATATTGGGATGCAAACGGGACATTTTCCCATGCTGTAAGCAAAAAGGCGCTTCTATACACTGCACCAGGTTAAAATTTAGGGTGCACATGCCACAGATCCGTCCAAAATTTACCACTTTTAAAAATAATAATCGTCGCCCTATTTAAACGCAGAATTTTCGAGAAAAGCGAGACATATCTATGCGAAAATAGTGGCGTTTTCAAAACAATACGTAGCAGCTGCCTTGCCTATAGTATCATCTTAAAAAAGATTTTATATGTGATATATGCTTATTGAGACCTCCAAAAAATAAAAATTGTACCGGATTTCACAATTTCTTTGAAAAAGTATAGTATAATTCGCATTATTTAAACGATCATTAAAAAAGAGGATTAAAATTAGTCGGATGTGTCAATCCCAAAACTTTCTTCTATCTCATACATATTAATACTTCAAAATTCTCTATAAAATTGCCAAAAATAAGTGGCAATCTAGCCCATAATGAGAATTCTATAGATATGAAATTCCGTGCAATAGTTTTTCAGATATGACTATCGCTAAAACCGTGTAAATCTTACAAAATGCACCAAAGAAGCGCCACCTTTTGCCTGATTTACACTAAAACATAATCACCAACAACTTATGTGTACGTCTAACAGCTCATATCAAGGACTAATTGAATTTGAAGTTTGATGAAATTGCGTAATTAGTTCTTGATATAGACATAATGCAGAAATTGTGGGAAATGCAGCATAGCAGTGCCACTTTTTGAGCGATTTACACCAAATCATAATCAGCGCCAATATTTATGAAGGAATATCTGAATGTGAGGTGTTATGAAAATTTATGCATTAGTTCTTGAGATAAAGCTAATGCGGAAATCGTGAAAAATTCAGCATAGCAGGGCCACCAGTTGAACGATTTACGCCAAAATGTAATCAGCAGCAAATCATATCAAGGACTAACAGAATCTAAAGTTTGAGCAAAATCCGTGCATTAGTTCTTTAGATTGAACTATTGAAGAAAACGTGAAAAATGCAGCTTAGCAGTGCCACCTGTTAGGCGATTCACACCAAAAACCAATCAAATCAAGTACCAAATTATATCAGGGACTAGCTCAATATAAATATTTATTAAATTCTGTCGATTAGTTCTTCCGATAGAGCGCCCACAAAATTTGTGCTACATACAGACAGACAGAGTCACAGACACAGAGACTGACATTTTGTAAAAACATGTTTTTCTGCATTTCTGACCCCTCAAATGTGTAAATCCGTCTAAAACCGATAGTTGAAAATTTTCGCGAAACCAATACTTTCTTCTTGTAAAGATAGAAGAAAGTAAAAGTGATGGAAATCAAGCAATCTGAATTTTTAAAACCGTAGACGCACTGGCAACATTCAGCCCCATTGTGTTCAATATCAATGAATTTGTCTTCCAATGGACAAACATTCTTTCAAACTTTTTAAGCTTCTGAATAAAAAAAACTGTACATGTTTCGATTAATATTTAAAAAGCATAAAATATTACTGAGTACCTTAGCAACATTTTAGAATTTCGAGGCGATTGGATAATTTGTTCGCAAGCCAGAGCCGAGAAAGTCAGAAAAAAAGACAAGTAAAGCCTAGGACAGATAAACATATCACATTCAATCTTTTTGAAGTTGATACCAGACTAGAGGTCTGCACGGGCCGACATTTCCAGGCCCGGGCCCGGCCCGACTCATAGAGAAAAAAAATCGGCCCGGCCCAATACAAAAATTAAAATTTCGGCACCGGCCCGGCCCGTAGAAAAAATAATATTGGCCCGGCCCGGCCCGGCCCGATACAAAAATTAAAAGTTCGATCCGAGCCTGGCCCGGCCCGGAAAAAAGTTAAAATCTCGGCCCGGCCCGTATGAACTTCTACAAAACATTGATTTTTACGTCGAATTGGTTAAAAATTTGTCTCGTACGAGGAGTTCTGACCAAAAAATATTTATCTTAACTTTTTTTTCATGTTTATAATCTTTATTTTTATAGAAGTGCAGCAGGCTGCGATATTTATTTGTTTAATGAATCTCTATTTTTTGTATGTAAATGTTTCAGTTATCATTAATATTGCTAATCCATATTCCATGTATAGAAGTGTTAAAAATCGGAGAAATGCTATACAGTAAAATCTTCTAAGATGGAATTGCATAGAAAAGAAAAACAAAATGCGTTATAGACAAGTTCCCTTCTTAGCAAGTGCAAATGTATTATATATTCTTTTCTCACTTATTACTATATTAATTTTGCATGGATCAACACGTTTTTCAGTTTAAAACAGGGTTCCGTCATAGGTAGGTTCCTTTTCACACATTTTACTGTATTTTAATTTAGTTATATTTTAATATGCGTAGAAATCCACTATTCTTTAAAAATAATAAATTTTAATGTTTAAGTGTAGAATAATAGCGATTCAAAAATGTGTGCAGTTTTTGCAAAAACTTTTGGGCCAGGCTTAATTTAACTGACCTTTAAATGGACCAGGCCACGCTGAGACAATGATTTTCATACGGGCTGGCTCAAAACTAGGACTGAAAAGTTTGGGCCGTGAAGACTATGAATGAAACCAGGCCCGACTCTGTACAGAAAAATTAAGTTAGGCCCGGCCCGAGCCTTCAGAACGAGCGTTCAGAAAAAAGTAAGGCCCGGGGCCGGCCCGTCCCGAACAGAATGGAGCCCGGGCCCAACCCGGTCCTAGTGCCGTGATTGAAAATCGTCCCGTGCAGATCTCTATACCAGATCACCATAAAGAATTGCTCATAACGGGAAGTTCAATCTCTTGAATTACCTGATAAAAGAAGTTATGTGAAACTTCCTCATCTTTATCTATTTTGAAGAAAAATAAACATTTGAGAGTATGAGATACATATAGGATTTAATCGTCATTATAAGTCTAATATATTTCTAGCAATAGTGACGAGCTGAATTTATTGAAGTATTGGAATGTAATTTATAATATTTTTACCGGAGTATTAAAATATCATCTATACTATTTGGCAGAATATTTAGTGAAATATCATGCAGCCTGTGAGGGTCTTCAGTATTTGTAGATGGAACTAGCTAATAAATCTGTTTCAGTGATTGTCTTGCTTCGATCTTTTGAGCTTGTGTTCACCACACTGTTAAAACTTTTGCAGCATTCTGGCAGGTCATTCGACCGTTTTTTGAAAAAACGGTTTCATAACCATAATTTAACTATATTCTGATCATAAAATGGCCAATAATATGGTCAGAATAGTGTTAAAATTACGGTTGTGTAACCGTTTTCGGAAAAAACGGTCAAATGACCTGCCAGAATGCTGCAAATTTTTAACAGTGCATGTAATTATAGCACTGATCGCTGAGAGGTAAATTTTATCTGATGGTTTTCATCAAATATATGCCATTCCTACCATTTCATCTCAACAACCACGCAAGTACCAAATGTTTGTGTTGGATTTAACAGATGTAGCGAATGGATAAATTCTGCACATACACATAACCGTATTAAGATAACATAGAATTTATCATGTATATACACACCATGCATTTGAAAATAAAGAGTAATAAAAATATATAGCAATAAATTTGTAGTTCAGAATATAATAGACTATAAGATTCTTAATGTAGTAAACCTTTTTTTTTTATTTACTTCTAGTATACATAAAGTTAGAAACTTTTAACATAAGTTGAGAAATCTGTTATCTTTTTCATATATTAATATTATAAATATATAACATCTTTTATAGCCTTTAAATTAAATGAACATTTCTTGCAACTTGTTCTCATGGAATTCGAAAAATTCAGTGAAAAAATATACATAAGCAAATAAAAAACTTGCAGTTAGAAAACTTTATTCTTTTTATCCGCATTAACATTAAAAAATAGCTCTTTTTCATTTTTAACTTTAAAATAATTTTCATTTCACTGGAGGGTATAGAAGAAAGAAAAATGTTTACCCACATTTGGTTTTTATAATCCTTTAAAAATGCAGTTTGTGGAAGGAATGTCCTGGGAATAAACACAATTAAAGATATACCGCATTTAAATCACTTTAGAGATTACGAAAATTGGCTTATTCATTAACTTTACATTAAAACTAATCAATAAAAAAAATTTCTTTTTGCTTTTATGTTCATTAAAAAAGTTTACTTGGAAAATAGTTTTACTATAACTATACATTAAAACAATAGGCATATTCATGCATAATAAAGAAAAATTAGCTTAAAAAAATAGTTTTATTCTCAGAACCGCGGATCTTGGATCCAGGGATAAAAGGAAGAACCTTCGTTTATTTATTTTTTGATGCAAAAAAGATTGTGTTTCAGAAGCTATTAATAAAACATTTTAAATCTGTTTTTTTTATATAAAATATTTTTTTAATAATTTGTTTATTTATAATAACTTACTTGCATATGTTTAATAACTTAAATTTTAATTAAATAAATAAAATTTTATACATCAAGTTCATATTCTGTAGTCATTTTTTATTTAAAGGCTGGCCCAGTCACAAACTGAAAATAAGAAATATGTCACTTTGGATCATATAGTTCATTTGTATGCGTTCTCACACAATACGTGAGATTACGGTACGTTATGTTTGACTGTTATTTGAAACAAAAATAAGGATTCTCTCGGGTTCTTACAACACATAGAAACAGCGGTTCATTACTCATATATCCAAGAGTAAATAAAAAAAATTATTAATCTTTGTTATACAAAAAATTGAATTTAAAACTTTGGAAATAATGAAAAGTAATTTTTCATATAAAAGAAATTATGTAAGAGATCAGTGGTGTCCTCTGGGATTCCTCCTCACCCCCATCCCTATTCCGAATATCAATTTCGTGCTACACCTTGAAAAAAAACCGCTCTTGAAAGTTTTCATTTTTTCGTTCCACAAACTTCACGTGGTCGTTGTGAACATTCCGAATCCTCACATTAAAACTTTTCGCGTGTATGTCTTCTCTGTGTACTATATTTCTAAATTTCTAGGAAAACAAGTTAATGTTTTATATCACTAATTTTAAGTGAAAACCATTACCATGTGCACAATACACTCAAAAACACTAAGAAACGCTCTTGAAAATTTTGAATTTTTCTTTGATTTTTCAACATTTTTTTTAAATAATTTTTTTTTTATAACACTTCTTGCCAAAATCCTTAAATAAGCGATTTGAACATTAAAAAATCTTAAGAAGAGAAGACAAATATTTAAAAGGTTTAAGTTTCAAGGCAACTTCAAATAAAGCGTATAAAAACTAGAGAGAAGGAATTCTGCTTTTTCAGAATTTAGTGTCGCCCCGGCATTTCTATCGCTTCATTTTCTTCTGGTGGACTGATGGTTTCTATTATTATGAAACAGCCATTATAAATGAAGCGTTAAAAAAAAATTATGGCCATTTCTTTTCCATTCTGACCCGAAAATCAGAGTTCTAACTTTTTACGGCAGCTCTTTCATCTTCACCTAACGCTTCATTTATAATGGCTGTTTCATAATAGAAGCCACCAGTCCATCCGAAGAAAATAACTCGGTTAAGCGTGACTCGGATAATTGGGACTCTACTGCAAAACATATTTCAGTTTTAAGACTTAAAGCACACGCTTTTATTTTATGTAAAATGACGCCATTTGCATTAATATAGAAACTTAAAATTAAATATAGTTTATAATAGCTCCCTGTTTTATCATAAATCCTTCATTTATATTTTTCTCAAAGTAGCACGTATTTTAATTAATTTTTTTTTTCAATTTAATTTTTTTAATTAATTTTTTTTCTCCATTTTATGAGAAAATGGCAACAAAAAGATATAATTGCTATTTTTCAGCAATTATTTCTTTCCTTTCTACAGAAATGGCGTACTTGAGCTGCCAAATGAAACAAATGTCGCTAAAAACTACAAAAAAATTAATATTTCAAAAACAAATAGAGATGCAGTTTTCAAACAAATTGCATTAAAAAGTACTTTTTTTTCCCAATACGATAGTATAAAAACTGAAAATGTGCGATGTTTAGAAATTTAAAAAATTGCTGTAGAGCATTTAATTGTACAATGATACATCTACTTTGTTTATTGCTAGCGTCTGTAAGCTAACGTTATTTTTTGGACACAAAATAAGCTGGGAGAAAGAAATAGCATACCGTACCGGGGCTAATAAATGGACTGTTTATAAAAAAAAAAAAAAAAAAACTCGTTTATTTTTGATAGAAAAAAGGCGCAGTTAGGTTAGAGCGACAATACAAAAATAGCTTAATGTAAGTGAACCATTCCTCATACGAATTAAACAAATAACTGCTGTTAACAGTCTCACAGATCGCTGCTTTTTTTCAATTCTCACAATTTAACTTCTAATTTTCAGTTTAATTATAGGTACAAGTTAAATATTGTATTGTTTTGAACGCTAGTACTATCGCTAGATATGAATAGATTAATTTCAATGACCAGGGAACTCTGCCCTCTACGCTACGCTCGCCAACCCCCGTTCAGACACAGCACGCTAAAAGCACGCTAATTTGATCGGCTTTAAAAATGTTTTTGAAGAATGAATTATAATAAAAAAAAAAAAACAGTGGCTATCTCCCTGTTAACGGGTTGTTTGTATTTCGTCTCTGATTAAATCAGACCAGTGAAACATGTGAAAATAAGCTAATATATAATGATTTAAGTAAACAGAGTCTTTGTCTCCCGGTACTTTTTAACAGCGCTATATAAGAAAGTTTTTTTAAATAAGACATTTTAAATGTATCGTTTTAAATCTGACGTTATTTTCACCAAAGTTTTCTTTATCTTTTAAATATTCACGTGATAATACTTTTGTTGTTAGAAAGGAAATATTATTTGCGCAGTCTTAGAATTCTCAACACAAGATCAATACGGCTCTTGTAGGCACTTCAATAACATCTGCATTGGTTCATTGGTACAAAAGATCTCAATTTATTGATTTTCTGTAAGCAAGAAAACCCTATTGGTTTACAATAGAAGTCTATGGAAATTTGGCGAAATATTAGAGATATCGCCAAGTTGCGTAACTTTTGGCGACGAAAATTATAATTAAATTTTCGTCGCCAAATGTGGCGATATATTGCCACGTTGGTGACAAACTTGGCGGCATTTGACGACAGAACAGGGTCCCCCCAATGGTAACCACAATTATAGGTTTGGATCTGCATTAAATGCTGTTCGATATATATATATATGTATATATATATATCAGTTTTAAAAGATTGCCTCACAATATGAAATAAATGTCTCGCGCAGGTATATTAGGTAGATTTCGTATGAAATACTACCTATTGGCGTCGTTCCAATGTTGGAATTTCTTAAAAAGTTTTGCAGATCTACACCGATCATGACCCCTAGAGCCCAAAACCACCTTCAGTAAAAAACTTTATCTATCTATCTATCTATCTATCTATCTATCTATCTATGTATGTATGTATCTATATATATATATTCTGGACACGATAACTTCCACAATTCTGCACCAATCTCTTCCAAACTGATGCATAAAATCAAGAAGCATAAAATCTCGGTTAAGTTCGTTAATGGGCAAAATCGGACCAAGGGGATGGGAATAGGGAGGGGTTTTGTAAAAACCGAAAACCCCCCATAACTTCTTAATTTTTGTACATATCGAATCAGTTTAAAGTTTTTATTATTTCTAAAAATATTTCCAAAAATTTATGTATCACAGATTTTTGATAAAATTAAAAATGGGCTCAAGGGGTGCAAAAAATAGGGTTTTTTGGGGGAAAAAATTCACAACTTCGTCGATTCTCAAGATATCAAGTCCAATTAATTTTATCATGAATCTCCTTAACATTATCTACAACTTTTATATTCACGAGTTTTTGATAGGACCAATTCGTACCGCAAAAAAAAAAAAATTAAAAACGAAAACAAAACGGACGTTTGAAGAAGAAAAAAATCCATAACTCCGTCAATTCAAAAGATATAAAATCCCCATGAATTTATCATATATCTTCTTAATATTGTCTACAACATCTATATAGACAAGTTTTGGATAGGACCAATTCTTACAGCAAAAACAAATTAAAAATACATAGCGGTTGAAGAAAAAAATCATCTAAGTAAGGGTGTATTCAAATCCAAACTGCTTATTTTCTGACTCATTTTACAATTCATTTTTTCTCTCAAAGGCTTCCAATTGTTACGTTTTCTTACTCAGAAACTATATACTGTACCGAAATGGCCGATTTTTTGATGGAGGCAGAATATATTTTAAAACATGCTGGCAAAGTGGGCCTTTTGAACTGAATTTCCCGCAGCGGATTCTGTTGGAAAAATCATCGTATTAAAGGAGTATTCAAATCCAAACTGCTTATTTTCTGACTCATTGTTAAATTCATTTTTTGCTCTCAAACGCATCCAATTGGTAGATTCGCTTATTCAGAAACTATATAATGTACCATAATGGTCGTTTTTTGACAGAGGCAGAATATATTTCAAAAAATGATGTAAAAGTGGGCATTTTGAACGGAATTTCCCGAAGCGATTGTGTTAGAAACGAAAAATATTGTCTTACTGAGAAAATAATTGTTTATATATAAAGTTTTAATTAATTGAACGAAAATTAAAAACACAGGTCGCTTATAAATCTCTTCAAAAATCACGTCAACAAGTTCCATGTTTTTCCTATTAAAAATGAATCTGGAGTTATACCAGAAAATTTCGAGTTGTTGAGGATGGAAAAGTATTTTTTTGAATACCGCCCTAACATGATTCTGATAAAACCAGTTATTATATAAAAATGAAATAAAAACTCGTCAAAAGCGGCCAGATAAAATTGTTGAAGTGGGTTTATCTCTAATCATGATTTGGTTTTTGTTTGTGAAATTAGTATACTTAACTGCGAAATCTACCTCCGCCTGTAGGCCGGGCCGGCAGGGATTTTTTTTTAAATTTAAACTGTTTGGCAATATTATGTTTTGGCAATTTTAAATATGACGTAATTCTCTCCATTTACATCTTTTAAGGAATATTAATGAATTTATTATTTTACAATTTTCTTTCTCTTTTAAAAGTCACGTGTAAATATAGTTCTTATGACGTAATTATCAATATTTGCCCTCTTTTAATACGTAATCATTTAATTCTAATTCTCATTTGAAAGTTTTTTTTTCTTTTTATAATAGTCACGCGTAAATAAATTTTTTATTTGAAGGAAATATTATTCTTTGCGCTGTTTTTAAAATTGGCAGCAATTCACAATAATACCCTTTTCTAAAAGTGCTAAAAAATTCCAGCGGCAGTGACAGCGTTAGTTACTTTTTTTAGAATAGAGAGATAATAGTCCTGTACATAAAGTTTAGAACAGAACCACTATCCTATGAGTTAATAGTCCTTTATTCACCTTTTGAACGAGCAATCACAGTACCCGCTCGCACTAATTTTGTGATAATGTTTCTCATAACAGTTTAAGGAGTAACAAAATTTTAATTTTCTTTGAATTTAGACAGACCATATGGCTCAGGACGGCGTTAGTAGTAGGCCTAAAATAGTCTGATAATGAAATTTTGCTTAAAAAATCGATTTGATATAAGGTCTAAACTTACAGGATTTTTAGAAAAATATCCGGACATAGTCATTTCTGCTCATATCGTACCGGGATGGTTAACTGAAATGGGAATAAGAGCGAAAAGTTGTGCAAAAAGAGTATTAAATACGCAGGAAATGAGAAAAACAAGATTGGGATTGTCATATTTTTTAAAATTATTTTATTAATGATTAGTCTCAAAAAATATTATCAGATGAATCAAAATTTAATACTTTTTTGTCTTTTTGGGAAGTCAGTTAGTAAGACTTAGAGAAAGGAGAACCTATATCGAAAATTATAATCTTAAAGCAGTCATGAATTTTTAGTATGCGCGATTGTCTTAGGGTTGGAATATTTATCGTGGAGATGATGAAATATCAACCTTGAGAGATCATAAGAATGAAAATTTATAAACATTATAAAAGAAAGACATATTCAAAGTTTTCCACATGCTAAGAAAATCATTTTTTCAAGATGATAAAACGTTTCGCTAAAGTGCGTTTGCAGAATATACATTTCAGATTTCTATGTGAAATGACTCATACGAATATCAGTCAACAAACTTATGAATCATTTGTTTTGAATTTAGATTTTTTAAAAGAAAATCATTGTAATTTCATTATTAATTTGACTTGTTAACAATTCAGAGTTAATGAGGTCCGAGGCACAAACATCTCCAAATTTTAGTAAAAAAAAATAAAACTTTTAATGCATTAAAAATTGCTCTGTGTTTTTCTGCTTAAAATGACATTTAAATCATGTTTCTATCTTAATTAGAACAGCAAATATTACATTTTTCGTTTTTGTTTGTTTTTAAAATCTAGCTTTCAAGTAATAGTTGTCATGAAAACGATTTCTTGTGATAATGCGTTATTCTTCATGATTTTTGTTTTTTACCATTTCTCATATTTAAATCGTTATAATTCAAGAACCGTTAAAGATAAATGGTTCAAACTTGGAATATGTTTTTGCAGTTGTTTTACTTAAATTTTGAATCAGAAAATTACAAAAAAATATTTACTTTTGAAAATATGATTAAAAAAAAGTTACACCATTTAAAAAAAATATTTAAATTAAATATTTTTAATTTTTAAAAATGCTAAATCCAAATTAGAACTCATATATTTCTGTTTATTTAAATGAAACGAAAATTAAATTCTACGAATAATATTTCGAGTTATAACGATTTTAAATTACCCCACTTTTTTAATGAATTTTAAATTTTTAAATTTTTTAAAAAATATTTGAGAAGTTTTATAATGTGATTTTGTTAACAAATAACATGGTTAATCATCACAAAAAAATTCATATTTTTAACTCAATAAATAAAAATTATTTTAAATATTTTCCCGGACCCCCTTAAATACAATATATAATGTACAGTCTGAAATAAAGAAAAAAAAAATCGATTGTTTAAATTTGGAAATCTATCACAGTTTCGAGTATAAGGTATAATGATATAGTTGCAAATTACACAAAATAACCATACAATTTGCAGTTCGTATAAATTTGTTTAATTTAAAAAAAGGCATGAGTATGACATAAGGAATTTTTATGAATGTTAATAATTTTTAAAATGTCATTTCGACATTGATATTCTTCCTTATATTTCATGGACAACACTGTTTCTATAAATTTTCATTTGATCAGAAAATTGCATTTGACTACATTCAGAATTACTCTACAACCAAGTGAATCTAAGTGGTTTATCAAAATTGTGATTGTTCATTTATTGTTTTTCAAATTTTCCTTTATTTCTATATCAGTGTTACACATCCAGTGCTCCCTGTATCCCTAAAGCTTCAGCGCCGCTACAGGGAAATAA
Organism: Maratus speciosus; assembly: GCA_963932465.1. Lineage (NCBI taxonomy): Eukaryota > Metazoa > Arthropoda > Arachnida > Araneae > Salticidae > Maratus > Maratus speciosus. The sequence continues at coordinate 72,671,993 of OZ010792.1, forward strand.
ATAGAATTTGAATTATATCAAGATATTGCAAGCGGGGTGTTATACGAAAAACTATTCGAAAATTATTAGCAAAAATCACTAAAACTGAAAATTAATTTAAATAAACTGTGAGTTTGGAACATATTTGTTACTGTTAATTTCTTTACAAAATTTCCGGCGCTAACATTTATTTCTCTTATGATAATAATTTTACATTTTTCGTATACAATGTGTTAAAACTGAGAATAAAAAAAAAAGAAAAGAAAAGAAAAGAAAAAAGGAAAAAGAAAAAATAAGAGAAAAATTGCATCCTAAACACTGTTAGTTGATTTTATTTGCACAAAGTCCACATTCTGAACGAAGATTTGCAAGTTGAATTTTGCACCTCCTTTAACACAGGTTCTGCTAGATGAGACAATGACGCGACAGTATGTTCGACTTCAACACAAAAGGTAGCATCATTTTTATGACTTTTGCTTTTTCTATTCCTACGTGCTTGCGTTCTAAAATTGATAGCTTCCATATAATCTTCTAATAACAAAATAAGCGTACATGGGATTGTATAAGGCTCTTCTGCTCTTTTCAGTCTTATAGGGGAGGTATATTATATCTCCTTACTTGCGGTTATTATTGGCAAATAATAAAGTTAAACTTTCATGTTGCTTGTAAACTTTTAATATTTGCCTACAGACGTTTTTACATGAAATGCAAAATGGTTCTATAATAAATAAATAAATATATATATATTTTTTCAAAATTGTTCACATTTTCATAACTAATAACTCATTTTTCTTCCTTATCTTTCCACTCGAACATGGCACCCTTACATTTAAGAAACTATCACACTGATGTTTACGCAACTTATATCAATATTAGTCGGTATTAAAAACTTGTTTTTTGCAACTTTTAGAGGTATTTTTATCATCCTAAATGTGAGTTTCTTCTTTAAAATGAAAGATTAATAGATTTGTTTGTACATGAGATCTGATTTGATTGTTTGACAATAGTATTGTCTCAGAACTGGGGATTTCAAATTTGGTTTTTAACATTAAATTGAAGGCATTTCTCCTAAATAAAAATGTTCAGTTTACTTCTGTTTTCTAAATAGGTGCTTTTTTGATCTTTTAAAAGTAATTAATTAAGAAAAATTGTTTACCATTCAAAAGAATATACAATCGAGATTTCTGGCACTTTTTTCTTTATAAATGACCGCTACAGTTGAACTCATTTCTGGAAAAGTAACGTCGAGAGCAGATGAAATATTTTGTAATTATTGCAAATTTTCAATTGGGATAAGAACAGATTACAATACATTTTTAGCCCCCGATGTGCTATTTCTTTCGGACAACAATTAAAGGTCGTCCATAAAAAAATAATGTTCCGTTACATAAGCGAGCCGTAAAACGAAGCAGATATATGTTTGTACGATTAAATACTGATAATATCTACTGCAATTTTTTTAACTTCTAAACATCGCGCATTTTAAATTTTTACACCATCGTATTGGAAAAGACGTACTTTTAAATGCAATTTGTTTGTAAACTGCATCTCAATTTATTTTTGAGATATCTCTTTTATTGTAATTTTTAAAGTTATTTCTCTAATGGTGGCAACTGAATTACTCCATTTCTACGGAAAATAGTATTAATATTTAAACAACGAAACAAATTTTGAAGAAGATGCAACTTAATGACACTAAACAATATTATATAGTGAACTTGCAGAACTTAGACTGTTGCATTGTAAAGTACTTTTATTAATTCGAAGAATCTCCATAAAAGTCTACTAACAAACTTTATCGCGCTCCTGAGAATCTCTCAAGGCACACTGGTTAAGAATCACTGCTGTAAAGATTTTTTTCTTTCTTCTGTTTTTTTAAGCGGTCTCAAAACTCTTAAAATTTGGAAAAAAAGGGAAAAAAAGAGGTTTTTCAACAGTTAATATCTTAAAACGTATATGATTTTAAAACCCAATTTTTATTGGGATGAAAGATATAAATATGTTCTTTCATTTCACGTACTGAAAAATTGCAAGATACGGAATTAGCATTTATAGGGGGCTCGAAACGGTCAGACATTTGGCGAGCAGAAAATTGGTATAGCAGCTTACGCGCAGGATTAAAAAATAAATATTGCAACCAGAATGAAAATTCTGGTGCCTACGTATACTTCAGATTACAATAATTATCCTGAACCTAAATACATTTGTATTTAAAGCATTGCTATTTTTTTAATATTAGGTTGTATTTAGCTAATACAAAATTTTGAAAAAGTCAACAGTATAATCATCCAAGAAAAAAATATTTTTTGAACAATAAAAAGGAAATGTCAGGTTCAGTTTATAGAGACTAACATGAAACATATATTTTGAAAATTTAATGAAAACATATTCCGAAGTTTTTGCGATATCCTGCGCGTTACGCCCAAAAACGTCATTTGGAGAAAAATGACTTCAAAATTTCGTAAACGCTTATAATTGTAAAAGATATAACATCTGTTCTAATGGGAATTTCAAGTAAACACTAGTATCAAAATTTTCAGAAAAATAGGAGTTTAAAATCTTAAAAAAGTTAAAATTTCAAAATTTTTGAAACTTTAAGAGTCTTATGACCTCTTAAGGGGAATTCCGCAAGTAACTACAACAATTAAATCAACAGCTATAACCCTTTTAACACTATTTTATTTAACTTGACTTAGTTAATGTATTTGAAGATGGAATTTTGCAACTGATTTTTTACTCTCATCCTGACAGGCTAGAATTGTAAACATTATCTACACATGTCTGTTTCGGATGAAAAAATTAACATTAAATTTTTATAGTACTTAATTAGTAATTAATAAATTACTTTTAAGGTATTTTTCCTGTTAGCTTTCACTGGGGATAAATCACTAATGGTTTCAAGTGTACTCGAGATATAACAGCGATTGAGTTTATGATGTGCCAAACTACGCTTGAGAAAAAATGCGTAGCTAGCTATATAACGATTATATTTCTAGTTTATTCTAAGATATTATTTATAAGTTATAATTCAAATTTTTCGAATTATAGTTTCATGTATTTTTTTATCAGAAAATTACTGAATTAACAAAACCAAGTTATTTGTTTTCGATTATTCAAAGGTTAATATTTTACGAGCTATAATATATATATATATATATATATATATATATAATTGGACACATAAAAGTTGAAATTTTGAATAATTTTAATTTAAAAATTTTTGTCCATATGATCTGGATGTAAATTTAATCATGAAAAAAATATGTTTTATCAAAATCATTGGAATCTTTCGTAAAATCAAAGGAACAGGTGATTCATCACAAAGCACTAGTTTTTGGTGCTCTTTTATGCACGCATGCAAAAAGTAGTAAAATGACGTTTATTTATTTATTTATTTATTTATTTATTTATTTATTTTTAATATGCGAGTTCGAAAACTTCTTTACTAAGCTTTCTTGTTTTACTTCCAATTGTTACCGGCAGTTTGCTCAAATCAGCCTCGAACTGTCAAGATGCTCGAATGAACAATTATAATGGCTCAAATTCCCACTCAGTTTTTAAACTTCAATGTATTTAATAGTTGAAACGCCAAAAAAATGTTTAGCGTTATGAACCTGGAAGCTCTAATGCTGATTAAGATAATTCAGCAACATCTTTTACTAAAATTTGGAACTAAAACATGAAAGTGTTGTAATTGTTAGTGTCTCCACACTTTCCTGGAAGATGAACGTCATTAGTTGCCTCCGTTTACTTATTATTGAATTTCCAAATCGCCCAGTCCATTTTAGGAAAAACCTGTGTATATAAAAATAATACGAAATAAATTTATCCTTTTTGTTTTTCGATTTTATTTGTCAGTTCTACCACTAACTTTTAAAAACTCTTCATATTCTCAAATTAAAATGAATTTAGGGTTGGTTGGGTGAAGATGCCGTAGTTTTTGACTTAATTGTTTTAAAAATCGTCTATTGTATATATTTGTTATTCATTGATTCCTTGTTAAAGCTTAGACTCTTATGTATGATTTAAAAACTTATTTCACTTTACAGATGTTATAGAAATCATCGAAAATTTTGTTTTTGTAAACACTTGCATTTCGGCATCTTACTTATAGGTATGTGTAAGATGGCGAACTATCTAGGGGTAAGGTGCCTTATGTAGTTTCAATGCAAACAATAATTTTTGTGAAGCAGTATAAAACATAATCGGACGAATAAAAATAATTTTATTATTTTAGACATACTAAAGTTTTTAACTTATTTAATATTAGTAAATTACGAAAATATGAATGTGACAAACGTTGGCAATATAATAAAAGAACAAACTAATATTTATTTGTTATATAATTATTTATGTTATGTTAATATATTGGGTTGTGTAATATTTATCTTATATATTATGTTCTACAACATTTAAAAAGAATTAATGCTCTTAAGTATGCCTATTTTTAAATATTATAACAAGTTTAACTACGGTAAAGCCACTATGATAAAGTGCTTCAGTGTCAAGTTTTTTGTTTAATGTTTTTCATACGACCCTTTGTAGTTATTAGCAATATATGAGGTCTGCCATAGGCTGAACATTTGTTTAGGAACTTCGAACAGCTTTTATATGACCAACAGCTTCACTAAATGCATTTGATACCATCACAATTTCTCGAGGTTTTATTGCACTCTGCTAAACACTCTGAGCAATCATTCTCATTCACTTAAAAAAAAAAAAATCTTCGTGTTCTTGAATATTGGGAGGAAATTTAAACATCAACCATATCATCGTCAGTTGAAGACTCCGTCTTTCTGGCATTTGACTTCTTATCTAATTCCTTTTAAGAAAGGCTTGAGACGCCTGGAATTTCGCTGTTGATATTGTCACACCGATTTAGTTTGGTTTTTATAGGCCTTTAAAATTATTTTTATTTGACTATTAAAATGACAAAAAAAAAAAAAAAAAGGAATTGGTTAAAATTACGTCATATTTAAAACGATACATTTAAAATGTCTAATTGAAAATAAATATCTTATAGAGTCTTTATAAAATTGTTTACTTAGCCATTTTATACAAAATAAATCTAAACTGTTGGGTTGATCTTATTTAATAAATCATGAAAGTAGCATTTAGCTGTTTTGACAGCAATTGATTCTGTAGTTAAATCCCTCAGCCAAAGGGAAATGAATGGAAACATGATTACAGAAGATCTTTACTATTCGTTTAATTACGATTAAACCTTCCGTAATCTTTTCAGAGCAGATCAAATTAGAGTGTTTTTAGAGTCTGCGGTGTCTGGATGGAGGTTGGCGAGCAGGGGCTGCCCCTGCTCGTAGGGGGCAAACGCCTCTAATTATCTAAAACTATATTATATACTACCGATATTTACATTTATTAAAATTATTTATAACTGCATTAAACATAAAAATTGTAACTATGATTAAAACTAATAACTATTAAACAGTTATTTATACGGCCAATAAAATTTATTTAGAAGGCAGAATACATATAGAAACCACTATTTATGCTTTGCAGAAAGGCCAGGTACTAGTACTCTCTAAGATTTATTTCTGCGGTGTTTAAACTAAGACTTATATAGACAAATAAATAAGCCACGTAAAAGATTTTGGACACTTACCAGATGTGTTAAGTCGAAATAGCAATAAAAAAGTACTACTTATTTTTTTTTTTTTTTAAAGGACACAAATGGAAATTAAAGTATCACTAGGGAACCCTGTTCCTTACAACGGAGCAGCGTTTCCCTACATCGCCTGCGCTCATGAAAACTATGTGATACGGCATCAAGTACTACCCGGCATCTCACCTCATGTTACCCTATAATGAGTTTCATTGGTTTAACATGGTACGCTTTGTGGATAACTAGAACTGCTCAAGATTAATCCACGATCTCAGAGCCAAAAGATGAAAATAAAATAAAGACGTTCTTTATCGCAAAAAACAAAAACAAATAATTATTTGCCCTAACAATTTATTTTTCTTCTGCTACGAAAACATCGTATTAGGGGAAATTAGGTTTCTCCTAATTTATCCGCAAAACCCGTTTCCCATCTCCTCTCGTTGTAATGAAACGCGACATGATGACACTCTCAATTAAAGATTACGAGAATTTGAGAAAAAGTACATTAAACTGGATAGCGTGCTTCTTTTTCATCCATGTGTGTTGTCTTTCAGCTTTTTTTCTAGCTTCTATTTTTTTTTTCATTAGTTAATCTTTTAAAAGAAGCGTTATACAACGATGCGTACATATTAGTTTTTGGTATTAAAAACTAAAGCTTTAGCAAATAATTAAGTAATAAAAAACCGAATGAGACTTAAATTAATAAGTAGAAGTAAAGCTAATTCTAAATAAATGATAATTTAGAAAATATTTTGATATTTTATGCTCAATTCATACGCTTATTTAAGTATTCCTTTGAAGTTTTGAATGGTTTAGAAACCATCTTCTTAGTACGCATTTACATCTTAAAATTAGCCATCATGTCAAATTCCAAGCTTCTTGTCTAAAGGCCTACTAACTTTCTGGGTTTAATGGCACCAACATAAAACATGGACTGTCACCATTAATTTGCCAACATAAATTTTGAAATCGGTTTGGTATTTCGTATTATTCCATACAAACGTAATTTAGAAAGTTTTTCAAGACTTTTTTAGAAAGTTTGTTGTTTCTGCCAACCGGGGGTGGTAGTGGCGCCGTCATAAAGTATAGCCTGTGTAGGATTAGAGATTGTCAAAATTGATTCGAAACCATTACTTTTATAATCAATTATTATTTCTTGAGATTGCATAGAAATCGTAATTTAGGAAATTTTTAAAACGCTTTTAGATCCTTTCCTTCGCTTCACAGTTTTTGAATTTCGAATTTACTTCAGACTGTTCTTATAGAACATTTATATTTTAGGAGTAACTACCATGTCATATTTAAATTTCTAGCTTCTTTAGTATTACAGAAATCACAATTAGAATGTTTTTTGCTCCTAGAACCCTCTGATGGTAATGTCACCGACATAAAATATAGCTCATACGAATTTTATGTTGGTGCCATTACCCCTAGAGAGATGGTAGACAGTTAGACAAGAATCTTGGAATTTGACCTGATGGGTAATTTTAAGATGTAAATGCGTACTAAGAAGATAGTTTCTAAAAATTTCAAAATTTCATATAAATACTGAAATAAGCGTATGAATTGAGCATAAAAATATCAAAATATTTTCTAAATTATCATTTATTTAAAATTAGCTTTAGTTAGTAAAACAGCATATTTATAAAAATAAACATGACATAAAAATGAAGAACAGAGAGTCTAATTTAAAATTTAAATTAACAGATTTGTTTTGTACAATACTCTTTAGGAAGACCATTTTGTTTGTAAAGGGAACGAAAGTCATCAAGAAATGCAATAAAAACTTAATCTCGTTAATGAATCACAATTTATATTTGAAATTAATTTTCAAAATATAATAATTTGTATTCTTACAATTTCTCAATTTTACTAAATATTTTACTAGATTAATCTACATATACCGGGTGAGCCAAAAGTTCGTTACCACTTTAAAAAATCATAAAAAAAGGAAGAAATTATGATAAAGGAGTGCGGTTTAAAAGAAATGGCTCAAAAGGAAGTCGGATTTTTTGTGGCAGAAAAAAAAAATCACATGTACAGTGCTCTGACGACCCGAAACACAATGAACAGGACAATCGTTGTGTCGTACATTGTAAAAAAATTCTGTAGTTCTACAGATGTAAAGTTACACGCTTACTAAACTTTCATCTGTAACTGTCCAAAAAAAGCTGCAAATCTACAAAACTAGTTTTTGTAAAGCTACAGATATCTATAACTTTACAAATGGATCTGCTAAAATTACAGTAATCTTACTAAAATTATATCTGTAACGCTGGTTGCAGTTACATGAAATGTTCTACGCATCCCAGTTTCCTAAAAAAATATTTAGTAACCTTACAGATTTTTTGATTTTTGGCGCAAAAGCGCATCTGTTACATGAATTTTTGTTGTTGCCGTTACATAAAAAGTTCTAGGAATCCCAGTTTCCTAGAAAAACTTTAGTAACTTTACAGATTTTTTTTTTACAGTGTAGAATGTTCTGGAGGTCAAGTTGAACCTTTCTTATTAGAAGAACAAATGAATGGAGGGTATTGTCAAAATAATTTTTTTCCTATATGGGAAAGAAAATGGCCATAATTTAATTTTTTTCAAAAAAAATATGGCCATTTTTTTCCCATTCTGACCAGAAAATCAGAGTTCTAACTTTTTACGGCTGCTCTTTCATCTTCACCTAACGCTTCATTTATAATGGCTGTTTTATAATAATAGAAACCACCAGTCCATCAGAAGAAAATAACACGGTTAAGCGGGACTCGGATAATCGGGACTCTACTGTAGTGCAAAACACATTTCAATTTTAAGACTTAAAGCAGACGTTTTTATTTTATGTAAAATGGCGTCATTTGCATTACTATAGATACTTAAAATTAAATATAGTTTATAATAGCTCCATGTTTTACCACAAAACATTCATTTATATTTTTCTCTATTTTTGTTACATTTTTTCAGTTTTTATGGGAAAATGGCAACAAGAAGATATAATTGCTATTTTTCAACTATTTTTTCTTTACTTTCTACAGAAATGGAGTACTGGTGTTGCCAGAATGAAACAAATGTCGCTAAAAACTACAAAAATGATAACATCTCAAAAATAATTGGAGATGCAGTTTTCAAACAAATTGCATTAAAAAGTACGTTTTTCCCCAATACGACGGTATAAATATTGAAAATGTGCGATGGTTAGAAGTTTTAAAAAATGCTGTAGAGTATTTAATCGCACAATGAAACATCGGTTTTTGTTTTACGGCTGGCTTATACAAGCTAACGTTATTTATTGGAGACAAAATAAGCTGGGAGAAAGAAATAGCATACCGGGGGCTAATAAAAAACAATTGGTCTCATTGACCTATTTATTCGAACTCGAGCATCTAATTTCAAGTTTTCAGTTATGAGTTGTTTTCGACAAATGACCATAAAGTGCAAAGAATTGGAGCAGCCATACTCAAACTTTTTTTCTCGCGGGCCGCAAACACACGTTTGCGACGCTTGGCGGACCATAACACAGATATTAAAAGCGATTTAAAAAAGAGAAATTAAAACAGTAAGGTAACATAAGTAGTATAACAATGTAATATAACAAAGTTAATCTTACCAGTAGGTTTGAACGTTTATCGGTAAAGAAGTGTAAACGTAAAATTTTAACTCCACTATTTCCAAACAAAAAAATTTCTTTGCGATAGATATTTGCTGCAAATGTTGTAGGAATAGGTATCGAAGTTTTTTGTTTGGGAATATTGGACTAAGTCAATTTTGTGCGAATTTTTCCAACAAGAAACGTTCAAACATAAAAAGCAGTATTAGCTATATAATAAGTATAAAACGTAATAATATAACAACGCAGAATTAATTCTGCGTTGTTATATTATTACGTTTAAGTTCTAAAGAATAAAAAATCAGGAGATTTCTCTAATAAATCGATTTTTTGCTCAAATCAAAATCTTTTTATTGATTTTTAAATGTAGAAACATATAGTAGAAATAAAATTTACTTCCAATATTATTTGATTAGTCTTGTAGATTCAGAGAACTGCATTAAAAGAATTCTTAAAAAACAAACGGCATTTTAGAGGTTTTAACATAATTTTAAATGAATTATGAACAACAGGAAAGATTTTGTCTCGGCATGAATATAAATAAAACAACATTTAAGGTCTTAAATACTTTTTTTATGCACATCTCAAATAAAATATTAACTACTGGCTATGTGTCTCGGGCCGCACATAAAATGTCGCCGGGCCACATGCGGCCCGCGGGCCGCAGGTTGAGTATGGCTGAGTTAAAGGAATAAAGATAAGGTATGTTGGAGGTAATTAAATCTGCCTTTTCTATCTACAGAAATCGAAGCTTTTTTCAAATTGGTTGTTAGAAATTTGGTATTTACAAGTTTATAAGCATTGTAGGTCACTTAATTAAAAGGTAAAACTTTTTAAGCTGATCAAATATTTATTTTGAAGCGATTTGAAAATAATAAAATGCATCTTAATAAAAAACAAGTTGGAAATTGCTCGTCAAACGTGGCAAATGAGGTGCGTTCGTACTATAACTAGTTTTATAATTATTTTTTGCACCCCATATTGTACTAAATGTGTATTTTTTGCAATTCATAAGTGCATAGTCTGTAACATCATTAAAATGCACTTGCAATAATTTTTTCCCATTCCCCTTAATGTAACGGAAAACTTTTGACTGTCCCTGTAATTAAGCTATACATCCGATTTTCATGAAATTTGAAATGGCTCGACAAAATTTTGCAGCAATTATATATTTAAAATTTCAGCCCATTCGGTAAGCTGTAACATCATTAAAATGCACTTGCAATAATTTTCCCATTGGCTTTAATGTAAAGAAAAACTTTTGACTGTCCCTGTAATTTAACTATACATCCGATTTTCATAAAATTTGAAATGGCTCGACAAAATTTTACAACAATCATATATTTAAAATTTCAGACCATTCGGTTTGGTAGTTTTTGCTCTATTATATGCGGGCGGACGGACAGACAGACGGACTGAACGACGACTATAGGTGCTACGTATTTATATAATTACGAACGCACCTAATTATGTTTAAATCCATTTGTCTGGTAAATTTTATTGCGCCATTGATGAGTAATATATTTTTTATAAACGTTATCGAAAGTTTCAACGTACTATAGGAATATTATATGTTCTTCGCAATATATAGGCACATTTAATTTATTTTTGACTTCAAATAATGCATTAAAGAAATTTATCCGAAAAACAGAGAAAAGTTCTGTAGATTTTGATAAAGTTTCAATCTCATTTTTATCTTTGGGTAATTAAGGTTTTACTTTAATTAGGAGCTACTTACTTTCGATGAAACTAAGTATTTCCTTAAAACGTTGAACATACTTCGTAAGCGAACAGGAAGTAGAATTTTAATGATATTGATTTAGCGTAAAAATCTAAATACCTTTATTTAATCCACAGGACAAAATTTAAGAGTTATTTAAATTTTGAAATAAGTAGCTTTTCTAATGAAAATATTTAAACTTTTCTGGAATAGAAAAATATAAATTCGTATAACAAACGTAAAAATTTAGTAATTAAAATAAGAAAGCAATAGAACTTACTCAATATTCTTTTAAAAAGTGCTTAATTTCAGATTTAAAATTTGAAATAATTTTACTCCGATTGAAAGAGTTAGTGAGAATTCAATTACCAGCGAAAACAAGTATATATAAAATACAGTGTTTCACTGTCTATTAGTAAAAAGAAAACCCGAATTAATAAAACTGAATTTTTCTCTAGAAAGTGTTTTTAAAATATTTTATGGTTGTTTAAAAATATACTAGTATATTTTTAGTAAGTTATGTAATGTGGCGACTTATTCAAAGACATTCCATTTTAATAAGAATCATTATTATGATGTACAAGAAAAGTAAGTATTGATCACTAATTTAACAAACTTATTTTTTTCACACGTTAGACGTCATCAAAACCAAACAAGAAAGAAACATTACACATGACGCATAGATTATAAAACCTTTTCGAACTTTATCAGATTATTGTAACAAAGCTTCACTTACTCGTAAGATCGAAAAAGATACCAGAATAAATAAAGTATAAAACTCATAACATATTTCAAAACCCAGTTTTATCAAAAACCATGCATAGGTGGTAATGCATTTGAGCATTTTTGTTTAGTCTTGTATATGACCTGAATTTTTTTATACATGGTATGGTGAACTCAAATTTAATGTAGCTGAAAAACCTAAAACAGAAGTGAAATCTCTTTTCCGCCAATTTACCTTTCATAGTTTGTAATGTATACATATATTTTTGTGAGGTCCTGATTATGATGTATAGATTTTTTATACATAACCGTACAGTTATTAAAATATAATTCATCTTTAAAACACATAACACAACCGAAAAAAGTTTTCAGTTAATTAGCGTCCTTAGATATCAATGTATTTATATACTTTTGTGTAACCCTGTATATAAATTTATTTATATGGTAGTCATACACCATAGTTTAGTAAAGCTTCGTGCACCTAAAAGTGCTAAACACAGTTCAAAACGCACTATCATTTAGTAATTCCCATCAATAGAAATTAATTTGTTTGACATTTTTTGGTGCAGCCCTGTATATGATCTATAGAATTTAGACTTGCCACATAATATCCAAAATTTTATTTAAGATTAAAAACCAATATTACAACTGAAAATTTGACTCCTGGTATAATCAACCAAAAATAATGTTTCTGAATTCTTTTGGATGAACTTGTAATTTAAGATTACATATCCTATTTTCTATACGGAATATGTTACCTACACCTTACTAACAAATAATAATTGCACAAAATGTACTCAAAAGAGTTCTCACTTACTGTCAGTAATACAATCGTTTTCGTGACATAATTGAAATTTGCTTTAAACAATATTCTCACGTAATTCATAATGCATCAAAAGTATTTTACTGTCCCTGTGAACCAACTATAGCTGCTAGACTATGAATTTTCAATGCGGAAATTGGTGTAGTGCAACTCGATATCTTATATGCTACTCGTGGTAGTCTAATTACATTTACTGAGGATAAAGCGCGGATATACAGACGTGCCGAAGCCATAAAAAATATTTAAATACGTTGGAAAATGCAAAAAATGTGCCAAAAGCGTAAGTATAAACATAGTTTGTGTATCAAAATTTGATGATTTCACATAATTTCCAAAGAAATGTTTATTCCAATTATACAAGTAAAATATATATGAAATGCATTCTTAATTTCTTTCACAAAAGCCATAAACATCATTAAATTTGCAACACCGCAAATAATTTCAGACATGAAAAAAAAACAGGTAATTTAAGTACATTTAAAATTAAAAATAATTTTTAATTACTTAGCCCTTGGATTCTTGACCTCTTCATTTTTATTAGAAAGAAACCAAAGAAATACAGCGATTGCAAAGTATAATGATTAATAATTTGTTTTTAAACATTCAAAAATATATTACACTTTTAATGAGATTTGAGACTATGAGAACATATGTGAAATACAGTGTAAATCTTGAAATTATTTTTATTTACTTTCTAAACGAATTATCCTAGAAGCTTTAAATAAAAGGTATTGAAATAGGGATAAATTGCCTGCTAATTAACTAGGAAGCAATTTGTGAAATATATTTTTCTCTTTAACGATTAATTCAAGTCAAATCAATACCGGACAAATTAAGTGTTAAAGAAAAAACATTATAAAGCAATCATATAATGAATCATTTTCAAATGGAAAGAAGTTCACTACAAACTTAATAGAAAATTTTGTATGGTGAAGGAATTTTCACCATTGAAAGCCAATGTATCAGCAATTATCTTAATGAAGAATTTTTGTAAAAGAGGGATAGTATTTAAATTAAAAATAGAGAAAAAAATATTCAGAACGGAATCAACTTCAAAATCATTTTATTTTTTCATTTAATTTGGATACATAACAAGTAATTTTAAAAATTGTAAGGAATATTATTTCTCTTATAAATAAAAAATAAAAATATATTTCTAAACAAATGACTACTTGTTATTTTTTAATTGTGTTTCTAAAAGTAGGGGATTAAAATTTTATAATTGAATTGACTTGCTTATAAGTATTAAGATATTCTCTAATTACTAAAATGAATTTACTATTTCTTTTATATTCGTCAGTAGCTATTTATATGCAGTCGAGAAATATCTGAATAGTTGACATGTTTTAACATCAAAGATATTATTGTAATTTTTATAATGTTTTTAAATTGAAAAGAAAATTATTTCTTTCATATCGAAAATATAAATGGTTTTCTGAACATATCTTAAATTCATTTGTAATTGTTCCAAAACGGAATGCAATTAAGGAATTTTTGAATCATAACTGAAAACTTTTTGGCGGAATAGGTTGTAATTTTGGATTCAAATAGCTGAAGCTTCTAGAAATCTATTTCTGTTTGCAAAATAAATCATGATTCACATTTCTAGAACAATGGGGCAAAGTGATCTGGTTGATGGACTGCCTAGTTGCATGGCAACTTTACATCCAGTTGAGAGGTGATCATATTGCAAGGGCATTAGGAAGCCTTAAAAAATATTTATGTTTAGACGTGACTGGTACCCACAATAAGAAAATAACTATAAAAAGTTAAGAAAAGAATAACTTTAGAATAAGCACATAAGTACTCAAAATTCAACAATGTAAGAGAAAAAAAGAGAAAGAAAAAATAGACATTTTGTAAAAATTTAGAAAGAAAGATATTCCGTTAGTTCCAAAAAGGACAGGCGAAAAAGTTACCAGGGGATACCACATCATAAAAAAAGACCCCTTTCAGAGACCATACATTAAGTTAAGCTGGTAAAAATGCTATTTATATAGCAGAAAAGAATTTTTTTTTAAAACTAAGACAGGACAGAACAAACAGAAAGGTTAAGTATATTGGAAGGGTGCGGAAACCTCAGTCTTCATCGCTAAGCAAAAGCGAGTATTTAGGGCGTTTTCTATTGGTGGGGTTGGATGCCTGGTTAACGGGTAATTCCGCAATGATCTGGTTAGGTTGACTGTATATAGTTTTATAAAACTTTATACAAAGTTGATTAAAGCTTTTTTTTTTAAAAGAAGTGGTTTTACGATCCCTGCGGATAGTTGTATTGAGTAGGTACCAATGACCATTACGGATATAACGTAGTTTTTTAATGTGAGCACGGTAAAGATAGTTCATACTAGTATTGCATCCGAATCCCTATATCGAACAGGCACAGGTTAAAACAAATCTAATACAAGCATTATATAAAGTAAGTTTATTATGAATAGAAAGTGTTTTACTTTTTGGAATTCTCCTTACTTTCGAAAATAATTTAAACAAATATTTTGGAAATACATTTTCCGGTGACAATTGGTTGATAAAATGCATAGGGTGCTTTTACTCTCGGTCTCCCTGTTTTTTTTCGCCCTACTGTATATATCGCCCCCCCCCCCTCTTCTCCATTCAATAGAGCAAAGATTGAATTTATGCACTATTCAAAAGCGAATGTATATGCAAACAAAGTGAAATCGATAACACATGTCGCGACATCGATTATTGATTAGTATTAGCATTAACGACGAACCTTTAAGTGCTTTGTAATATAGTTTTTATTTTAAACCAAGAAAACAAGATAATCTGTAAACATTTTAATAAAATTAATTTATGTTAATGTATGCATTGAAATTAATATTTTTGGGGGGGTGAAAAAAAAGAATGCTTAGCACAATTTTTTCTTCATAAAAATTTGGATTTATGCTAATTAAATATTTATATAAAATCCCCCAATGAAATACTACTTAAAACACTAGCTTGACGTAAAAAATTAAAATATTCACTTCATTACTTTGTTTGAAGAAAAAAAAAATTTTTTTCATCCTTTTTTTTTTTCTATTTAATGTATAAATTTGCATGTAGCCAACATTAAGACAATTTTTTGATTAGTTTGTTCGGTTAACTTACAACGTCGCATTGCTGCATGAGGATATTTTATTCTGTATTTTTTTTTTCAATGAAACAAAAAAATATGAATAATCAGATATCACTTTGTATTTTCTCCATTTTCTTTTCTGCTGTTAGCAGCAAATTGGATAAAGAATTACTTTTTACGATTATCTGCGGATTTTAAAGATTTTATTTATGGCGATATTGTCTTAATTTTTAGGAGAATTTTCTTTCAAAAGACTAGGTCAGAACACGAGAAGAGACAAGAGAGATTCGACTTCCTTTAGTAAAATGCTTTAAAATAAACAACAATAACGAAAACTCCCGCGTCAAGGATAGATTCCGAAACATTTTTCAATGCATATAGCAAACTGTAACAAAACTTCACAGCTTAATAAGGTGAAATATGATATCTAAGTAAATGATTTGGAAAACGCATATCCCATTTGAAAACTCAAATTTATGAATTGTTATATATATACAGTGAAATACGTTTAACACGAAATTGAGGGACCGATTTTTTTTCTTTTTTCGTGTTAAAAGAATTTCCTGTTAAAAGATTCGTAAAAAAAAAAAGAACATAACTCACAAATATTTTCAACGTCGTCAAATTTTATTTCGATTTCCTGTTAAACTATTAGTAGGTTGCATCCATTAGGATAAAAAGCAAGTAAAAAAATATTGTTTTTTTTTTTTTTGGGGGGGGGGGAAATCAAATATCTTTTTTTGAAGTGTCTTTTTCAGCATTCTGAGATGTAGCTTGTTTGAATCAAATAAGCAAGACTGTCTCTATATCTTCGTACTTTGCGGATCTCATGCGTTTTCTCTCTGGCTTAAACATACTGCGCTCAAACATTAATGTAATAGGATCCCTGTTTTTATTATCGCTAATAAACTAGAATTGGTAATGCCAAACTCTTTGCAGATTTCGCTCTTCGTCCTTTTTTTCCATCAACTACATTGAGCAGCTTCATCTTCATTTGAAGCGAAATAGCAGTTTGTTTTCGTACCAGTTTCGCAGTCATTGTGCTGAAACAAAAGCTTATTATAAAACAAAAACTTATTAGAAAAAAAAAAAAAAAAAAAAAAAAAAACACGAAATTTACTGACTTTCACCCAAAATTCAGAGATTTTAACACAAAATTTACCAATTTCAACTCAAACTATCTAGATCGAATGCGAATTCTTTTCGTGTTAAAAGAAAAAATAATGTATTAAATTTCATAGTATACTGTCCGGACCTCTATATCATTTCGTGTTAACCGATTTTTCGGCTTAAGCGTTTTCGCGTTAAACTTTTTTCACTGTAGTCGGAAAATAAGCGGAATTATTTCATTCAGCTTTGAATATGATATATAGATTTAATTACATGAATTTTTATGACGTGAATTTGGACTCATGCTTGCCGTAGGGTTGTGGTTCATGAAGTGGTCCAATCTTGTGCTTCGGTTGCAGCCTTACCAACATATAAGTGTGAAAGCTGCCGTGTCTCATACCACTAAAGTTGCTCACGTGGCTCAGATGGCAGAGCGTTCGTGCGCTGAACCAAAGACCCAGATTCGAACCCTGGCCTGGATACTTTTTCACTCTGTTGATTTTACGCCTTGTTAGCAGTGTGAATAAAAATTCACGTAATTAAATTCAGATTTCTGGGGCATAAGACACCGTTTAAAAATTATTATATACGATATATATCTTTGTACATATGTTACATAGTGCGAAAAAAATTTACCTCAAATAGGAAAGGCATGTCAAAGTTGAAAATCCCCCTTCTTCAATTTTTGTCAATATGCGGAAATGTATATAAAATCTGTTGTGTGGCCTTGTATATGATATAAGGTATTTATACACACCAAGTCATGTGGAAAAAATTAGAAAAATTTAAAAACGCATACCACAATTGAACTAAAACTTCTAACACGTATTGCTCATAGACAGTACTGAAACTGAATTGTTTTATTGGGCCCTGTAAATAGACCTTCATAGATCATAATGTAACAGCCATTCTTTTGAGTGCCCTATAAATGAACTATAAATGCTATAAACGCCATTTTCAATACCGAAAACGCCATGATGAAATGCTATAACATGAATCATTTTCATGGCAATCAGAGTATATTTAAGCTAATTAGAGAACGGATAGACAGAAGATCAGAAGCAGGGTTTTCACTGGCTTTCGACCAACATTAGCAATTTGGCGAATAAGAAATAAAAAAAGTAGCCAAATGAAAAGGAATGTTAGTAAAATAGATTCGGCGTGAAACACTGAAAAATCTATATTTATCCCCTTATTGTATCCCTGTTTTCCAAATGTTCTAAAGTAACCTAATTTTTTGTAATTGCTTATAAAATAGAAATTTGACTATCCGCTATAGAAACTATCATACACAAGTACATTCTAAATGTATCCTAAATGTGTAAATGTTTCAGAAATTCTTTTAGCAGTCTGAATAAAAACTAGTATGCTGTGGCCATCACAAAACTTTCTTCTTTATAAATCACGTCAATTAAACCTTTTAAACAATACAAGATATTACATCAATATAGCACCAATTCATGTAAAATTATATCCGAATTTGAAGTTTCATGGAAATTCGTGCATTAGTTCTTGAGATTGAAACTATAGCGGAAATTCTGAAAAATGTAGCATAGCAGCGTCACCTGTTGAGCAATGTACACCAAAACATAATCAGAGCTAACTGATATCAAGGTATACCTGAATCTGAAGTTTGATGAAAATTCGTGCATTAGTTATTGAGATAGAGCTGTAATGGAAATTCTAAAAAAGGCAGCATCGCAGCGTCACCTGTCGAGCGATTTGCACCAAATCCTAAACAACACTAACTCATATCGAAGTATACCTGAATCTGAAGTTTGTTGAAAATCCAAGCATTAGTTCTTGGGATAGCGATATTGCGGAAATCGCAAAAAATGCAGCATAGCAGTGCCACCTGTTGAGCGTTTTTTCACCAAAATGTATGAAATGTCAACTCATGTCAAGAACTAACTGAATCTCAAGTTTGATGAAAATCGTCACATTAGTTCTGGAGATTGAGCTATTGTAGAAATCCTGAAAAATGCTGCATATCAGCGCCACCTGTTGAGCGATTTACACCTAAAACGAAACAGCACTAATTCATATCAAGGTGTATCCGAATGTGAAGTTTGTTGAAAATCTAAGCATTAGTTCTAGAGATAGAGCGCCCACAAAATTTGTGTCACAAACATACAGACAAACGGACAGAGTCACAGACTCACAGACAGACATTTTGTAAAAACATGTTTTTGGAATCTCTGACCCCTAAAACGTGTAAATCCGTCGAAAACCGGAATTCGAAAATTTTCATGAATCCAATACTATCTTCTTGTATAGATAGAAGAAAGTAATTAAAAACAGCTATCTTTGATTTACCGTTGTGAAAATGCACACTAAAAATTGCTCTGAGATTTCGACTCTTAACCGATAGAAAAAATTTATCCGGCCAATGATACTTTAAGTATAGCTAATAAATATTGTTGTAAATGACTACTTTCAACACCGTATTTCAGCAAAACTTTTCTCTATTTGGCGTGTTTGATGCGAGTAATTTTGTGTGTGTTTTTACCGGCTCGGCGCAACGCCAGTGTATAGATAGTGATTCCCTAACAATAGAGAAATAATAATAATCCATTCTGTGTCTTTGGCTGTTGTAAAACTGAATTGATGTTGAGTCATTTACTCTATAAATAGCGCAATGTAAATGGCACGCTGCGACTCAGCACCGCGCATAAGAATCTCAACTTATTGGCACACACACACACACACACAAAGAGCAGATATTGGATACTCGCAATTTGGCGAGTCTAATTGTTCTTTTACTCGCCAAATGAAGCATTTTGCCTCGCCTCGATTTGGCGCAATGGCGAGCGGCAGCGAGGACCCTGGCCTGTAGAACTGTCAGATAGAAAAACTGAATTGATAAACAATTTTCAACTTTAGTGGAAAGTATTAAAGAATCCTAGGAGATTTTCTAATTTAAATTAAATTTAAAGTCATAGCGGGCCATTCCATGTCACGTGTGGGATAGCTTTCTACTTATAACTGCTGTCTTAACAATGTTATAATATCCTCAAATTAAAACATCTATGCTAACATGAAAATCTATGTTTTTTTTTGTTGTTGTTTTTGTTGTTATTTTGAATGTATAGTTTATATTTTAACAGCTTATAAGTTAACTAGCAAACCAAGCGGCTTTGCTCGCGTAATATTTGAAATATGCCAAGTGATATTTATATGTCTAATTTTTATCAAAAGGTACTAACTAAATTTTTATTTTATTAAAAGGTAATATTTTATTTTATTAAAAAGTACTTATTACTTTTAGGAATAATTCAAAAATTACTATTTAAAACACAGTTTGACTAAACATCATTATTACACTGTATTAGGCAGAAATGAGACTTAAATTAATAAAATGAAATAAAACTAAACAAATGATAATTTAGAAAATATTTTGAAACTTTTATGCTCAATTAATACACTCATTTCAGTATTCATTTGAAATTTTGAATTTTTTAGAAACCATCTTCTTACATCTTAAAATTAACCATCATGTCGAATTCCAAGTCCTATCACCTCTCTCAACATAAAGAGCTGTGTTGAAACAGGAACTGTCACCATTAATTTGCCAACATTAATTTTGAAATCGGTTTGTTATTTCCTAATGTTCCACAGAAACGTAATTTAAAAAACTTTTAAAGCCCTTTTTTAGAACGTTTGTTGTCTGTGAATCCCAGGTGGTAGAATCACCGGCATAAAATATAGCCTGTGTAGGATCAGAGACTGTTACCACTAATTCGCAACTATTACTTTTATAATCGGTTTATATTCCCTGAAATTGCATAGAATCGTAATTTAGAACTTTTTTAGAATGCTTTTCGCACCTCCCCTTCGCTTCACCTCTTTTTAATTCGAATTTATTTTTGACGTTCCTTCGAGGGCATTTATATTTTATAAGTAACTACCATGTCACATTTAAAGTTTCTAGCCTTTTCAGTATCACAGAAATCGCAATTTAGAAAGTTTTTAGCTCCTGCAACCCTCTGGTGGTAGTGGAACAGATATAAAATATAGCTTATGTTTGAGCAGGTTCTATCACCAAAATTTGTCATCATTATTTTTTAAATCGGTTTGGTAATTTATAAGTTTGCTTAAAAATTGTAATTTATAACGCTTTTCACTCACTTCATTTTTTTGAAATTTGGAATTTTCTTTCGACTGTTCTTAGAAAGCAGTTGCATCTTGTAAGTAAATACCATGCCATACTTCAAAGTGTTAGACCCCTCAGTTGTGCAAAAAATGCAAATTAGAACATGTTTTGCTTTTGCAACCCACAGATGGTAATGACAGCAACATAAAGTATAACCTATGTTATAGCAGGGACTGTCACCATTGATTTGCAACCATTACTTTTGAAATAGCTTTGGTATTTCCTTAGATTGAGTAGAAATCTCAATTTACAACGTTTTTAGGATGCTTTTTGCGCATCTTCACCCCTTTTTAAATTTCCAATTTTTTCGAAACTGTTCTTAAAGATCATTTATAGCTAACAAATATGTACCTTGCCTAATTTCAAGTTGCTAGCCCCTACCGATCACAAAAATCGAAATTTAGAACGCTTTTTTGCTCCTGCAACGTCTTGGTGATAGTGATACCGACATAAAATAGCATCTATGTTAGAGCAGAGGCTGTCAGCATCAATTTCCTACCATTACGTTTGAAATCAGATTCATTCTTCCTGAGATATTGCTGACAAATCGGCATCTAGAACGTTTTTAGAACGTTTTTCGCTCATTTTGCTTCTGCATCTCCTCTGGGGTAGTGGAAACAGATATAAAATATAGCCTATCTTGGAGCAAGATCTTTCACCATCATTTTTACACCATTATATTTGAAATCGGTTCAGTACTTCCTGAGATTGCATAGAAATCGCAATTTAGAAAGTTTTTTACAACGCTTTTTGCGCATTTTGACCCCATTTTAAATTTCGATTTTTTTAGGAAATGTCCTTAGAGATCATTGATATCTTATAACTAACTACCATTCCAAATTTCACGATTCTAGGCCCTTCCGTAACGCAAAAGTCGCAATTTAGAACGTTTTTTGCTCCTGCACCCCCTTTGGGATAGTGGCACCAACATAAAACATCGCCTATGTTGGAGCAAGGGTTTTCCCCATCATTTTGACACCATTATTTTTTAGATCGGTTTGGTATTTCCTGAGATTGTGTAGAAACCACCATTAGAACGTTTTTTAGAACGCTTTTCGCGCATTTTCACTCCTTTTAAATTTCGAATTGTTTAAGAACTGTTCTTAGAAATCCTTTATATCTAATAAGTAGCTAATATTTCAAATTTCATATTTCTAGGCCTTTCAGTAACACATAAATCGCATTTTTAGAACGTTTTTTGCTCCTGCACCCCTTTTGGGGTAGTGACACCGACATAAAACATAGCCTATCTTGAAGCAAGCGTTGTCACCATCATTTTGACATCAATATTTTTTAAATCGGTTTGGTATTTCCTGAGATTTTGTAGAAACTACCATTTAGAACGTTTTTTGGAACACTTTTTGTGCATTTTCAACCTTTTTAAATTTCGAATTGTTTAAGAACCGTTCTTAGACATCATTTATATCTTATAAGTAACTAATATTCAAAATTTCATATTTCTAAGCCCTTCAGTAACGCTAAAATCGCATTTTTAAAACGTTTTTTGCTCCTACACCCCCTTTCGGGTAGTGGCACCGACATAAGATATAGCCTATGTTCTAAGTTGGACTAATAGCTTCATTTTGATACCATTACTTTTGGAATCGATTCGGTAGTTCCAGAGCTTATCTCCGACAAATAAGCTATTTTTTCCTATTTATAATAGGAGTATAGATAGCTATAGGTCTTTATGGAAGTGTCACGCGCAGGACATTTTGTTCATTTTTTACGGAATGGACCTGAAACGGGCGCATTACTTAGGTCTAGGATTTTAAATAAGGTGAATTTTAAACCTATCAAAAACGGTAAGCTTACTTATGCCAAGGGCTTTAAAAGTGGAGATTTTTAAATCTATTAAAGGGCCGTACCATATTACGTGGGGGATAGCTTTTTTTACATATTACTGCCGTTTTAAGAGACTTTATTTTAAAAATCAGACCAAGTGCGATAGTTGTATTTTTTGATTTGCTTGATTTTTTTATGTTTAAGTAGATCATATTTAATAAATATTGTGCAATTTTGAAGACCTGAAAAAGTTTCCTATTTCCTGTACGTAAAATGGGTAAAATGTCAAAGTTCAAGATCATGAATTCCATTTTTCATAAAAAGTTAAATGCCAGTGAGTTTGGATAGCTATATGTCTGGAAAGCAACAGCATCCCAAAGTTCTTTTGTTATAAACTGTTAGTATAATACTACCTGCTTAGTAAAATTACTTGGTTCAATGCGGCATTGTTAAATTTCATTGTTTCCACAAAATGTATTCAAAATGATGTTTTTGTCCGTTTCCTGCACTTATTACCTAATATAAGCAGTAGTACCTTAAAATGTTTCTTATAAAATATAAAAGTTTACCATTAGGACAAGCTAAGTAATATAGAACGTTACCGGCATATCGATGCTGTTAGCAGATATAATCTGTTAAATATTCAAAAGTTTCAAAATCTGCAACTTTGAATTAGACCTATCTCAAAAAATCATCACAGTTGAATAAAACAAAATATAAAATGTAGTAGTTGAACATATCTACAAAACCATGGAAAAAAAAGTAGGGTCCCATGCTATTTTCAGAAAAAAGACAAATGTTACCAAAAGGGAGAGTCAATGATCTGGCTTTTCCCCTATCAGAAAATGAAACTTCCCATTTCTCTTTACCCTTCTTATATTTTCCTCTATAAGAAAATGGATCATCCCTTTTCTCTTTCTTCTTCCTTTGTTCTAAATTGAATTGTCCATATTCTGGGTTTTTCTGCATTTTTAGAAATTCAAAGGTAATGCAAGTAGTTGATGAAATGCCTTGATAAGGATACGTTGGGGTCTCTGTACCCTATAATAAAACTTTGTTTAATACAGGGTTGTTGGATTTTAGCCAGGCCGGTTAAAATCGGCTGGCTTTTTCTGGTTTAAAGGCTGGCTTATATTTTAAAACAAACCCATCTTTTACTAAAACAATTTTTTATTTTTAATAAAGATGTTCTTAAAACGAAATGTATTAATAATTAGTAACTTTTTAACTACTGTAGGCATAAAAATGTACATCAAATTAAAGTAGAATTATTTTTACTAATTAATAATGCATTTCGTTTTAAGAACAGATTTTGTAAAAACAAAAAAAAAAATGTTTTAGTAAAACCTGGCTTTTTTAAAAATACAAGCCGGCCGTTTTAAAATGGTTTAAACAAATAAAGGCCAGCCGTTTTTTAACCGGTCTGAATAAAATCAGACAGCCCTGTATTAAAAGTTTTATTATAGGGTTCAGAGACCCCAACATATCCTTATGAAGTTATTTCATCAACTACTTGCCTTACCTTTGAATTTCTAAAATTTCAGAAAACCAGTCACATAACTTGCCTTAACATGGACAATTCAATTTCGAATAAAGGAAGGAGAAATAAAAAAGGGATGTTTCATTTTCTCATAGGGGAAAAACATAAGAAGTGGAAAGAGAAACGAGATGTTTCATTTTCTGATAGGAGAAAAGCCTGATAATTGACACTGCCTTTTTGTAACTTTTGTCATTTTTTCTGAAAATAGCATGAGACCCCACTTCTTTTTCTTTTCCATGTTTTTGTACATATGTTCAACTACTACATGATATATTTTGTTTTATTCAACTCTGATGCTTTTTTGAGATAGGACTAATTCCAAAGTTGTTGATTTTGAAACTTTTGAATATTTAACACATTTTATCTTCTCACATCATCGATATCCCGGTAAAAGTTCTGTATTACTTAGATTGTCCTAATAGTAAACTTTCACATTCTACAAGAAAAATTTTGGGGTACTATAACGTAAATAAGATAAGTGCAGAAAACGGTCAAAAACGTAATTTTGATAGCATTTTGTGGCAACATAACAATGAAAATTAGCAATTCCCCATGGAAACAAGTATTTTATTAAGCAGGTAGTGCTATACGAATAGTTTATGACAAAAGAATTTTTGGTTGTTGTTGCTCTCCAGAGATATAGAAATCCAAAAATAATGGCATTTAACTTTTCATGAAAAATGGGATTCATGATCGTGGACTTTGACATTTTCTACAGGACACAGGAAATTTTTTCATGGCTTCAAAATTACGCATTATTTATTAAATATGATCTAATTAAACATAAAAAAAAAATCAAGCCAACTAAAAAATACAACTATCAAAATATCTCTTTTTTGTCTGAATTTCAAAATAACGGCTCTTAACAATGCTATTGTATCCTCGAATTAAAGCCGCTATGCTAATATAAAAACCGCGGATTTTTTGTTATTTTTAATGTGTAGTTTGTATTCTAACAACTTATAAGTTAAAATATATAGAAATTTATGTAAGCGTCACGTGCAGGATATTTTGTATCTTTTTCATGGAATGGCCCTAGCATGAATCTGTTTATTCAGGCATTAAAAAAAATCTATCAAAAGCCAGGTTAAATAACAGAATTGTAAAAAAAAAAAATTATCCTATCGACAGAGTCTATGAATGTGCTTGCCCCTTGTACCACCGGTCAAAACTGAAGAAATTCTGTGAAGGAGGAGAAAGTGGAGAGATCCATTCAAGCACGGTAAGTAAAACTAACAAGGAGAGGGCCAGCCTTGGTAATAACTGATTTTGATTATTTTTATATATGTTGTAGGTCAGAGACCCCTTAGTCTCATGTCCAACGGATTTTATACAACGCTCCTTAGTTTTCGAGAAATAGGAGGGTCTAATATTATAACACAACATAAATACTTACTTTGTAATGCGATGACAGCATTGGTCGTAGCTCAGTTAGTACAGCGTTTGTTCGTGGTCCCGCGGGTTCGTACCCGAACGTTCTACGTTTGTTTTTCTCCTTCTTTTTCTTTTATAAATACGAGGTGGAGCCCGTCGAACTTCCACGAAGGAAAATGTTTAAGAAGGAACTGTTTCATTGATTTATAATAAACCTACAAAATTAGTTACAATGGAAAATCACCTTAAATTAGTTAGTCTAACTCTCAAAAAATATTATTTTAACCTAAAATTAACAAAATACTACTTTTATAAAACTCAGTTGTCCGGGAGTCGCATCTTACAGGGAACATTTTATTGTTCTTACCATTATTTTGAAAATAATATCTTCATAGTACTTTTCTACAGCATATTTTAAATTAAAAAATATTAAGATTATTGATTAATAGTTCTGATAGGAACAATAGAATTTCCCCTATGGAAAGCGACCACTGGCTGTCTAAATTATTCAAATTAAATTTTAATTACATATGTAATCAGTAAAATATAATAAAAAACAGTTATTATGATTAAGTTGTTAATTATGTCTCTTATGCTTCGTTTTCCCGAATCAAAAAGATAAAATTTATTCTAGTTTGATACAATCAGATTATTTTCCGTGTAACATCTAAACTCCACATCATTTTCACCTTCTCATAATTCACATATGTACTTCTCATATCCGTATTCACCATGTTTAAAAAATGGTATTTTAATTTCATCATTTTACAGTCATTTTTTTACTCAAAACTTGAAGTCACGATTGTCAACAACATATTTACATGTGAACAGTCGAACTATTAACTTCAGATACTAATCTCAATACAGAAGAGTAAAAATTGCCGCAATTTATGTTTTTTAGACGCATTTGTGTTAAAATGTTTAGTATTATCTAAGAGACTCATCGTTTCTTTTAAATATGACATCATTTTCACGTACTTAAGCCTAGTATCTCAAAATTAGTATCAGCACTCATGCAGAAGAAAAAAATATTGAAACTTTATAAGGAAAAATGCGTGTTTTCAAAAGCAGTATGTCATTTTCCATTCAAAATATTTTTGTGCAATATGTCCCTAATGGGGATTTTGCGCCACTAAACCCTAAACAACAAAATTATAAAAAAGTTTTTTCGAATTTTTATCAGAGAATGGCATGAATAAAGATAAATTAGCCTCATTTTTAGCTCAATTCTGCAATAATGAAAGCTATCTAATTACGACCATTTTGAAGAATTTTCATAAAATATTTTTTTAATTAAAATATTAAAGTGGGGATATTAAAAAAAAACGGCTAGTGCGGGCATATTTTCTAATTTTTATATCCCACCGTTCCTGATTTGTAAAAGAACATATTTTAACGTAATCTGACATCTATAAGAATATATTTTTGAAAAATTTACTGAACAAGGTAACAAGCGTATTTTTCTATGTATTCGTTTTTTAATTTTTATTTATTGTATCAAAAAATAGTGTAATCAGTGCATGTTTTGAGCAATGGAACAACGATTCATACACAGTTTTTATGCACAAGTGTTCTAAAATTATTATATTAAAGTTCTAAATCATCAGCGGTTTATAGTGCCATAAAAAATTGGGCGGCGTATTATATGCGCTATAAAGTATTTCAAAGCTTAAATAAAAACTTTTAATGATCTAACTGACAAATTTTTGTTTAACGCAGTATCCAATAATAGTATAAAATTACTTAACATCACACTGATCAAACGTGTTTTTTTTAAGATTTTAAAATGTTTTTTTACGGAAACTTTGCAATTGGAAATATGTGTCTAGAGACAATATTAAATGAAATAGGCTATTGTTTCGATCTTTATGAATCACCATATAATAATTTTTAATAAATGACGTACGCCGAAGAAATCCAAATTTAGCAAGTATTTGTATTATATCTACTCATATCGCTCACACGGGAACCACTTTTGGTACAGCTCGATCCTAGCATCCAGACCTGGTGCATTTTGTAGTCCTATACATAAAAGTTACAGAACCGATAAAATTTCTCTGTTAAAACCATTTTTTATATGTTTTTTTAACCTTTTATTTTTTTATTATTGGATTTCTATTTGTTTATTTCACGACAAAATTGATTTATGTCGCTAAATAAGGCGCCACTAATTTCTCTACTGTATCCCTGGAATAATTGTAAGGTACGTATTAGAATTAAATCAGATTGTGATTTGTTTGATAATTGATAGCATAAGAAACAAGAGTTATGTTTTGTTTACTATGCAGACGATAAATGTATGAATAGTAAATATATATTTCTGTTAAAAACTTTTAAGACCTTTCTGAACTATTTTTTTAGTGAAATAAGCAAACTATTTTCTTTCGAAGAGAGACGGAATAAAGTTTCGAATGTTTAAAATGAAATGTTGTTGTATTAAATGTTGTGTCTTTTGGTAACATTAATCATAAAGTAAATTAATATTTTTATACAATTTATAAATTTACTGTGCCTAATTAGGCGGGGCATTGCAATTTGTAGTGGAACCTAACCAATGCTGACACACGGCAAGCAGCTATGACATTCGACTGGGGTTGCCAGAAAGATCTACTTTTGAAAAAAACAAACGCCACCTTTTCTCTGCCAAAAACGTGAATATAATGTTGTACTTTTGTAAAATCAAATTCGTAGTTTTTTGAAGGATTTTTTAAACCTTTTTCAATATTTTAAACTTATCATTGACTAAACTTCATTTGTAATGATTTTTCTTAAAAAATATTCTATGTTAATAGTTCGATAAAAGGATTCGAAAATTGCATTTTCAGAAAGTCATGCTGCTGTAAAATGAAAAAAATATGATTTTAACAGAAAATTTTTATCTATTCTAAAATCTGCTAATATAGGGTTTTAAAATGCACAAGGTCTCAATGATAGGTGCGAGCAGCACCAAAATTAGTCAGTATTCCATTGGTCACACAGCATGGCCATATAGTTAAATCCTAGATATAAAGGCCAGAAAGAATTTTATCTACCTAAGCGAGTGATTTAAAAAATAAAGAGAAAAACTCTTCACAACAACTGGAAAGTAGGGGAGACCGGGGCAAGTTGGCTACAGGGGTAAGTAGGCGCAGTTCCCATAAATCGCCTGTTTGTGGATAGATTGTGCAACCAGTCACAGAGTACATTTCTTCTTGCGTTTTACAATCCTCATTGTAGTTTTGCAGCGTTACTTACGTGCAGTGGACATTTATTACGATTTTTCTGTTTTTTTGCGCTCACAAGTAATTTTTTGTTGCTTCATTCTTTTTCTGATTTCTAATACTTATCTTAATAATTGCGATTTAACTTGTGCAATTTTTCTTAGTGTATGATTAACTGTACCTACACCATATGTGATTTACTTGTATTATTTATGCTTAGATGGTTACGTGTCCC
This sequence comes from Maratus speciosus, assembly GCA_963932465.1. Taxonomy (NCBI): domain Eukaryota; kingdom Metazoa; phylum Arthropoda; class Arachnida; order Araneae; family Salticidae; genus Maratus; species Maratus speciosus. The sequence goes on from OZ010792.1 coordinate 72,700,929, forward strand.
TTTTGTGAAGAAATCTATTATGGTGCTAGTAGGCGCATTGAACACGGGGCAAGTTGATTCGGTGTCTGGTGTATGCTGGTAGCTTGAAAAACAGCAACACCGAAAAAAATAGTTGCAATGCAAATTTTTGGCACACGGAGCTTGCACAAACGGAGACACTCGATTTTTTATTTGTGACAACTGTAACTCTGATGATGATATTGAGTAGGATAGAAGTTACTCTATTTTAATGTTTTATTCATTATTTTTATGTCTGTATAATTTAGAATTTACATTGTACGGCTAAATTGCCTTTGTTTAAACTTACCGGTAATAATAAAATTGATTTCTATTAACTGCGTGTCGTATTTCAGCTCCATTAAAATTTTTGTAAAGCGTGCGCCAACTTACCCCATAGGTATAGGCAACTTACCCCTTGACGGGGTAGGTTGGCGCACAATTTTCCTTTTACTTTAGGCTTCCGCTAAACATAAACTATAAAAGCTACAAATTCAAAACTCCGGGTATTTATAGCCCAATGCCTGTTCTTTAAAAGTACAGTTTAAGTTTCATAAAAAACTTAAACAAAAAATTAATAAAAATAAATAACTAAAACCTGCGCCTACTAGCCCCAGTCTCCCCTATACTCTGTGCATAAAGTTACATATAGAGATTTTTATTAGTAAATTATGTGGAGTGTATTTTAGACATATCTGAAAATTCAACTAATAGAGCAGGCAACTAGAGAAGTTTAGCTAACTGTAAAAAATTTAAAATCTGAAAAATAATGTAAACAATGCGAAATCTACAGTTATAACATGCAATTTTCAATCCTTTCTACATTTGTTTACCTAATCCAAACGTTTTCAAAAAAGAAAATTCTTCAAATAAGTTGCTTTATGAATAAATCACGTGGTAATATAACCGCGACAAAAATATGCTAGTTTAACTAAAATGCAATAGTTGCACTAACTTAATATAGGCAGATAAACAAATAAAATGCGATTTTATATCAGTGACAAATCTCATATGTGAAAAATATGTGAATCAAATATGTGAAAAACTTAAGTTTAAAATTCAAGAATCTGGACAGTTCTTATAAAATATACCTCAAATATTTTAAAGATTTCATCGGAATGTATTCACTTGAGGCATGGCAAACCGAAAAGTTAAAAATATGTTTTTCTATAAACATGTAATTTTATGTCACATGTTAATTTAGTTTGATATTCTAATATTGATTTTATACATAAAATTTTATAGATTGCGAGGGAATTTAAATAGATTTCCAGGTTTCACAGAAAATAAATTGCATTAGATGAGTAGTGATAAAATGGTAAGAAAACAAATCTACTAAAGCGTCCATAGAAGTCTTTAATTTTTTAGCAAGAAATAAAATGATACGCGTAGAGTATGGGACACTTTCAAACAACAAAAGAATATTGTTTAGAAATTTCTTCTTTTGATACGGTAGAAACAGGTAACAAATTAACCAATTTTAGAAAATATATGCTACACTAAAGAACCTATTTTTAACAATTATCTCCCAAAGACGGCAGTGCATTCTAAGCCGATTTCTTTTTGAAGTTATGTATATAATTACAATTATATATATTGTTTATCTGTTTTCTATATAATGTTTTTCGGATATTAAAAACACCGGTATATTCAAATGAAATTCGAAGCTCCTGATTAACTAACTTAACCAATATATTATTAAGATCATTCAATTATCCAAATTTGCTAATAATCGGTACAGCACTTTGATCATTTTACTGGTGAGACAAAGTTGCAGCATATTATCATATTAAGTTATAATATATTTCCAATGCTCAGACGAGATTCGATAACAAACCATTTACTGATAACCAATGTGAATTCTTTTAGTATGTCTCTTTTAACAAAGTAAACAACTGCTGAACAGTTTAATGAAAATAAAATCAACATGTATTAAAAGCAAACTAAAAATATACCTCCATGGAACATAAAAATATTTGGATTTCAAAAGGGGCTTATTTTAGAACATCACTGACAAGATTTCATTACTGATTCCAATCACTGCCTCGAATTCATTACTAATTCGGACATCGCTACTTTAAATTTCTGAATCTTCTGGATTAACGAACTCATCCAAGATAAGTAACCTTAATAAAAATAAAAGAGCTACAAATTTGTATAATGTGATATTATTAAAATCCACCACAAACGTTTTTTCCTCTTAGACCTTAATACAAGGTATTTCATAAAGGATGGACAAAATTTTCAGAAGTGATAGTACACGTTCAGACAAACAATTTTCATCAAAAAATGCATGGTCGGAATTAAAACGCAAAGGTGCTAGAGGTCGCCGAAGGTGATGGTGTTATACGAGGCAAATAAATGCAAAGAATGATTAAGTGACAAAATCAAATTTAATGACATGAAATATATCGATCCTAAAGCCACAGTTTTAACGCCTCTTTATAACCTTTGCCTAAAGTTTAAAGCCGTCCCGGAGGCTTGGAAGAGGAGGACGACAATCTGTACTTATAAGAAGGGAAATAAGCAAGACCCGGGCAACTGGATGCCTATCGCCCTGGGTAACACCATTTACAAATTATTTCCCAGTTGCCTGTCGAACCGCTTCTATAAATGGCTGGAAGAAAATAACATGTTGTCTTTCAACCAAAAGGTGTTCCTCCCACAGGATGGGGTCTTTAAAAATAATTATGTTTTGAACCAGACTCTCCGTAAATTTAAACAAGTTGGAAATTGCTCGTCAAACGTGGCAAATGAGGTGCGTTCGTACTATAACTAGTTTTATAATTATTTTTTGCACCCCATATTGTACTGAATGTATAATTTTTTGCACTTCATAAAGCGCATAGTCTGATACATCATTAAAATGCACTTCCAATAATTTTTTCCCATTCCCCGTAATGTAACGGAACACTTTTGACTGTCCCTGTAATTAAACTATACATCCGATTTTCCTAAAATTTGAAATAGCTCAACAAAATTTTGCAACAATTATATCTTTAAAATTTCAGACCATTCGGAAGGCTGTAATATCATTAAAATGCACTTGAAATAATTTTTCCCATTGGCCGTAATGTAAAGAAAAACTTTTGACTGTCCCTGTAATTAAACTATACATCCGATTTTCCTAAAATTTGAAAGGGCTCGACAAAATTTTGCAACAGTTATATCTTTAAAATTTCAGATCATTCGGAAGGCTCTAATATCATTAAAATCCACTTGCAATAATTTTTCCCATTGGCCGTAATGTAAAGAAAAACTTTTGACTGTCCCTGTAATTAAACTATACATCCGATTTTCATAAAATTTGAAATGGCTCGACAAAATTTTGCAACAATCATATATTTGAAATTTCAGACCATTCGGTTGGGTAGTTTTTGCTCTGTTACATGCGGACAGACTGAACGACGACTATAGGTGCTACGTATTTATATAATTACGAACGCACCTAAAAACAGAAAAAAAGACCTTTTCCTTGCATCTGTGGATGTTTCCAACGCTTTCGGCTCCCTCCCGCATTGGGTGATTTTTCAAGCTCTCAGGATGTCTGGTGCGGGAGAGGAGTTTAAGATCATAGAAAATATTTATAACGAAGCAATAACCCAATAAGACCTCATCTGGCTTATCGACCCCTCGTGTGGCGACTACCGGGGTCAAACAGGGTGACCCCGTCAGCGGGGTTCTTTTTATTTTGGCAATTGACTTCATGCTACGTAAAATCCAGAAGGAGGGTTCTTGTAGAGATCCCAGTAATCGTAACATCTTTCATTACATTATTGCCTACGCTGATGACATATTGATATTGATTAAAAATATGAAGACTCTACAGGCCCTCCTACATCTAATCAATAATTTAGCAACCAAGATTGGGCTCAGATTTAATAGTAGTAAATGTATCACCATGCATTATTACAATAAGCCCCCTGCTGGATGCAGAGAAACTATTTTTAATATTAATGGAAATAATATCCCCTGCATCCTTGACGGTTGTTCCGCCGTTTTTCTTGGAAAACCCATTAGGGCTTTCCTACCGAGGGAAACCATCACAATTGACTATCTGAAGCAGAGGGCTATTACCATCATGCAGCCCAAGCTTGGCCCGTGGCAGAGACTTGACTGTTTAAAAACATTCTTTTACCCTTTCCTTTTGTTTATGATGAGGACAGATCAATTAATTAACGCTGACCGGCCATATCAAGAGGACCCTTGGGTAACCCCCAATGCAGCCAACGAGTACCTATACGGCTCTAGATACGATGATTTGTTTGGGGTACCGTTGGCTGCAGAAGATTCTGATATCGCAATTATTGATGGGGGTATAAACTGTTAACATCAAGAGATTATGTTATTAAAGATATTGCATGGGCGGAGCTGAGGGAAGATGCAGACTTCAGATATCAGTCCACCAGGGTAAATAATCCAAAAGACTTCCTTAACTCGGTTGAACATCCAGACACCCGTGCCGCAAATAGATATACAGGGTGATCTTTTAAAGCGACAGTGTTTGGAGCGCCATGTAGCACGAGCTAATAGCTGAAATGGCACCAAACTTGGTATTTAGTCTAATCAAAACAAGGGGAAAAAGGATTACGTGAAAAAAAAATTAGTTCCAAAAATCGCCGCTAGGACATTTCGTGGCGCTGCTGTAGCTTACAATAACGATAATTAGCATAAAACACGGGTATCAAAGAAAAATGCAAATGTTGTGCGATGACAGCGCCAGTAATAGGGTCTATAAAAGCAAATAGTAGACAGATCCGACAAATAATCGCAGCTGAAGTAAACGAGCTCCAGTGGACATGCCTCTCGCATTACCGGAACGTGCGTTACTGGTGAAGCTGTATTATATGAATCAATGTAATGCATCCGCAGCTCTTCGGGAATTTCGAACCAGAACAAAATTACGAAAGGGGCCTTTATCGCTGAATGGTCTTAAGAAAATGATTAAGAAGTTCGAGGAAACGGGGTCACTGACCATTCGCACTGGGAGACGACGTAGACAAGTATCAGAAGATGTAATAACTGATGTGGCAACTGCAATTGTCGAAAGATGGCAGGGAACCATTGCTGGTACTATAAGCGCCCGGGTTGTAGCTAGACAATTAGACATGAATTATTCCACGGTATAGAGAGCTTTGCGGCGCGTTATTGGATTTTACCCCTACAAAATCAGCCGCTTGCACGAACTGAAAGCAAGTGATTATGATAAGCGAGTGACATTCGCTCTATCGTTTCTTGCCTGGGTAGAAATTGATGATGCTTTCCCATGGCACATTCTGTTGGGAGATGAGTGCTATTTTTATCTCAATGGGTCCATAAACACACAAAATAACCGAATTTGAGCTTCTGAGCAGCCCCACACCGTGCATGAAATCCCATTAAATTTCCCAAAAGTCACTGTTTGGTGTGGTTTCACAGCCGAATTCGTAATTGGGCCATTCTTTTTTGAGACCATCACTCCGACAGGACCCGAAACGTGCACCATAAATGCAGAAAGGTACCACGAAATGCTGCAAACGTTTGTTATTCCACAACTGCAGCAAAGAAACCGTCTCCAACAGACAATCTTTATGCAGGATGGTGCTCCGACACACATTAGTAATAAGGTAAAGCAGCCGTTGCGCCAAATCTTCACTGATGATAGAGTCATAAGTTGGAGTTTTCCAGTTGCATGGCCGCCTCGTTTCCCTGACCTCACTCCATGCGATTTTTCGCTCTGGCGTTATTTGACATCTCAAGTTTATGTTAGTGGAGTATCAAAATTGTCTATTCTAAAGGACAACATAACAAAGACAGTGCGGAATATTCCTCGTGATATGTTACGTACGGCTGTGGAGAACGTTGTGCACAGAATGCACGGTGATATTTCTGAGAACGGTGGTCTAATTCCTCATCGGGGAAGTTAATGAGTAAATAAACATTAATAATTTAACTGTACGATTGTATGTGTTAGTATTTTTCTTTTCTCACATTTTATACATTGCAAAGCGCCACAAAATGCCCTACCGGCGATTTTTGGAACTAAATTTTTTTCACGGAATCCTTTTTCCCATGTCTTGATTAATCTAAATAACAAGTTTGGTGCCATTTCGGCTATTATATCGCGCTACAGGGCACTCCAAACACTGTCACTTTAAAAAAGATCACCCTGTACTTCGCAATGGACACGTGCTAGACAGGCCACGAAAAGACTGAAAATCGAGTGGGAAATATCTGAGAATCAAGATGTCACCCTCATTGTTGGAGATGATTCAAACAGTGAAAGACGTACCATTTTCTCCAAATTAAGGAACATGCAGAGGAAGTTACGTACTACCTCACTGAGAGATCATAAGCACCAAGGGAAGAATAATACTTGTATTGCTGCATCAAAAGAATCTAGCCATTTCTTCTCCGATGGTGCTTACACCCACTTTAGAGACTGGCGTTTTATTCACCGTGCAAAACTTGGACTCTTTAATTTGAATGGGTACAACAAGCCAACCAGACGTAACCCCGAGCCAGTCACCAAGAAGTGCCGGCGGTGTACCCAAATTGAAACCTTGCCTCACGTACTCGACCATTGTATGACCAACAGTAATCTCTACAAAAAGCGGCATATTGCCATTGTTAGTCGAATAAAGAAAGCTGCTGCTAACAGGTGGGTCATCATGGGAGAGGATCGTGGGCTGGGTACTGAAAATCTTCATCCTGACCTGGTTGTCCGTAATGGCAATGACATCATCATATTTGACGTGACAGTTCCTTTCGAGAATGGTCTTGAAGCCTTTGATGAAGCTCGTAAAATGAAAGTTGAGAAGTACAAGAAATTAGCTGAAGAACTAACTGAAGGTGGATAAAGAGCTGTAGTTGAGGCCATTGTCGTTGGGGCAATGGGCTCGTGGAATCCGGCTAATGACAAGCCTTTAAGAAGAATATGTGCGAAGTCTTACTTGAGAACTATGAAAAAGATTATTGTAAGTGAGACGATTTCTTTTTCCAGTGACGTTTACCAAGAACATATTCACCGGCTCCCACAGTTAGTCAACAGCCGCCTGGTCTGATGCCCATTCCCCCTCCCTTTTACTCTGTATAATTTTTCTTTGTCTTTTATGTGTTTTTCATGTTAATAAAGTTTTGAATTGCTTTTATATATGTAAATAAAATTTATAAAGTTGTTTTCTAAAAACTATAGACAAGGTGCTTTGCACCATAGTTTCCACATGGACACACATTTTTATTGTTTAGCAACTTCAATTTTAAATTTCATTGTAGCCACTCTCTGTAAACATTGTACCGTAGGCATGTTTTTTTTTTTTTTTATCAGCTTAATTTTGTCGATTGTCACTAATAATTTTATTTTTATTTCAGGTTCTTATTTGACAAAATAAGAATGCGATACTAACACGCCTACTTGCTGATTGCCAAGAGGTCGGGGTGGTTCCTGCTGGTTTACCACTCCCGGATGTTGCTGCTGCTTTGGCCTTGATCGAGTTGATTGCTCTCTCGTCGCCATTGCTCCCTCCTCGTGATATCTTGTTGTTTTGCTTTAAGAGAGGGTGTTTCACTCAATTGGCATCCATCTTGTCTCGAGCAGCCATCTTGGATTTTTTGAGAATTTATTTGATTCTGGCTTTTTAATGGCTATTTTAATGGATTTTAAAGCTTTTTAACGATATTTTGAGCTGGATTTACTGTATTTTATCATCCTTTGCCTGCATAAGTGAGTTTTTAGCTACTACTTCATTCATATTTAAATGTTTTTAACTCCGCTTTTGCATTTTTTGCCATCCAGAATTCGTATTCTTGTCTGCAGCTATTATATTGGACATTGCCAGATTTGAGCAACTTGCCTTCACTACTGGCCTTTATCGCTATGATTTTTAATTAATTATTTTTTCGTTTTCATAGGTTTTCTAGTGTTTATTATTTAATTATAATATTATTATAATAATAATATTAATAATATATTATTATTTAATTATATTAGCTTAAGTCTTTATTATTTAAGTTGTAGCGCTGTATTCTGTTGTTTATTTTGTCGCTAACAGATGGGTATTACGTGGGTCTGCGAATATTTACTTTTATTCTTATTGTCAGTCCTGATTATTTTTACGCATTCGACCCAATGTGGCATGCTCTGTATCAGCTCATTTATTTACTCTTTTTTATGTTTGTCGTCAGCATACTGTGTAGTGGTTCTGTCTCAGACCTTTTTAATTGTTTTGTGTTTTGGTTTGTCTTTTGTTCTGTCCTTGCTTATTTGCACGTATACAGTTAGAACATCCTTTCACTATCTATATATACGGTGCAGTGCTGTTTACGGTGCTGTCACTTATATTTTAATTGCTGTTTATGTATGCGTGGTTGTATTTATGCTTTTGAATATTAATTGTGGTTTTATTTTGTTTTGACCAACCTTGTATACGAAGGTTGTAAAATACGACAGTATCTTTTATTCACCTTTGACCTTTCCCATTGGATGGGCTCATTATCATCACTTATGTATATACTCATTTATTTTATTCTTTACATGCGTTCGTTTACAAACGTGTTTTAACTATTTTATTCTGTACACCTGTTTCTTACAAACACAGTTTTAGCTCATTGGTTTTTATCCTTTATTACTGAATTATACATTCAGTTTTTATTATGTGACTTATTATTAGGATGAGCGAAACTAATCCTCTACTAGGCTACTCAAATTACATTTTGTCGTACACTTTATAACAAAACTATTTAGTATTTTGACTTGAAATTAAACATAAAAATAAATTATGACCTGTAGATTTGCACAAAGTTGTTTTTTTACAGAATAACCTTAACAAAATTATTAGTTTAATTAATTTATTTTACATGTTTTTTCATTACGGACGCATTTTTGCAAATAAAATATGAAACACGCATATTTTCAGAAAAAATAAATAAATCATGGAGTCAGTAGTTGCCGAAACGTCAGTGAAGGCTTACTGTAGAGACACGAAAAGTTTTGGTTGTCGTATGTTAGTCTGTTGCCTGTCTGTTCCGTGATAACTGCCGCAAAAAGCATCCGATTAGCTTGAAATTAATTGGGAATGTTCTTAAGGTATCTGGACTTAGCTGTATAGTTTTTGTTTTATTTGGTTCATTCGTTCGGAAACTATGGAACATTTAATTTTGCTTCATAATGCTTTTCTATGGCAAGTCAGACGATTTTCAAATTTTCGCTTGTTAAAACAAAATGACACATTTAATTAATGAATTTAAATGCTAATTTATGGATACTAAAACTTCTAAATAAGGATTTTAAATTATTTCTGTTATTTTGACTTTTTGTCAATAAATTTGTCAGATTTTTTTTATTACGTGTATAATTTTTAACGAAACTTTATACATGATTTCCAATAATATAAAATATTTTGTTTCATCAATTTACATCTTTGACATGATACATACTTCATTTTTTCTTTTACTTTTGTCCGTTGCCTAGCGACTGCATTTCGTAGCCTATAAAGAAAATGATTCATATAATCCCAAGTACAAAATATTAAGAAAAAAATCTGGCTGAGGTAAATGAAAGATTAGTCAATCTTTAGTACTAATATATAATACGTATGGTCTTAAATCTAGCTTTGCGTCAAATATGAACTAAGTTATTAAATTATGGTTTTAATTTGACTGTAGATATTATCAAAAAGCTATAACAAAACTAATTTACAGCGCCATTTGGCGCTGTAAACTAGTCACTTGTATAGCTGCTTTATGCAATTAATAGTATATACGATATGGAATGATTATCCAGAAGATTTAAAGGTCTCCAAATTCGCTTATTTTGGGTAATTTTAGTATGTTGTTGCTAGCGAGTATATTAAGATGAAATGAAACTGATGTTTCATCATGCTAAAAGTAATAAAAAAGTGCATTTAATCGCATGTAAATGCTAGATGAAAAGTGTTTATGACTTCGGTTTGTCTATCTGCTACCTGCCGTCGTCTGTCCGTGCTCTATCTTGCGTAAATATAATCTCAATTACATGTAATTAATATACGTTACTGTTGTTTGCATATTAAGACAGGTATTGAAAATAAAGTGTGTTGCATACATAGCTCAATTACAGGGACACTCCAAAGTATTCCGTTACGTTATGGTCTATCGGAAAAAATCATTTGCGGTGTATTCCAATATTGTTAGACAATTTTAAACGTAATGAAATTTATATACATTATTAAGGTGCACTAGAACATGGTTACCATAAAATATCTTATGTGTATCATTTACGGCAAGCGTACAGGGAACTAAAAAATATTCATTATATTACGGTCTATGAAGAAAATTATTTTGCGGAGTATTTTAATGATGGTACTTTAATTCAAACATAATAAAATTGATATGGATTTCTGAGATGCATTAAAACAGCTGTTCTCAAGTATAAGGGTGCAAAGCATATAATTTTTTACAGGGTTAAACAAAAGAAGTTGGTTATATAATGCAGGTCTACGGGGAAAAACTTTTCGCAATGTATTTTAATTGTGTTGCACCCTTTCAAACATTATGAAATTGATATACTTTATTGAGATTTACTACAAGAAGCTTGCAATTGAATATGATTTGCATCGCATTTATCATTCATTTGCAGGGTCACATAAAAGAATTTGGATACAATACTGTATCCGAAGCATTGTCTATTAGGGATGATTGCTGAAGAGCGTTTTCGATTATGGTATATGTTTCAAGGTTAATTAATTTTTACTTACTATTTGGTATAAATAAATTATATAGACCATATACAGGACTGCACAAAAGAATTCGTAAGCATTACTGAGAATGATTTTAGAGTATATAATTTTTTTATATTTAAGTTACGCATTTTCAAGATGAGCTACATTTAGTATTTAATAACTCATGTTTGTAAAATTTTGTACTTTTCGGTTAGCCGGGCGCCAGTGTTATATTTACATACATATATACATATATATGCACATATATGTAAATGTATAATATGTACACACACACGCATAAATATATACATACATATGTATATATATATGTACATATATGTGTATATATATGTATATAAGTATGTAAATATAACACTGGAGCCCGGCTAACCGAAAAGTACCTAAAATTTAAATAGAATCATTAAGTTAATATGTGGCGCGTATAAAATTCTTCAAAATAAAGGACTGTAAAAAAGAATTCATGTACGTTTCTGTCTACAGGTAAAAAATACTAAATTTGAATTTTAATCTCCGATTTGCTTTTTCTAACTAAACTAAATTTTAGCATACTATGTAGAATATATTCAAACATATAGATCATATACAGAGATGCACAAAAGTATGTTACGGCGAAATTTTCTTTGAGTATTCAAGAAGTGTTGATAAATGTTTCATAATCTATGCTTGACGCATGGTTTTTTTTTCTTGTTAATAAACTGATCTAAGAATATAGAAAGATATGCCTTTCAAAATGAAAAAGAATGGCATAAAAATAAGTCAAGTTCATAGATGTCCCTTCTTATTAGAGTACCTCATTTCACTAAATCTGTGATCTAATGATTTTAGTTTTTCTAAGTTAATTTTTTTAATGTGCAATATTTTTTTTTATCAATATTAATCTTGATAATGTCGGTGACTTTGCGTATATAACTTGTACATCAGTTTATTAACTCTTTAATCGTCCTTCTCGATACTTTCACGGTCAAAATGCCCGTGAATAGATCGGACGTGACGATTAAGGCTAATGTCAGTCGAACGTCTGTTTGCAAATTTTTTGTTTGAACATGAAAAAGAAATCCCTGTTAGCTAAGGTGTTTCATTTTCATGTTGAAACAAAAAGCGTGCAAATAGACGTACGTCTGACATTAGCCTAAGGGATAAAGGGTGTTTATATGCCTATAAATATACATTTTTCTCTTTTATCATGCCATAATTTTAGTTTAATGATAATAAGTTATTTTTCTTATGTAATTTTACAGAATCTATTTAGATAAGATCGTACATCTATGACCATGAAAAAGATTTCTTGAATCAAAAATGTTTAAAATATTGGATTTTTAAATTCGATATAATAGATTCAGTATAATTAAATATTTCTATTTGGATATTAAGATAACATAAAATCCTTGAACAAACTATTGCTTATCCTAAAATAATCACAGTGCAAAACGAAATCCGATCTATGCTATAACCATTCGCACAATCATTAGGAAATTACTTATTTAAATTTAATGAGAAAATGTGGGTAAACGTACTTCTTCATATAAAAAAATACCAGACTAAGCCGTTCGTCAGCATTTCAGAATATCATTATCACACTGTGTATAATTTATCGCTTCTAATATCCGAAACCTTCCAACAATTTTATATTCTTATAAATATTTATGTAATTAAAAGAATAATAATAAAATGCGGATTGAAGATGTTGAATTTTATGCAAACGAGATTAAAACACAAAGACTTGCAGAGCTGACGTTGAGGCTCCTGATCTACAAATTTACTATTTATAGGTAGAATCATGATTCATTAAATAAATAAAAAATATTTTCATTATTCCGCCAAAATATCTCAAATTTTTAAATTTAATTAAGGAAATAAATATTTTTTTTTTACTTGATAGAAATAAAATATGATCTGTAGATTCTGACAATATTATTTTTTTATCGAATGATTTAACAAAAAACATTTTTTTATTATTTTGTTGAATATATTTTTTCATTATACAGATTCATTTTTGTAAACGATAATGAAATATACGTATTTCTCGCAGTACATAAAAATAATTGAGTCAGTAAAAATAAATAAAGTCATAAATAATTAAGTACGTGAAATATTATCATTGCATCAAAATTTATCATTTTTTAAAATTATTTAAAGAAGGAAAGGGACCTATAGATCTGGTGCTTGCGAAGTTCGAAATATTTTAAATATTGAAAATAACTGCAGAATTTATACTTCAAACTGTAAAACAACATTAAACTTTCTTATATTAAAAGTGTATGTTATTTAAGAGGATAATAAACATTTTAATATAATGCTTTATTAAGATTGGTTGGAAATGGTGCATAATTTGGTACTCATTCCTTTTAAACATTTAATAGTTTCACGATTTCTTTTATGAAAATTTTAAAATACCTTTTTTATGAAAATTATAGCATATTTTTAATGAATTAAAATTTGCGAAATTTCAATTATTTACATTCAATTATAAAAGTAATTTTCAGGTTAAGAATTCAAATACGCAATTTATTCTAATTATGTTAAATCATTTACGCAGATGATACTTATGCATTTTAAATGAATAATTATATTATGATTTTTTTTGTAAAGTGGCAACAAAATAATTGTAAGCAAATGAAACTAATTGTTAAGTTCGTCATATAAAGTGTTCATTGAATTCGAAGGTTGAATAAAAACAATAATATAATAAGTTAATAATTCTTAGTATCAACGAGAGCAGATTTCAAATGTTTTTCCTGAAAATAGGGTTTTGAAGAAGTAATTGTCTTCAAGCTATCTTCGAATATATTATTCTAAGATTGCTATCAAAGATTATTAGATGTGAATTACAAAGATTGGAAAACTATTTGAGAAAACACCAAAGGCTATTAGAAAATGTAAAAATATCTTTAAAAGAAATTTTAGTTGAAAATTTAAAAATATTTTGTTTCGAAAATATTTTTTTATTTATACCAGTCTTATATCGTAAATAAAAAATTCCGAGGAAATTCTTAGTTATTTGGCTGAATTTACATTTCTAACATTAAAATGCGCCAAAACATAAAATAACGTTTTTGCTTAATAAAGATGCAAAAATAATATAAAAAAATATTGTTACTTTCAAATATTTATCCTATCAAATATTGTTTCGCAAATACAAAAAAGCATGGTTTTTGCTAGTGAATATTTAATTATCTTAGTCTTAGTTATCTTTGCAGCACTACACGGCGGAATGGTCCAGGTGGGGACCAGGGTGACAGTGCTGCAAACAGTAATGAAAATGATGAAGAAAAGGAGGAAGAGGAAGAAATTCTTTATGTGCCCCATCGATTTAGCGGCCTGCATCTTACAGTGACCTGGCCTATTAAATGCACGGTGGCTTGTATGATCAGCAACTGTAAGACCAAGATTAAAAGTGAGAATAGATACAGTGTCGTCAATGATCTTACAAAACACATGAAAGGAATACATCATGTCAGGGTGACGGGTAAGACCAATTTGTGCGGAATTTTTCATATCCCAATCGGCAGATGTCCGGTAACTCATGCCTATTTCAAGGAGAAAAAAATGCTTTTACAAACTAATGATGACTGTCCCTTTATATGCGAAACATGCAATAAAAGTTTTACGTCTTATAGAGGACTCAGCAACCATAAAGCTACTCATACGAAGAAAGATATTCAAATGAAATACAACAGGAAGAACAACCTGCGAATTGTGAGTAGTGTGAGTGGTGTTGGTGGAGCTGGTGCTGGCAGAAGAATGAGTACAATGAAGTGAAGAGTTGATTCGAGTAACTCAAGCAGCAAGTTGTCTACCTCAAGGTCATTCCTGGGTTCTAATAGTAGTTTGAACATGAGTAAGAACTTGCCAGCTGCCAGTGCCACCAAAGTTAAACAGAAAAAGTAACGAAGAAGAATGGTGATGAAATCGACAAGTTTATTGAAAATACTAAGAAATTTATTAGCGATAAGTCTAAAGTGAATGTGCCACAAGAAAGTATTATTGTCGAAGACAGTATTTTAGTAACAGATGATGATATTGAGAAATTTATTGAAGTGGTCACTGGTAGCGGTATCAATGAGAATCCGCTTTCGCCTACTAAGCTCGTCGATACTATTACAGAAGATAACCACTCATCCCGGGTCCCGTATCAGCCATCCTCTACCCAGGGCAGTGTTGATAGCCAGGGCGCGACTGCTATGAAGGCTTTTCCGAGATTCCTGGTGATGCTTTCAACACTTATGATGATAGCAATATTAGCGACATCGTTGATGGCGACATTCTGTCGTCTGAAAGATACCGTACTTTAACTCCTATAAATGATTTTAACCAACCTTTAACTTCTACAAACGATTTTATTCAGAAGCCCCCTTTACAGGCTTCTAGCAATGGCATCTTTAACGAATCTGTTGATTTTAATTCCTTTAGCCCGGTGATTTTTGAACTAGGTCCTTGGCGCCCGTTCTCTC
The DNA here is from genome assembly GCA_963932465.1 of Maratus speciosus. Lineage (NCBI taxonomy): Eukaryota > Metazoa > Arthropoda > Arachnida > Araneae > Salticidae > Maratus > Maratus speciosus. The sequence goes on from OZ010792.1 coordinate 72,716,074, forward strand.
ATGGCGTGGCGACAGCAAGGATCTGTCCATTCCCACTTAGAGTAGCGACATAAAGATTCATGAGAAGAAAAGTGGAATTGTTGATGAGTTGAACGAGATAACTGACAAGAAAAAGAGTGATGTGAACTTGCAAGAAGTAATTGTATCTAATAGTATTGATGAAGTTTGTCAGAACACTATCCCGAAAGTGATTGATGCCAATGATAATGTCGTTACTGGGCACCCTGCCCCGAATATCGTCGCTCAGTCACCTGATAGTGATCCAGATGGTAATGATGATAAAAGTTCTGAGGAGGATTCAGTAAATATAACTGACAGAATGATAAATAACGATATTGATGAATTGGGTGGCGACGAAGATGATGAAGATGAAGATCTGGACCCCGGTGGAAGCGGCGCTGGCAACGCTATACCCGAGACGATCCCAGGGGAGCCAGGTTTCATCGACCAATATGCTGCCCGGTTCAATTCAATACTTAACGATGAAAGTGCAAATTTTCAAGAATTTAGTATACTATCTGAAGATTTTATTACAAGCTTGAAAAAAGATTTGAAATTCAAAAGTAGAAATGACGACGGGGCGTTCCGTCCAATCTAAAATATTGATCCAGCCAACAACCCCTCTGAAATACAGAAATTATATAGAAAAAATAGAAAGAAAGTACTCAGGTTAATTTACAATGAAGTATCCGATTTTTGCACCCTGGACCCAGAAGAGGTGGCCAGCCACTATAATACCTCTTCTCAAGACCCACCAAACAACACCGATTTCATGAAGGAAAATGATCCTGCTTCTAGTAAATTTAATATCCTTCCTTTTACCGGATTAGAAATATCAAAGAAGTTAAAGTCATTTGATAACACCTCCTCGGGCCCAGATAGTATTACCTACAATCACCTGAAGTTAATAGATCCGAATGCAATAGTACTGTCTCCATTATATAACTGCTGTCTAAAATTCCAAGCCGTTCCGTCGTCATGGAAAAATACAACAACTAGTCTTATTTATAAAAAGGGCAGCAAAGATGATCCGGGAAACTGACCAGCGATCGCTCTCTGAAATACCATCTACAAATTGCACGCCAGTTGCCTTTCAAAATGCCGCTACCTCTGGCTGGAGAAAAACAAGATCTTGTCTCTACGCCAGAAGGGATTTCTACCATACGATGGGGTATTTGAAAATAACTACGTCCTGGATTCAGCCACGAGAAAATGTAAAACTAAGAAGAAAGATCTCTTTTTTTTTCCTTCCTAGATATATCAATGCTTTTCGTTCTCTCCCCCATTGGATAATCTTTCAGGCACTGGCATATGCTGATGCGGGAGAATTTTAAAATATTATTAAAGACGCCTATAGGAAGGCGATAACACGTTGCAAGAGTACCTAAGTCTTATCCGCCCCTCGTGTGGCATCCACTGGGGTTAGGCAGGGTGATCCACTTAGTGGTATTCCCTTCATCCTGGCTATCAACTTCATTCTTAAAAAGATCCAACGTGAAGAAGCTGCAAGAGATCCAGACACCAATAAACTCTTCCATTATACCCTGGCCTATGCTGATGATATTCTTCTACTGGCCAGGACTTCCGAGGATCTGCAGGCCCTTCTGCACCTTATTAATGTCATTGAAAAACTTATACAGTTGAACTTTAATCCAAGAAAGTGCACAACACTTCAATACATCAATGAGTCCCCTGCTGGGTGTCGGCCAAAAATTTTCAACCTGGCTGAGTCTGATATTCCATATCTCGAAGACGGCGATCCCACAGTATTTTTGGGCAAACCGATCGGCGCCTTTTTGCCACTAGACTCAGGCACGGTTAACTGCATCAGGCAGCGGGCATCAAAATCATGACCTCAATGTTAACTCCCTGGATTAGGATTGACTGCTTAAAATCATTTTTCTTTCCTTCACTACAGTTTTTACAACGCACTGACCAGATTCAGAAAAAATATTGTTCTTTAATTGATAATACCCTCAAGCCTCTCATTAAACAGACCCTTGGCATCCCATCAAACTCCGCCAACGAATATTTATACGGGTGTAGGGAGGTTGGAATGTTTGGTATCCCGTCGGCGGCGGACGACAGCGACATTGCGCTCGTCGATGGGGGGTTTAAATTACTTACTTCAAATGACAAGATTATCCAAGATTTAGCCTGAGATGAGTTGGTTGAAGTTGCCAACTGGCGTTTTGACTCCACCAACCAATTAAACTCCCAAACTTATCGTACTTCTGAAGACTCTACCCGCACCTCCAACAAATACAAATCACCGTGGTCTACGTCACGGCAGGCTTCTAAGCGTCTTGGTGTCGAGTGGGGCATAAGTGATATTGGCAATGTTGAAATAAAGGTAGGCGATGACTTTGTAAATAACAGAAAACGTATTTTTTGCAATGTAAGAAAATGTTTAAGAGAAAAACGCACTCTGTCACTCAGGGCTCATCACCACCAGGGTAAAACAAATGAATGCGTGGCCGCGGCAAAGTCCAGCTGTCACTTCTTCAAGGAAGGCACTTACACAACTTTTAAAGATTGGAGATTTGTTCATCGTGCGCGGCTGGGCTTATTTAATATGTTAAACGCCTATAATAAAGCCCGGGCCACACTAATGAAAAATGTCGCAAATGTGTCAAAGGTGAAACCCTCCCACACGTCCATACCACTGCATGGTTCATAGAACTTTCTACAAAAAAAAGACATAATGCAGTGGTTGAGAGGATTAAGAAAGTAGCCATTGGTCGGTGGAATCTTATTAGTGAGGACCAGGCTGTCGGTAGCACCAATTTGAGACCGGGCCTGGTGCTCTGGAAAGGTAATGACATTTTGATAATTGATGTGACCATACTCTTTGATGAAGTGAAGAACTTTGAAGAAGCAAGACTAATTAAAGAGAATAAGTAAAAAGAGCTTGCGAAAGAACTATCTACTGGGAGCACCAGGGCCAAAATTGAAGCGATTATCGTCGGCTACTTGGGATCCTGGGATTCAAAGAATGATAGAACTATAAAAAGGTTGTGCTCGGGAAAATACGCAAAAACTATGAGGAAGATAATGGTTAGCGAAACCATTTCGTATTCCCAAGATATATATTTCAATCACACCAAAAGAGACCCCTAGGACTCGGGGGGCAGACGCAGATAGTCATGCTGCCACTTCTCCATTTCACGTTTCATCGCTTTTAACTTGCTTATTGTAAATATGTATGTCTTGTTGTGTTTTTTTAATATATATGATTCAATAAAGTTTTAAATAAAGTTTTTAATACATGACTAAGGTTCTGAGATAAAGAACCACAGACTGACTTAGGCCACATGGACACACACTTCTTAGGTTTTCTTTTTGGTTGTAAATTCCAGACCCACACGATTAACATTTTCCGTAGTAACACATCTTTTTTTTCAGTTGTTATGAGAAAATGGCAACAAATGATACAGTAATCTACTATTTTCCCTTTACTTTCTGCAGAAATGGAACACTTCAGTTTTCACAATCTTTAAGAACTATAGAAAAATTAATATCTCAAAAATAAATTGAGATGCAGTAGTCAAACAAATTGCATTTAAATGTACTTTTTTCTACTATGTGAATTTCTTATACGTAAAAATTAAAAATGTGCGATATTTAGTAGTTTAAAAAATTGCAGTAGATATTATCAGTATTGATCCATATAATGATACATCAGCTTCGTTTTACGGCTGGCTTATGTAACGGAACGTTACTTTTTAGGGACGGCTCTTTAACTGTTGTCCGAAAGAAATAATATATCCGGAACTAAAAAAGAAAAGAAAAAGCATGAAACAAATTATTCGTTATACTATGAAAAATTTGTAATCGTCATACTTAAAATATTCAAAGCTACGCTGTAGCTTTGGATTTCACAACCTACACTGTAAAAAAAGACATATGTTAATTAATCTAAAAAAAATAATACAACCACGAAATAAAATATACAATACACTCTTTTGAGTTACTCACTATTCCAAAGAAAACTTCTTTATCTAGAGAAACCTCTAAAACATTATATTTTTGAGATTTAAATAAGCATTTTTAAAGAGACACATTTCTTAGCTGCCACTGATTTTCGGAAACGTTTCCAAGTAGATTTTATACTGCATTAATAAATTTTCTCAAGCCGGAATAGAATGCTATCCATTCTCAATTTAACGATTTCAACTGTGTAACTGAGTTAATAGAAGAAAGAGTAACAAATCGATATAAAATTTTATGTTAATGATGCCTATTAATTTACCATAATTGTCTGTACGAGGAAAGAAAGAAAAAAAAGATAGAAAGGAAACGAAGGAATAAAATTGTTCGTTATACAGAGGGTGCTTACACATATCTGGAACGATTTTCATGTTAAATAAAAAAAAAAAAAAAAAAAAAAAAAAAGAGAAACAACAGGAGAAAATAATCTGGCAACATGTAATAACGTGATAAATGAAATATCGTCTTCTACTGTGTGGCTTGAATGTTATATATTTGCTTTTTCTGAAGAGAATTATAATGAAAATGAATTAGTAGGTGATAACTGGAAAAAATGTCACAAATGATGAAGCGTGGATTTATCTAAATAGCTGTTTTTAAAAAAAGATCGATTTATTACCGGAAAAGAAGCCAAAAAGACTTATAATTTGGTTCAAACGCTGCAAAGAAAGTTTTTTTTTTTTTTTTTTTTTTTTTTTTTTAAGGATTTTTAGTCACTGGTGTAATCTCTTACAACGGAAAATTAAAGATCAGAAATTTGAGAAAAATGTCAAAATTAATTCTACTTATTTTCAGAACAATGTTCTAATCCCTATTTTTAAAGAAGAAATTCCAAAACTTTATACTGCGGATGTTAAAATGATTGATTTCCACCAGGATAAAGCAACCGGCTATCAATCCAAAAGTACATTCGCATTTCTCGAAAAATTGACAAAAGAAACTGTAATCAAGTGTATACCGTTTAATTATATTTCACCCAAGTCCCCTGATGTTTCATCAATGTATATCTGTGTATTTTGACTATTAAAACACGCTCTTGTGAAGCGCCGACCAACTACGATGGAAATATTTCGTGGATAAATAGAACAATATTTCACTTCCAGTTTTACCACAATCCCTACTTTCTTAAATAGATAGTCTCTGAAATATGACAGTCCACTACAGGGGCTACCAGACAGAACACAATAAAAAATGATTGTTTTAATTTATCTATTTTATTTTTGTTGTCAAATTCGTAAACAATATGTGTAAACACCCTCAGCATTATGAAAAAATATTAATTTCCAAATTTGAAATATACATAGCTACACTATAGTTTTGGAATTCAAAACCTACGCTATAAAAAAAGACAAATTTTCATAAAGCTACAAAAATGTAATGCAACCAGGAGCGAAAATATACAATTAACTCTTAAAACATGTTTGTTGAACTTCAAAATATTTACTTGAGAATTGATAGCATCCTAAAAACTTATTTTAATGCTTAAGAAAACTGATTAATACATTATATAAACTACTCGGAATTGTTTCCGTACATCAGCGGGAGGAAAATTATATAAATGCTTCTTTAAATCTCCAAAAGTGGTTAACTCGTAAAACATGTTTGTTGAACATGAAAATATTTACTTGAGAATTGATAGCATCCCAAAAACTTATTTTAAGGCTTAAGGAAACAGATTAATACACTATATAAACTACTTGGAATTGTTTCCATACATCAGCGGAAGGAAAATTATATAAATGCTTCTTTAAATCTCCAAAAGTGGTCAACTCGTAAAACATGTTTTTTGAACATGAAAATATTTACTTCAGAATTGATAGCATCTTAAAAACTTATTTTCAGGCTTAAGGAACTGATTAATACACGATATAAACTACTTGTAATTGTTTCCGTACATGAGTGGAAGGTAAAGGAAGTTTTTTTTTTTTTTATATATAAATGCTTCTTTAAATCTGCAAAATTGGTCAACTCATTAAACATGTTTGTTGAACGTGAAAATATTTACTTCAGAATTGATAGCATCCTAAAAATTAATTTTAAGGCTTAAAGAAACTCATTAATACACGATATAAACTACTCGGAATTGTTTCCGTACATCAGCGGAAAGAAAATAAAGTTTTTTTATATAAATGCTTCTTTAAATCTCTAAAAGTGGTCAACTCGTAAAACATGTTTGTTGAACATGAAAATATTTACTTGAGAATTGATAGCATCCCAAAAACTTATTTTAAGGCTTAAGGAAACAGATTAATACACTATATAAACTACTCGGAATAGTTTCCATACATCAGCGGAAGGAAAATTATATAAATGCTTCTTTAAATTTCCAAAAGTGGTCAACTCGTAAAACATGTTTGTTGAACATGAAAATATTTACTTCAGAATTGATAGCATCCTAAAAACTTATTTTCAGGCTTAAGGAACTGATTAATATACGATATAAACTACTCGGAATTGTTTCCGTACATTAGTGGGCGGAAAAGGAAGTTTTATGTTTTTTTTATATAAATGCTTCTTTAAATCTGCAAAATTGGTCAACTCGTAAAACATGTTTGCTGAACGTGAAAATATTTACTTCAGAATTGATAGCATCATAAAAATTAATTTTAAGGCCCAAAGAACTCATTAATACACGATTATAAACTACTCGGAATTGTTTCCGTACATCAGCGGAAGGAAAATAAAGTTTTTTTTTTATATAAATGCTTCTTTAAATCTCTAAAAATGGTCAACTCGTAAAACATGTTTGTTGAACATGAAAACATTTACTTAAGAATTGATAGCATCCCAAAAACTTATTTTAGGGCTTAAGGAAACTGATAAATACACTATATAAACTACTCAGAATTGTTTCCGTACATCAGCGGAAGGAAAATTTTATAAATGCTTCTTTAGATCTCCAAAAGTGGTCAACTCGGAAAACATGTTTGTTGAACATGAAAATATTTACTTGAGAATAGATAGCATCCTAAAAACTTATTTTAAGGCTTAAGGAAACTGACTAATACACTATATAAACTACTCGGAATTGTTTCCGTACATCAGTGGAAGGAAAATAAAGTTTTTTTTATATAAATGCTTCTTTAAATCTGCAAAAATGGTCAACTCGTAAAACATGTTTGTTGAACCTGAAAATATTTACTTCAGAATTGATAACATCCTAAAAACTTATTTTAAGGCCCAAAGAACTCATTAATACACTAAATAAACTACTCGAAATTGTTTACGTACATCAGCGAAAGGAAAAGAAAGTTTTTTTTTATATAAATGGTTCTTTAAATCTCCAAAAGTGCTCAACCTGTAAAACATGTTTGTTGAACATGAAAATATTTACTTGAGAATTGATAGCATCCGAAAAACTGATTTTAAGGTTTCAGAAAACTGATTAATACAATATAAACTACTCGGAAACGTTTCCGTAAATCGGCGAAGCAAAATAAATGTTTTTTATTTTTAATGGGTCTTTAAATCTCCAAAAGTGAATGGTTTCTGATGTTTCAAAAGACATAAAATTCTTTTTTTAGTCGTGGGTATCATGGAGGATGTTATTGTATATGTTCCTTCTTGGTTATAATACAGTTTCATACATTAAGAAATATTTGTCCTTTTTTCTAGCGCAGTATAACCACTGGCGAGTAGTTAATTTCAGGTCGATGTTTAAGAAGTCTATCAAATTATCAAGACATATTTTATTGTCGTTTTTTCCTGTTCATGTACTGATGGATAGCAGAAACTGGCGGTTAATCGAGTTAAGAACAACACACGTTTCATGGAACATCGATCCATGCAAACGATAAAAGATTTTTTAAATATTTCAGCTTAGTACATTATTTATAATACAATATGCAGGATATATTTATTTTTATTAAGATAGGAAATTTATCATTTATGATGCGAAATAAAATAGAATAGTCCTAAATATTTTTTCAGAATAATCAGAGAAAACACAAAACTAAGAATGAAATATATTTCCTTAGTAATACCAACAGGAAATGAGAAGCATAAATAAATGAAACCGTATCTTATGTGACGGAAATTATAAATATAGCTTCAATTTATTTATTTCCCTAAAGATATTTTCGGAGAAAATGCAATGTCAAAAACTGGATAGCACGCGTTGGCGAATTTATTTGTTTTTAATTTTGTAATAATTTTTCCTTATATGATTTTCATATATTCCCTATCACATATGATTATATTAATGGTAACATGAATATCTTTACATAAAACAAATTACTTACATAAATTTGCTTGTCGGTGTAAAACTCATAAAATAAACTAATAATTACCCATATTTTACTTGTTATACTCTTGAAAGTTACCATTTCTTTCAATTTATGCTAATACATTTTGTATATGGAATATTAATTTGAAATATTAATAATACTTAACAGTAGTGATAAAGTTATTTATGAATATATCGTCGACATTTTGTGCCGTAAAATAAAAAAAACAAGTCCCCCTTAAACAGACAGTAAATTCTAAAGATTTTAAGGGGGTCTTATAATTGTAGCTTTTGTGAAAAGGATAGGAAAATTGGGAAGGTGTGGTGTATATTTAGAATTTATGAAATTTCACAGGATTTATACAATTTACAATATAAATCAGATCAAATTAACATTTTTGTTTTGTTTTGAAGATTCTATAAATTAATGAAACAAATTTACATAAAACAATTAATTTAGATATGACAGGAATAGGAACAAAAATTATATAACTTAAACTCAATATAAATATCTGTTAAATCTTAGTGCATAAAACAAAGGAAAAAATTAATAGTATAATATAGAGAGTGTATACCAGTCGGAGACAGTGATATGTAAAGAGATTAGGTAAAAATAAATTGCATAATATAGAGAGTATATACCAGTCGGATACAGCGATATGTAAAGAGATTAGATAAAAATAAATTGCATAATATATATTCATTTTGGAAATATAGAAACAAAAACTTAAGGTATTTCCTGAGAAAACAGAAGGATTGAAAGCGTCAAAAAATAAAACTTATAAATGGCACTTTTTAAAAAAGGAAAAAATCACACATATGATGGGGGGAGCTTATATTAGGGGGGGGGACTTACTATCGGCACATTACGGTAGTTGCGATCTGTTCCAAAAGCGATAGGTTTATTTGGAAATGTGTATTGTTTTATTTCTTTCATTTTCAGGGTTCCGTACTTAAAAAGGGAAAAAGGAACCATTATGAGACCACTCCTGTGTCTGTCTGTCACAGCCACGTTACTCGTAAACTATGTAACGTGAAAAGTTCAAATTGGGGAAAGTAATAAAGACTATTGACCCACATATTTACAGATTATTAAACATTCACTAATATGTTAAGGAAAAATGTCGGGGGGCTAAATAAATTACTTGAAAAAAAATATTTTCTTTGTATATCGTGTGGGGTATTGTGTGAAAGCTTTTGTAACGCTGAACTCAAAAATATATTTCTTTTAATTTTAGGTAATTTATTTTTAGATATACGAAAAATAAATTCGTATATCTAAAATACGAATTTATTTTAGTCGAAAATGTAATGCGTAATATGCGTTTAAATATGTTCCCCTCACCCATCTATTTCCGAATCTATTGAAACTATAATTATGAAAAAAATTAGAGGTAGTAGATGTTAATTTAAAACTTACAGGAAAATTATAGCGATTACCCTAGGTCGCACAGTTTTTGAGTAAAGCGCATTTTATCGTTACACACAAATTTCGGTTTGCGGGCATTCAGCAAAGGTTTTGAGGAGCGCTGGAGGTACCTATCGTAGCAGAAGTACAAAGGCATTGTTGATAATGATTTTAGAAAAAAAAATGTCGGTAAATACCCGAAATAGCAATCTTAAAGGACACGGACAGTTTGGACATACATAATGACAGGGACGGCGTACTCTATGCACCATAGACTTTTAAACTTAGATAATAACTTTTAATATTATATTTGTCTAATGCAGTATTCAGTAGATGCATAAAAGCAATCAACGTCAAATTGTTAAAAATACACTAATTTAATTAGAATTAATCACATAAATACTATGGGATTCGCGGCTAGTTTGCATTGAGAGGCTCTTTCAATACGCCTCCCGAGTCTTTAAAAGTTAATTAAAAATCTATCTGGAAAAACACGACACGGTAATTGCACGCAACGTTGCAATTTGCGACTTCCTTTCGAAGCGCGCTTAGCACAATCGCAAGTTAAACTTTGAACAAGGTTTGTGTTTTAGCTACACTGTAAAAAGAAATGATTATTAGAATTATGAAATGCCAAATAAAGTTTAAATATGCACTACTTTTATTGTCAGTACCGAATTAAGTTCATCATAAACAGATTAGGATAAGATAAAAAAAAATGTTATATAGAGTAGCAATACGGTATTATTTAGACTTCATATCTCTTTAACTTTTATGGTATATCCATTCATACTTTTCTAGTATATACAGCTATAACCAACCCTACGTTGTATAGTTTTTTACAAGGTCTTATTATTCTTTTACCAACAATTTTTTTTTAATAATACAGTTAATAATTCCTATATTTACTCTACGGAACACCCTCTAAGCGCGAGTAATACTCGTACTTGACCGTTTATTGTATTAACTTTAAATTAATTATATATTATACTGTTTCTGAATATTTGCTAATTCCTCAACTACATCGCACTAAACAATGCACTTCTATCGCGTGTTTTTATTTATTTATTTTTATGTAGACCCGTTATTTTTGGGACACCGGATATTATATATTAAATGATAGAAAAATATTTTAAACCTTAAATGCCTACTCTAATCATGTGAAGATACTCGCAAACTAATGTTAAACCAATGACAGCCTTCTTTAAATTTTTCTTGTTTGAACTTTTTTATGAGGTAGCCCTCTGTTTCGAACCGATTCCAAAAGAGAAAGTACTCTCATAAAAAAACTTCAACCAGAATCGAAAAAATCAAAAGAAAATAGTCGATTTGTAATCGGCAAAGAGACAAATGTGAAAATTTACTTACCTTTGCCGGAAAAAGTGTGTTCATGACAACATAAAAAGGTGTAACTCTGAAAGGTGGTATTATAAAACTTAAATGTTGTAATAACACAATCCAGCAATGGTTTTGTTGTTTAACATTTGATAATTAATTTTTATGTATTTTTTAGCGCTAAATCCAAAAATGACCTTCAATTTTAACCATCATGTCAGGATTTTTTGCAAATCGTAAATTTCAAAGGTAAAGAGTAAAAAAATTAAGAATATCTGATACTGAAAGATACTGCAAATGGTTGTGTTTCTTAACTTTTGATAACGGATTTTTATATATTTTTTAGCGCTGAATTTGAAAATTACCTTCATTTTTATCCATCAAGTCATGATTTATTGCTAATCGTAAACTTCAAAGTAAAAAATAGCAAAATTATGGTACTATAAAGTAGATGTGATGGTTGTGTTTTTAATTTTTTTATGGATTTTTACGTACATTTTAGCACCAAATCTGAAAACAATAATTATTTTTAACCATCACGTTAGACGTTTTCGCAAATCGGAAATTTCAAAGTTAAAAAGTAAAAATTTTGGAAAAAATCCTGACTTGATGGTACAAAATGAAGGTCATTTTCGGATTCAATGCTACAAAATACGTAAGAATCAATTATGAAAACCTAAGCAATATGACACAACACAAATTTTGCAGGCTTGTGAATCTTACAAATTTATGACGGCAGAAATAAAAATGAAAAACTTCTCTGATATAAACTGCAACCAAAATTGAAAAAAAGTTAAGAACTATCACATTAGACATTCATCTGACATATCCTGCCAAAAATAATCATTTAAAAATATTGAATGCAAACGAAAAACTTCTAAAGAACGCTGGCGTTGGTTTAACATTGCCACCAGAGTCGCTTCGCTTGACTAACATCTCATTATCTCAAATTTGGCCTCATATAGTTGCCTATCTAAAACATGTCACCTAATGGTCAAAAATATTTTCTTAAGGGTTCTGACAATGGAAGTCCCAATACTGAAGGAAATAAATCTGCTCTTATTTCTGTGAATTTTCAATAATCGAATTATCACATAATAATTACTGCTCCAAAATCACTTTGAAACAAAGTATGTTTACACATTACGTTAGAAGTGTTACAAAGTATTATTTAAAACAAAAAATATTGAAATATATTATTCTTACAGTTATGACAAAATAATGAAGATTTCTTTTGAAAATTGTTTGGATAATTTTTCAATAACTTATATCCCAGTAACTAATCATCGAAATAAATTAAAATTATTATTTTCAGGATTATAGCTATGTTGAATATAAATGTATAATAAAATGATGATGTAGCTATTAAACTTACAAAATTTCACGTTCAGTCTGATTATGTAAATAACACCTTATGTAAAAAGAAAAAGAAACACATGCAAAAAAAAAAAAAAAAAAAAAAAATTCTGATTTAAAACTGTACTTTTTATATTTTCTTACAATTATTAGAACTGAAATTGTAATATAATGTGTGTGTATATATATTTGTATATATATATATATACATATATGCATATCAGCAAAGTGTAATAAGCAAAGCTGTTTGCTAAGAGCTTGAATTTTGCTATGCAAAGTTCATCTCTTTATCAACTCGTTTTGTTTCAATAATAGAATTTCTGATTTTTATATTTCGCACAATCGTAACTGCCTTTCTTAAGCAGTTATGTACTTGAATTGATATTCAAAAACATAATGATGACAGGTGCTAAAATTATTTCTTTTCTCTATAAAACTTTTTCTATTACTTTTTCCAGTTACAACATTTTCCAATGTTTTATTCGTATTTAAAAGAAATCAACATATTATATTGATTATTTTTATTATTATTTGTTTAGTTTCTTTATTTTTAGCCATATGTCTTCTTCTTTTTAAAGTTAAGCAATTTAATTTTGTTATAACATGCAATTATTGCATGTACGTGCCTCGTCAAGTATTTAATAGCTTTATTAAAACATACATAATTATTTTAAACATAAACCAAAGTCTCTTAAATAAGCGTAAAATATTTTTCTTTTCAGTAACTGTTGGACAAAAATCCGATATATTTCAATGAAACTCGCTGTATTTTTTAAAAATATCTATGTTTAATTCCAGGTTTAAACAGGATTTTATTTTTTTCTTACTTTTCTACAAAACATTTAATTAATTGATTTTTAAATTTAAGAATGCATTTGAGTTTTCAGCTGCCGATGGTGAATAGACTGCGCATATTTAACCTAGTTTTATTATTAAAACTAATTCATTTTTGCTTTTTTCAGTAAATGCGCATTTACTGTATAATGTTGACGCTTTACAACTGATAACTGTTTATTAATGCTAGTAGTCATATTATTGAAATATTGAAAAAAGTACGTTTGATGGTTATCAATATAATTACTTTTTAATGAAAGGCATCATTTTATACAAAACCTAATATATAAGACGGTATAAAGATTTTCTTAAATCTGATTTCATTACCTCTCAGTTATCGAAATAAGAGAGATAACTTCAAATTTCCATCTGTAGGAGTGTTGCAGTCACTTTAATACGATAGAGCATAGTCTTCTACCTATAGGCAGGCTCTAGTTCCACAGCTCTATCTTTTTCCTCCTAAAAACTATTACAATTTTCATGAATTTATTTTTGCACTCTGCATACTTTCTAGCATTAAGAATTGAGGCTATGATTTCGGTAGTGTTGCCAGATTAGAGACTTTTTTAGTTCAGATTCTTTGACTGTCACCACTTTTTATAAATAGTATTAATTTACCTTATTTTTCAAAATTTTTAATTTATATTTAAATAGGCCGATTATTTATTTTTTTTTAAAGTGGTGACAACCAACAACCTGGGGACAAAAAAGTCCCCAACCTGGCAACACTGGATTGCGGGTTAAACATTCTTGTCCAATCCATAGATTCTTAATCCAAAGTGCTGCCACTACCATGTTTTAAACATGAAAACACATCTGAAGATTGCAATAGTTTATGTTCTGTAAATTTAATTTCTCTTTTTGTTACCCAATGAACAAAATATAGGGTGACCCAAAAAGATCCGTACAGCTTCAAAATTTTATAAAAAAATAAATAAATAAATAAACAACAAAAAAAGAATAGGCCTACAGCAAAACTAGTTACAACAATAGATAGAATAACGCAAAAAGTTTTTTGTACAGTATGTTTCTGGTGCTAGAGTATGTTGATGGCGCTGCACAAGACGAAAACGATTATTAAAGAATTCAGTTTTTCAAATTTGTCGCCCTAGCGTTAGTGAAGAATGTGTCGAACGAGTGGGTAAAACATTTTCTAGAAGCTCTGGAAAATTAATTCATGGAATTGAAACAAAATATCTAAACAACTGTAACTATTGTTGATGTTAGCATGCTAAACCGTTCGTGGTTTGAATTAGAATATCGTCTTCATCGTGCTATTAAAGTATCTCATGTTGAGGTTTACAATGGCAGCAGAACAAAACTTTTTGGGTTATTCTATCTATTCTTGTAACTAGTTTTGCTGTAAGCCTATTCTTTTTTTTTTTTAAATAAAATTTGAAGTTTTACGGATCTTTTTAGGGACACCCTGTCTCATACAGGAATAATATTTTCTTCAAAAATTCTTAATAGCTATCCACAAGGAAAAAAATGTGTGGTCGCCCATTGCCAGTAGCGACCAGACTAAAGCGATAAAGAATTGAAAACTGTTATAAAATGAATATGCATGTTATTACGAAATTTATTAAACAGACATCTAATTTTGTAATATCTATTTATGATGTCTTTAAGTAAACATTGTGCATTTACAAATATATGTCAATTTTCAAATTTAATTAAAACTTTTCCCAATTAATTCCTAAATATGAATTTGGGGAATTTAGTATTACGTTTTAAAGAGTATAATATGATTTTAGAGCTATTTTTTATCCAAAGAAACTGCCAGTAAGATATTTTTTTGTTATGAAAATGTTAACAGACGTCATATGACATACTCGTAAATACGCCCTATTTTAAATTGACATAAGTTTTATACTCATGTCAACGATGTCATTTTGCATGAGTAGTGTAAATTTTAAAATCATGATAGGGGAGAATAGCCATTAATTGCACCGTTGCCATTCTGCCGTTAATTACAAGAAGAGACGCCATCTACTGCTGCAATCCTACTCATAAGACTGACGTCATTTATGAATAGAAGAAGCACCCGCCTACCACATGCTGTTTTCAGACACTTTTTTAAAATCTAAAGGTAGCTGTTTTGATCTAATTGTTTCCTACTAAACGTAAGTGAATACTTTAAAACTAAGGTAAGTTGTTATGTTTTCATTTTCATATCTAAATTCATCTGTTTACAGCGCATATTTGTTTGATTTTGTTTTTGTTCTTACTGTTGAGATTATCTGTTTTAAAAAATGGCACAGTTGCCTTAATTGGGCCAATTTAAATTGCTTAAATTGGAACAAGTATACGATCATAAATTTGAAAAGAAAGTAATAAATTTCGAGGGCGGTACGTTTTGTACACTATATATGTATATATATACAATGGATTACTATCTCCATGCAAGGTTTTTTTTTCTTTTTTGCATATCTGGATCAATTTCTTTATACAGTTTAGGCTTATATAAACTTTTTTTTTTTTTTTTTTACATGTTTATGTAATAAATTTTGTTTGCAATTTTTTAATAGTTTAATATATCTTGTACGTATTTATATTTGTTTTCTTTATTGAATTCTTTATTCCTACGGCGTATCACAAACCTTCTGGTGGGAGTGATTATTTCAAGGCTCGGATGGGGGGGGGGGGGCACCTGAATTCAACACTGTTTGAAAATATAATGTTTGCGTTTGATTAATCGTAGCGCATTTTTTTTTCAATAGAGCATATTTTTTAAACATTTTTTTTAAATATAATGTTGAAAAGGACACAGACAAACTGTCTGGAAGAAAAACATCCGTGACAGCAAAAGCTGTTGAATATATAGAAAACGAAAAGGAGAGCATGAGTTGTGAAGAAATTGACCTGCAAGAAGGCTGTAGCTACAAATCCTCACCCCCACCAAAAAAAAAATATATCCAAAAAATCAGTAGAAATGCTATCTCCTTGCTAAATTCAGTTATCTAAAAGTACAGAGGGAGCCAATAAACAGTTGTGTTAACATCTTCGCCACATAAAGCAAACCTTGAAATTAAAAAAAAAGACGACAAAATACAAGTTATTTTGTTTGATTGTTTCATTAATAGCAAACTTTGCAATTAATAAAATTTATATTTCCTAGTCATTAAAATAACCTGATATTGTTTGGTCCAATTTAGGAGACTGGGGTGTCCAACATAGGCTAACAGTTGCTGAATGTGGACCACTTTTGACAAATTTTTCAAATTAAAATAAAATTTAAGATTTTCTAAAAGATATTGATCTAAAGATTTATATAGTTATTAGATAAATAGATTGACACCGTGTTATGATGTTTTGCAGATATTCCAAAAGTTAAATGAGCTACACCTGAAAATAAGTGGAGTGGTCCAAATTCGGCTACTCTCCCCTAATATTAATATATTCCTCTCAGCAGTTTTTATATATGATAGAATAGATGGTGGAAATAATACAACTGTCAGAAAACAAGTACACCATCGGGATGTGTTTCCTCTCCCAACTCTCTGCAAAGACAACAAGTAAGAAAAATCATGCGTTAAGCATAGACTATGAAACACTTTCCAACACATCCTGAATGCTTTATCAAAACTTCGTTATTTAGGGAAATAAGGTATATAACAGAACTAAGTAACCATTTTAGAAAACGCATAAAACATTTGAAAAACTGATTTCAGCAGTTACCATCCATAGCAAATATGTATTCAAATTCTTTTGAACAGCTCTCTATTTGATCTGTAGGTGGATATATATGCTATATAATGGGGAAATTTAGTTTAGCAAGAAAACGAATAACAGGTTGAAATTTCTCTTCCAGCAATTTATACTAATAGATGGAAACATACTTGTATATTTTCTGTAGTTAACCTAGTACCTTTATTACACGCCACGATTTAGCTAAAGTTTAATTCAAAGTAAAACACTCTTAAAACTACTGAAATCACATTTTCAGAAATTATCATTTATAGACGACCATGTATCCAATTCTTTGCGTGACCCTGTATATAATTTTATCTATGTTATACAAACATTTCGTAGTAAACAAAATGACGTTCAGCGTTAAAATGCATAACTCATTTAAAAACCACCTTTAAGCAATTTACAATCATACCCAGTAACTATTACGAATTCTTTTGTGTAGCCCTGTATATGAATTATAACATTTTTACACACCGTATACAATGCATAAAGATAGTAAAACATAAAAGCGCATAACATAATTAAAAATGTATTTCCAGCAATCATCGCTACCGTACAGTACTTCGGATACAATGTAGTATCTGAAATCTTTTGTGTGCCCCTGTAGATGCTATGCCCTTCGTATTACACATGAAATAAGTTATAGTAAACCTCAGCGACGTACATCAATTTCATTATACATAAAATAATTTAACATAATTAAAATACGCTGGAAAATATTCCCTCCACCCGTATATCATTATGTAATGGAATTCCTTTGTGTGGCCCTGTAAATGAATAATATTTATTCTTTGCACCACGTATTCTACGGAATGCATATTTTAGCGCACTTGATAAATCCATATCAATTTTATTATGTTTGGAAGCATGTAACATCATTAAAAATCATTTTAAATGATTTTTTCCCATAGGCCGTAATGTAACGGAAAACTTTTGACTGTCCCTGTAAATGAACTAAACATGCTACAAACTTCATTTGCAAGAGGGTTCGTGCTATAGTAGAGGTCACTAACATCCAAAAATTTCAGAACGATCCGAGTATATTTACGGGAGTTAGATCGCGTACAGACAGACAGACAAACTGAATGCATAAACACTTTTCAACTTCTGTTGGAAAGTGTTAAAAAATGAATTAAATGGCAAGATATCACAATCACGGTTGACTAGCAACTTATTCGGCATCCACACTTGCGATACCATTAATTTTACTCTGATGAGTGCAATGTGTTGGTTTCAATTTTTACGTAATCGGATACACAAAAAATAATTTGCAAAACTACTGCTCAATTTAGAAACATCTACAGTTTTTAAATAAATTTCAAGCATGAATGATGTTTCAATTTATTTTCCAAAGGAACTTATTCTTCCAACTATTATTTAAAATAGCTAATGCCAGAGTTACTACAGTTGGCAAATGAAAGACCAGCAAAAATTGAAAGCACAAAAAGAGGATTAAGTTTAAGATACTCATAGACTTCTCATATAACTGGACTCAGAAATATCAACCCTTTCTTGACGCCGGGATCACAACCCACCGTCACGTGATGGTGGGCAGAGAAAACGCGCCAAACCGGTTTTTCTCCTCTGGTTCCCGCTGAAACTTTCTTGCGTCGGGCGTTTCTCTCGCATAAATCAAATCCGACAGTTGCCAATAAGGTGATCGCCGCCAAAAAAGAGAACCTTTTGGCGATGAAAGCGGAAACATGTGTGCCTCAAGTTCTGACCGAAATAACAATGGGATTCGGACTCTACTTCTTATCTTTACTCTGAGAAGATACTGCAGTTTGGTACTTATCTAAAATATTTCAGCGGAAAGAGGAATTTTCATTTTAAATTGAATCTACAATTACTACTAACCTTACATTGCGTGATGTAGTCATTTGCCAAGCCTTTTTATATTTTGTGTTAGTGAAACACCTATGAGAATGACATTTTTTTATTTTAAAGAGGTGGAAACCCCCTAAATGAATTACATTACGTCTTCTTGAATTAGCATTAAATAAATAAAATGGGTATTGTTGAGGTTCCTGATGTGATCAAAGCTCTTTACTTAAAAAATGCTGAAACAAATTCTATAAAAAAAGTTAATAAAGTGAACTCATTTTCTAAGAAATTAAATTCATTCTAGATTTCAAATTTACCAAATCCTACGCTTGACTCAATGATAGATTTTTTTCTTTTTTTTAGGATTTTAAAATTTATTTTCTATTCAAAGAGAATTTAAACGTAATAGTTAACATTCCAATGAAGCGAATTTTAGATTTAGGCGAAAACTTACCGCTTTCATAACATTGAACTATGTGTTTGCATATAATAGATAGACTAAATTTTGATAATTACTATGTTACCATAGATTTAGCTACTTATTTTAAAACTAAAACATCATTATTCCCGTATTTCGGATCCGTACAGCAAAATCCCATTCAAAATTGTAAACTAACATTTTAATAAGATGTAAAAACTATATCAAGCTTCATGTATAATAAAAAAAAATCTTGTTTCAAAGATAGAACTTACATGTCTGATATAGTGCAGCAGAAAAAGAAAAGAGTTATTATGTTAAGCATATTAGATATGTAAATCACTATCAATATGTTTAAACAGTGTAAATTTATTTAATATAATTAAAGTATAATCCGCGTAAAGAAAAATGTAACGAGATTATTTTGTATTCCATTGTAAACGAGCTATAAATGATACACGTACGTTTTATTAGGGAATGACGAATGATAAACCTCAGTTACATATGCAAAACTAATGGTAATCCAATAGTCAGCATTGCACCCCCATCTCTACTTCTTAAAACAACGTGTGTCAACTCAATCACAACTCTGTCTTTGCTGTGATAGGTTGCCGAAAATTTAGGTTTCTTTTTTAAAAAACAACGTCCGTGTTGTTGAACTTCCTCGGCTTTTTATTAAAATACGGTAAGTACTTTTATTGAACAATCTCTTTATTTAAAGATTAGACACATAAATACATTAATATTATTAGGTATCTATACATATTTACTTCATGTTTCAAATGCAAGTCATTACGAATTACCCCATAAATTTTTCAAGAATGGGGTAACTGAACCATATAGGATCCAGTTACCTCAACAGTTATAAATATCTTTTTGAATTTCTCTTACTATGGGAAACTAATTGGTGCATTGTTCTTTTGCTTGCAATAAAGAAAATTACACAATACAATTTTTAAAAAGTATGTTGGGGTATCAAACCAAATTTCTTAAGCGCCATAGCTGTAGGTCGAAATTTTACGTTACAGATGAAGAAGCGTACATAAGGCAAAGTGAGATTATTAGAAAATTATCGAAACGAATAAAAAAGAGTTCTGTTCGATATAAAAATATGGTTATATTCTCCACAGGTTTATTGGACATATCGAACATTCATTGTGACAAATAAAAAAGTGAATGACATACTTAAGTACTTACGTAGCCTTTTGTTCATAGATTTATCTTGTTATTTTTTCCTTAAGATACCCATGTAACTTTTACACTTATTATCTAGTACTTACTTAATTTTTACTTTTCTGTATAAATAAATCTAATATTTTCACTTTTAGTGCTTTTTTAGACACATTGACAGTAAAGGTTTCTCTTACAACGCGTTTTAGTTGATATATATTATATTTAGTTGATGTACATAATCTGTCTGGTTTAAATGTTTTTAGTTGTTTAGACTTTTCCAAACAGGACCTGATACACAATATACATACGTAAAAAAAGAAAAAAAAACGTGTGAAACATAGACCCTCCTGGTCCACTTAACCCATTTTTATGGGGCAAATGGACCCATGAGGAAAGAAAAATGAAATATATATCTTTCTTTATTTTTAGATATTAAAATGTAATTTTGAACATGTCTGTCTGATAGAGGGAGCATAATGGAACACATTTACACAGTTCAGGCATTAATTAAAATAAATATATTAGCCTTTTGGAAGCTGAATTGCCAGAATCTCTAGAGTCATATTGTAAAATCACGACCCAGTTGCCCCACGTAACCTTATACGAGTTAGAACACGAACAGACATACAGACGGTTAAAGAAAACGAATCCATAAACACATTTCAACGACGCTGGAAAATGTTAACAAATAGGCATTTTAGTCTCTTTGTAGCCTTCTTTAAACAGCCCCACCAGTGGCCGAGAGGTTCTGCTCTCGAAGCTGGTAGACGGGAGGTGCTGGGTTCGAAACCAATCGCGTCCGTCGTCCTAATCGTTCGGAGTTCTCGTGGTTTTTTTCAAACCTTGGATTTCCGAGCTTAAATACGGGTTAGGTCCCCTTAGAAAGTCCCCCACGGAGGGTCACTCACCCCCTTAGGGCCTGTTTCCCTCGTGTTGATAATTGGCCGTCAGAAACACAACCAACCAACCCTCTTTAAACATGCGTGCTAGATGTCGGTCTGGGTAAATACATTTTTCGTAAGATGGTATCTGTAATTCTTTAACTATAGGCATATTCAGGTATGTACATAAAATATAATAAGGTACATTTTCAATAATGTTCAAAATGTAGATTTATTGTTTAACATTGAGTGAAAACTGCGTTCAGAAATAAAAGTGGCAGAAAACTATATTTGTGTATATCTTTACTTTTTTATGTCCATCATCAGTATTAACTGCAACAATGTTGTTTAACCCTTTATATCACATATTATGAATTCATGAAAATTTCATCTTCTAAAACATTTTTCATGAATTTTTGAAACGACATTAGGCGATTTATACAATGATTTAGACAATTTTAGAAGGATTTTGAAAATTAAAATAAATTAATTAAATTTGAATTTATAGAAATTTTGTGCAATATTTATAGCTCAACTCAATTTTTTTATTTAAAATATTTTTTTTATTATATTATAGAATTAGAAAATGTACAAATATAATTCTCTTAAGATATAATTATAGAAATATTTTCTTGCTGAAACTTCCACCCCCCACCCCCAATCTTTCAACGTCAAGAAAGCTGAAAAGATGCAAAGGCTAAAGAAGTCATCGTTTTAAAAATATTTTTGTTTTCTGCAACCAAAAATGCTTTTGGAAGAAGATAAAGTAAAGTATCTATAACTCATTTTAAACAGTATTAATAATAATGGATGTACTAAATTAATTTTATAACAAGTTACTTTGACGGTACTTTAAAGTCCAGTCAGGACATAAAGGGTTAACATTTTAAGCAAGCTGTGTTTACCACCGCAAGTGTATTTGCAATTATACCTTCCGTAGTGGTTTCGTCCTTTCCAAGCTACCTATAAAAGTAACTTGGGAGTCTTGAGTTATCTGTGATGACAGAGTCTTTACTTACAACTAAACTTACTTACAAGTGAACGAAATTTCTTTCATTTTGCTCTTTTCTAAAACACGTTTTTCTGATTGTATTGCTTTTTTTCTAAATCATTTATATAAGACACTCTTTATAAAATCTTGAAAAACATTAGTTATCTTCTTTTTTAAGCAAGACAAGAAAAAAGGTTTTGAATTCAAAATAAAAATCGTTTCAATTATGATTTTTTTCACTATTTTGGAATGTCTCAGTAGGATTTGAAAATGGGCCGATGTGCACATACATAGGCCGACACATACACAAAAATAGTGCATGTGTTACACTATTTTTGTGCTGTCTATAACTAAAAAATAATAGTATGGAGTTCCACGAAATGCATTTATCAAGAGAAATAAATTGGAACCGATTATCTTTGATGTAATGTGCACTACAGATGCTGCTGCTATGTCAGGTTCCTTCAATTAATGCCTGAAAACTATATATTTCTCTCTATATTTCTTCAGCACTACTTCTAGCATAAATAGATTGAATAAAATGCTTTGCAAACTAAAATTTTATAAATGTTATAAGGAAACGTTCAAAATCATCACACATAGGGGAGACCGGGGCTAGTTGGCTACAGGGGTAAGTAGGCGCAGTCCTCATAAATCGCCTGTGTGTGGATAGATTGCGCAGCCAGTCACAGAGTACCTTTCTTCTTGCTTTTTGCAGTCCTCATTGTAGTTTTGCAGCGTTACCTATGTGCAGTGGGCATTTATTACGATTTTTCTGTTTTTTGCACTCATAAGTAATTTTTTGTTGCTTCATTCTTTTTCTAATTTCTGATACTTATCTTAATAATTGCGATTTAACTTGTGCAGTTTTTCTTAGTGTATGATTAACTGTACGTACCCCATATGTGATTTACTTGGATTATTTATGCTTAGACGATTACGTGTCCCATTTGTGAAGAAATTTATTATGGGGCTAGTAGGCGCATTGAACACGGGGCAAGTTGGCTCGGTGTTTGGTGTGTGCTGGTAGATTGACAAACAGCAAACAACGAGAAAAGGGGTTGCAATGCAAGATTTTGGCCACACGAGGCTTGCTCAAACGAAGGCACTCGATTTTTTATTTGTGACAACCGTTACTCTGATGATGATATAGAGTAGGGTAGAAGTTAATCAATGTTAAAGTTTTATTCATTATTTTTATGTCTGTATAGTTTAGAATTTACATTGTACGGCTATAACGCCTTTGTTTAAACTTACTGGTAATAATGAAATTGATTTCGCTTAACTGCGTGTTCTTATTTGAATTTTTATGAAGCGTGTGCCAACTTACCCCATAGGTATAGGCAACTTGCCCCTTCACGGGTAGGTTGGCGCACAATTTTCCTTTTACTTTAGGAATCCGCTAAACATAAACTACAAAAGCTACAAACTCTAAACTCCTGGTGTTTATAGCCCAATGCCTGTTCTTTAAAAGTACAGTTAAAATTTAATAAAAAACTAAAACAAACAAATAAACAAAAAAATAATAAAAATCAATAAATAAAAACTGCGCCTACTAGCCCCGCTCTCCCCTACAGAAATAACGAAATTCATTAATAATACTAGATGATATATGTAAATTTTAAACAACAGTCATTCCGCGCCTGTTCATTTGGGCATTGTTATCAAATTGAAACATATCGTAGAATGACAAATTTAAAATATAATTTAAGCACAGAACATTACTTCAGCATTCTGTCATTGTACACCGCTTTGAAATCATTTCATTTGTATCTAAATAATTTAATAAATAGTTCCATGAATTCTGGTTGAATGTCATTCGAAGCACGATTATCTTTATGTAATTAAGTCAAATTCATTATTTCAAATTCAACTATGTGAAAATTTAATATCTTAAATGTGTCGTGCACTGTTAAAAATTTGCAGCATTCTGGCAGGTCATTTGACCGTTTTTTTTCCGAAAACGGTTACACAATCGTAATTTAAACACTATTCTGACCATATTATTGGCCATTTTATAGTCAGAATATATTTAAATTATGGTTATGAAACCGTTTTTCAAAAAACGGTCGAATGACCTGCCAGAATGCTGCAAAATTTTTAACAGTGTGGGGCTTGCTTTATCTCTAAAAACGGTATAGATAAATATTCATGACGTTCATGACATATTCATAGAGCAAACTAACTTAGTAGGTACAGAGTGTTACGAAATAACTTCTAAATTAAAATTCAATAATTCATTATCTATCTATACAAATGTATAAAATTATAGCGTCAGTAGAATTATAGTAGAAATAACACTTATTTCTAACAAGGATGAAATTCTCCATATAAGCATACTCAGAAAAATCTGAAAAAAAAAATTAAGAATGATCTTCTCATGTGGATATATATGTTTATAAAACAAATTTCGGTGAAACCGCGCGATAGAGCGTCCGTAAAGAAGTAATGAAAATTTCAGTTATTTAGCTATTAATGAATGGCTAATAATGAAATATAGCTATCATATTTACGATTTAACCTTCTCAGCCCAGTGAACTGATATATCCGTTCAATAAGCTGTGCGTTTCACGGCAATAGAAGCATTATTTAAATTACTATGACTCAACAGATATAATTCAGCTTTAAAACACTGAGTAGTATTTAATTAAAATAGCAATTAAAGCCTTTGTGCAGGAATATTAAAAAGCAGTAAACCAATGTTTAAAATGCACAAATAATGCGTGAAAAGCAGCAAACAGCTGTTTCGAATCTACAGCGAGATTCTTCTTCAGTGCAAGATAAGGAAAAGGGAACAGCGTGCTAGAATAAGCAAGGCTGAGCAAAATGGTAGACAGAGGCGCTGCCTTATATACCCTATGCGGGTAGCGACAGCGCCAGAAACAACCAATGAGAGAGAAGCAGTGGAAACGACTGGGTGGACAAGTAGCGACATCTACCAGAGAAGGAGAGAAAAAGAAACCACAAAAGAGGAAATTAAATTAATGCTTTCCAAATATTTGAAAAATCTGGAGTACTAGATAAGTCATTGACTAAAGAGTGAGAATTTTTAATGATGTGGTAAGCTTCCCAAAAATCAAGATCAAGGTTAGAAAACAGTTTTGGATAATGGTGGCTGAGGAAAAATCGAACCTATGTTGAGAAAACCAAGAATGTTGAGCAATAGAAGAGCGTTTGAGCTCCTGATTTTTAACATAACCTTCATGCTGTTTTAAACGAAATCTAAGAGCACGTTTAGTCTTGACAATATGTTTTTACATTCTCTTTACATATCTATAAACATCTATAAATATTTGTATATATTGGCCATACTAAACGTTCCATACTAACGTGAGGTTTTCCTCTTCGGCTCGGGAAAGCCGTGTGGAAGTCGATGATCGCATGTTCGCTGCGTCTGTGAGGCTTGCCTCTTCGACCGGGGTAAGCCATTGGAAAGTCGGTGATGGCATGTTCGGGGCTTGCCTCATCGACTCGGGTAAGCCGTAGGGAATTCGGTGACTGCACGATCTCGGCGTGCGTGAGGCTTGTATTGTGGAGGAGACTGCGAAGTCGGAGATCGCAGATTCGCGGCGTGCGTGAGGCTTGCCTCATCGACTCGAAAAAGCCGTGTGGAAGTCGGTGATCGCACTTTTGCGGCATGCGTGAGACTTGCCTCGTTGGCTCAGTTAACCAGTACTGAAGTCGGTGATCGCACGTTCGCGGTGTGCGTGAGGTTTGTCTCATCCGTTCGGGTAAACCGTGGGGAAGAATGTGATCGCACGTTCACGGCGTGCATGAGGCTGGCCTCATCGGCACGGTTAAGCCTTGGGAAGTCGGGGATCGCACGTTCACTGTGTGTGTGAGGCTTGCGTCATCGGCTCTGGAATGAGTCGGTAGTAGTAGAGGTTATAAGTTAGGGAGATGCTAAGTCGCCCACCGCACATCCTTACCTCCTTTCGCTTGTCTGGTTGTTTTGCTGTTTGATTAGAGCTTGAAAAAAATTCACAGTCGTATTTATTAAAATTGCACGTAGTGTGAAAATGTTAGTCTCTGTATCAAAATGTCAAAAATACAAAAAAAAAAAAAAAAATACGATGGTGATTTGAGGGCTTCATATCAATAAAAAAAATGTAATTTTTCACAAGAGAAGTATAAAAGTCCCTAATCAAGTTACAAAATTGCAATTAAAAATGCTGTCAACCGTTCCTCTTCATATCTAGAAAAATATATATCCAAGAATGAAACGTGATGCTTCGAGAAAGATAATGAAACCCTTTCCACCACATTCATAATACTGTAACGAAACTTTACAGTTTATTAAGGTGAAAAAAAAAACAGTCTAATAAAACAATTTAGGAAATGCTTAATGCATTTGAAATCCTAATATCTGCAATTACCATCAATAATCAGAAAAATATCCGAATTATTTCATGCCGCCCTGTCCATGATCTACAGATTTGTATTTATACTACATGGTATTCTAAAAATTAGTTTAGTTAAACACACAGCATAGTTGAAAATTCCCAATGATCAGTTTCCGTTAATAGACGGAAATGTTCTTGAGTTCTAATGTGTTGACCAGTATATGATCTATAGAATGTATACTCCACAAGTAATGTGTAAAATATAGTTCAATTTTAAAACGCGTGCCAAACTGAAAATGCATTTAAAACCATTATTTTTGATACGCATTACGGTAACAAAATAGCTTTGTATGTCTCTGTAAATGATCGATAAACTATATGTACATCAGATTCTACAGTCTGTACCTTGTAGTACATATCAGGGCTATACATAAAATTCAGTGATTTTAAAATAATGTAATATCATTAAAATACATCGAATTTCTTACATAGGTCGTAATGTAACGGAAATCTTTTGAGTGTCTCTGTAAATCAACTGTAATTTCTAAATTTTCCATATCGAACATGCCATAGTAAACTCCAATAACATATATTAAATTCATGGCAATCTGACTATATTCACTAGAGTTAGAGTACGGACAGACGGACAAACGAAATTCTTAAACAATCTTCAACTATGTTGATACGGGTTACAAAAATGATAGAATGGAAATATATTAAAATGTGCTAAATATACATATGATTTGATCTTGAATAGCACTTTAAAACAATCTTCCACAAAAATCAATCAATGTTATTTATTCTGATCTTGAATAACACGTTTAACCCCTTCAAGGTCGGTGGTATATTATATATAAGGTACCTGACCCCATTATGGCCGACCTAAGGTTTGATCGCTTTTTTCACCATGTTAATATTCTTTTTCCAGGAAACTATTTATGCTGTCGCTTAGAGAGATTAATGTGGTAAATAAAAGAAAAGACTTTATACTTGTAATTATACTATTAAAAATTATATAAGCTAAAATGTAAAAAGTGTCATATGGGCCACATTGGGAACACCCCGTTCACAATATGGCCCACTTTTTTAATTTTTAGAAAATTGCAAAAAAATCGCAAAATATTATATGTTATATTATATATATATATATATATATATATACACATTATATATATATATCTTATGCTATAATGCGAGCAAAAATTGTGTGTGTGTGTGTGTATGTAAATTTTATCTTAAAAACGGCTCTAACGATTTTGACGAAATTTTGTATTTTACCATTTTCGGGCATGATAAGACCATTGGGCTAGGTCACGTGTTCAAGAAAATTCGATTAGTGGGTCATTTTGGGTCGTAATGGGTCAAGGTCAAGCTAATTATATCTAAAAAAAAATATATCTAAATCACATCCAACAGTTTTTCGACACGAGGAAACTTTTGGGCTAGGTCACCTGTTCAAGAAACTTCGATTAGTGGGTCATTTTTGGGTCAGTATGGGTCAAGCCAATTTTATCTATAAAACGGCTCTAACGATTTTCACTAAACTCTATATTCTACAGTTTTGGATTACGAGAAATCTATTGCGATCAGTCACATGTTCCAGAAAATTCGTTTAGTGGGTCATTTTTGGGTCACCGTGGGTCAAGCTAAGTTTATCTAGATAACATCTTTAACGATTTTGACGAAATTCTGTACCCTACTGTTTTCGGGCACGAAAAGACAATTGTGATGGGTCTCGTGTTCGAGAAATTTCCATTAGTGGGTCATTTTGGGTCATAATGGGTCAGGGTCAAGTTTATTATATCTAGAGAACGGCTCAATCGATTTTCACTAAGTTTTGTATCTAACCATTTTCAGGCACGAAAAGATCATTGGGATGGGTCTCGTCTTCGAGAAAATTCGATTAGTGGGTCATAATGGGTCAGAATCAAACTTAGAAATTTTGTATTTTACCATTTTCGGGCATTATAAGACCATTGGGCTAGGTCACGTGTTCGAGAAAATTCGATTAATAGGTCATTTTGGGTCGTAATAGGTCAAGGTCAAGCTAATTATATCTAAAAACGGCTCAATCGATTTTAACCAAATTTCACATCCAACCGTTTTTCAACACAAAGAAACTATTGGGCTAGGTCACATGTTCGAGAAACTTCGATTAGTGGCTCATTTTTGGGCCACTATCAGTCACGCCAATTTTATCTGAATAACGGCTCTAACGATTTTCACTAAACTCTATATTCTACAGTTTTGGATTACGAGAGAACTATTGGGCTAAGTCACATGTTCGAGAAAATCCGATTAGTGGGTCATTTTTGGGTCAACGTAGGTCAAGCTAAGTTTATCTAGATAACTTCTTTAACGATTTTGACGAAATTTTGCACACTACTGTTTTCGGGCACGAAAAGGCCAATGGGATGGGTCTCGTATTCGAGTAAATTCGATTAGTGGATCATTTTGGGTCATAATGGGCCAGGGTCAAGCTAATTATATCTAAAGAACGGCTTAATCGATTTTAACTAAATTTTGTATCTAACCATTTTCGGGTACGAAAAGACCATTGGGATGGGTCACGTGTTCGAGAAAATTCGATTAGTGGGTCATTTTTGGGTCACAGTGGGTCAAACTAAGTTTATCTAGATAACGGCTCTAACGATCTTTACGAAATTTTGCACCCTACTGTTTTCGGGCACCAAAAGACCATTGGGATGGGTCTCGTGCTCTAGAAAATTCATTTAGTGGGTCATTTTGGGCCATAATGGGTCAGGGTAAAGATAATTATATCTAGAGAAAGGCTCAATCGATTTTGGATAAATTTTGTATCTAACCATTTTCGGGCACGAAAAAACTATTGGGATGGGTAACGTGTTCAAGAAAATTCGATTAGTGGGTCATTTTTGGGTCACCGTGGGTCCAGCTAAGTTTATCTAGATAACGGCACTATGATTTGACGAAATTCTGTAATCTATCGTTTTCGGGCACGAAAAGACCATTGGGATGGGTCACGTGTTCGGAAAAAATTCGATTAGTGGGTCATTATGGGTCAGGGTCAAGCTAATTATATCTAAAAAAAGGCTCAAGACGATTTCACGAAATTTTTTATCATACGGCCGTTTCTGGTCATGAGAGGAACATTGGGATAAGTCACATGTTCGAGAAAATTCGATTAGTGGGTCATTTTGGCTCACAATGGGTCAGATTAGCTAATTGTATCTAAAAAACGGCTTAAACGATTTCGACTAAATTTTGTATTCTATCGTTTTCGGGCTCGAGAAGACCATTGGGCTAGGTCGCATGTTCATGAAAATTCGATTAGTGGGTCATTTTGGATCGCAATGGATCAGAGTCAAGCTAATTGTATTTAAAAAACGCTTCAAAACATTTTGACATAATTTTGTATAATACCGTTTCCAGGCATGATAAGAGCATTATACAGGGTCGCATGTTCAAGAAAATTCAATCAATGGTTCATTTTCGGTCCTAATGGATCAGGATCAAGCTAACTGTATCTAAAAAACCGCTCAAAAGATTTTGACAAAACTTTGTACTTCTGGACAAGATAAAAACATGGGCTGGGTCGCATGCTCAAGAAAATTCTATTAGTGGGTCATTTTGGTGATAACGGGTCGGGGTCAAGCTAACGGCATCTCAAAAAGGTTCAAACAATTTTGGCAATTTTTTTTTTGTTATACCGTTACACAGTACCAAAAGACCATTGAAATAGCCCACATCTGTCGATGAATTTCGGTTAGTGTTTTTTTTTTTTAATCAACGTGGATCAAGCTCCTTTTACCTAGAAAACGACTAACTATTTTCACTAAATTTTGTATTCCATCGTTTTCAGGCTCGAGAAGAGCATTGTGATAGGTCGGATGTTCGAAAAAACTCCATAAGTGGGTCATTTTGGGTCACTATGTTTCATGGTCAAGCTAATTGCATCTAAAACAGCAAGAATGATTCAGTGGGGGAAAATATATCGAGATAAACAGAAAGCTAATTTAGACCGAGCTTAGCTCGGTCATTCCTGCTAGTACATATTATATATATATATATATATATATAATTGCAATTTTTTGAAAACCAGGAAAATCACAAAAAACATTTAAAAAAAAAATAAAACCAAAAAAAAATATTTAATTTTACTAAAAAATGTATTAATTGAAAAAACAGAAGTGAAACAAAATATATTCTTAAAAATATATGTATACGTTTGAAGTCACTACAAACATATGGTCCACCCCGTCCATAATGAGAACTTCCGTCATTTTTTATTTTGCCCCCAAAAAACTGATATACTAATAAGTAATAATAAAACTATTGATAGTATCTTAAAGTAGATTAACGATGTTATTATATTAATTTTTACTTTGTATTAAATGCTGACAAATATTAATAATACGAAATATTCCTTACCTTTAAGAAATAATAGCACGACTTTGTTTCACCGAAAATTTCATTTCCTCTGCCAGTAGCGTCGCCCATGCGATACTATGGGGTGAGACTCCATACATAACTCACAACTCACTTTTAGGACGAACACTGACATTTATTGAGACGAACAAACAAACAAAATACAGAAAAAAACACTCTTTTCGTTCTTTAATTAATTTAAAGGTTATAATTCAGGCTTCGTTTATAAACGTCGTTGTATATTTCTGAGATTTTCTTACGTCGCGTAAATATTCAATCTTATTTCACCGAAATATGTTCTGTTCTTTTTTAACAAAACCTTGCGTCGTCAAACTCATTTCGTTCTATTTACTTCTTCTGCATTTCCACTTCACACAGCTTCGTTAAGGCTCGTTTTCCTTTTTAATCTCGAAGCGGAAAATACGGGGACACTCAGTCTGATGTAGGTGTTGCTTGCGAAATTCCCCACAAGCGGCCGTCCTGACATCTGGAGCTGCCGCAGCGACATGTGGTAAAATAGAATCTGAAAAAAAAACCAGTAACTGTTCTTAGGGGAAAAGAAAAAAAATTAATCTGCACATCATAGTTGAAGTAGCGTAACATCATATGGATATATCTTTGAAAGCAGTGACTTGTAAAATGTTTATAGCACACAGAAAGAAAAGATTAAAAAAAAAAGATTTTTTTTTGAAGTTTCTGTTTTCGTCAGGCCAAGGTTTCATGTATTCAGCACAGGAGCTACTATGTATCGGTCCTTCAGTTGATGAGATTTTCGTTACGTCGTATGTGTCGTTAGACTTCACTTTGATTACTTTATACGGACCTAAGAATTTAGATTTCAACTTTAAACCTGGTCCTTGCTGGGTTCTCTTAATTGCTACAAGATCACCAAGCTTGTACTTCCGGGGTTTCTTACGTCGTAAATTATAGTGCTTGCAATTTTCTTGTTGAATTTCCAGAATATTCTTCTTGGCTTCTTTACGGAGCTCTTCTCTGTCTTTCATGAATTGTTCTTCGACTGCATTGTTTAAGAGGTCAATAATTTGTATATCTTCCATCTGTTTCATTTTTGTACCAAATAATATTTCAAACGGTGTTTTCTTAATGCTTCGTTGGTAAGTTGAATTAATGACTTGTTGAACTTTAGGAACATGTTTAAACCATTTGGTCGGTTCGTCTTTGGACATTTTAGAGATTACAGAAATTATGGTGGAATTAAGTCGCTCTACTTGACCATTGGCACGGGGAAGACCAGTTGTAACTGTCTCGTGCTTTATATTTTCATCTTGACAATAATCAGTAAATTCTTTGCTTGTAAATGCAGGACTTTTATCGCTAATGATGATGGAAGGATTGCCAAAAAGTATGACTTTGTTGTCGTAGTTTTGATATAACTTCGGTAGCAGAAGTACTTTTACAGGGATACAACCAGACGAATTTAGTAAATGCGTCTATTAAAGACAAAATATGTTTATAATTTTTGTTGGTTGTTTCAAGAGGGCCTAAATGATCAATGTGGTAGGTTTGGAGAGGAGTCTCTTCTTTAGGTAAGGGATGTAATTCACCTTCTTGTTTGCCACGTTTGCGATTATACAAAAGGCATGTTACACAATTTGCTATAATTTTATCAATTTTATTTGACATATTAGGGATGAGAAATTCTACGTTAAGGAGTTCTTCACAGCGTTTACGGCCAAAATGTCCTTTGTCATGAACGTGTTTAATGACATTTAGCTGCATTTCATCCGGCACAACTATCAGATCGATACCTTTATGATTTTTATAGAGAACGTTATTTTTAAGGAAATAATTGTCATATGGCTTTGTTTTCAAAATTTCTTTGACGGCCTGTATATGTTCGTCAGTGTTCTGTGATTGTATGATTTTGGTAGTAAAACTATCTTGAATGATCATACATATTGGATTTCTACTTAAAGCGTCGACATGGCGCATGCGTGTACCTTGTCTGTGTTCGATTGTATAGTTATAGTCAGCTAACATTAAAGCCCATCGAGCAATCTTGTTGCAAAGATCTTTTTTATTCATAGTAAGGGCGAATGCGTTGCAATCTGTGACTATCTTGAAAGGAATATCTAGAATGTAAACGCGAAATTTTTTAAGGGCTTCCATGACAGCTAAAACGTCTAATTCATAACTCGAATATTTACGTTCGGCATCTGTGGTTTTTTTGCTCATAAAGTAGACAGGGTGGAATTGATTGTCAATAGAAGACTTTTGAAGGAGGACTGCTCCGTAACCGTCAATAGATGCATCACAGTGAACTTCTGTTTCGTTACTAGGGTTATAAATGCTTAAAACAGGACCTGAAGAAAGGATGTGTTTCAGCTGATTAAATGGATTTCGTTGCTGGTCACCAAAGTGAAACTTAGTGTCCTTTCTAAGGAGATCTGTTAAAGGCTTAGCTATTAAAGAGTAATCTTGAATGAATTTACGAAAATAAGAAGTTAATCCGACAAATGAATGTACATCTTTTATACTTTTAGGTTCTGGGAAATTAAGGACAGCTTTAGTTTTTAAGGGGGATGGGTGCAGTTGACCATTTTTAATGTGGTAACCCAAAAAATCAATTTCTCGTTGTAAAAAGTGGAATTTTTTGAGATTCAACTCTAAACCATATTCGGATGCAGTTGTAAGGACGCGTTGTAATTTCTGGAATCCTTCGACTTCGTTTTCAGCTGGTATTATGAAGTCATCCATATAAACTATGAGTACTTTTTCATTAATGAGGTCTCGAAAAACGTTATAAATATACCTTTGAAACACTGAGGGTGCATCGCTAAGGCCATAATTCATATATAAGAATTCAAAGTGGTCAGAATGTGTTATGAAAGAAGTATATTTTCTACTATTTTCTTCTACTTCGACATGAAAAAATGCATTTTTAAGGTCAAGAGTAGTAAATACTTTTGCAGAATGCAATTGATCAATAATGTCATCAATGACTGGGAGGGGGAAACGTTGTTTATGTGTTTTAGAATTTAATTTCCTATAGTCAACACACAATCTATATGAGCCATCTTTCTTTTTTACTAGGACAATAGGTGATGAAAAATTACTAGTGCTTTTACGAATAATCCCTTTTTCGAGCCACTCAGAAATTTGTTTTTCGACGAAAATTTTCTCTATTTGCGCCAAGCGCCTGGGAGGACAAGTAACAGGTTCTTCGTTTTCCAGATGAATTGATAATTTAACATCAGTTGTCTTTATTTTTTTAGGAGAATAATTTTGAATAAGTTCTTAAATTTTTAAACGTATTGTTTCATCGGTAATATGAGATAAATCAAGATAAAGATCGTCTAACACATGAGCAATATTAATCAAAAAATTATTGGACGTATCGTCATTTTTCTCGATTTTTTGGATCGAAATATTATTTCTAGAAATTGTTAAAATACTTTGTTGAATGATATCTGTACCAATAATAAGATCAAAAGATATGGAATAATCTGGGACTACATAAACATTAGTTGTATAATTAAAATCATCTATCATAATGTTCGTAGAGAAAAAACCTAGGGGTTTGATTATAGTATTTCCTAATCCAGTTAATGTGATAGTTGAATGTTCAAAGTTCGAAATTGTAGGGAGTTTGCGATAAATACTTTCCTTTAGTAAAATTCTTTCACTACCTGTGTCTACCAATGATGTAACATTTACAGACGAATTAATGACTTGTTTGGTCATGAAAGTGTTTGACGTGACAGTGGAAACATTGGAGGGTTCTGACTTAACTCTAGGCCTCCTTGGTTGATCACATTGAGCCGATTTATGGCCAAAATTCGAGCAATTAAAACAACATCTTTATGTCTGCATTGGCTACTTTTATGATTCGACAAACCACAATTAAAGCAAAAAAGATCAGATTTTGGTCGAAAGAATTTCTCTTTCACTGGCATTTCAGGTTTGACTTTACGAAATTTAGTGTTCTCAAAGTCATGTCGAATTTTGTCATAAAGTTTGAGCTTTTGCCTGAATTCTACAATGGATTGGCATCCATATAACATTGATTTTCTGAAAACAGGGTCGGGTATACCATTTATGATGTGTTGCATTAATGCGGAATCCTCGATTTCACCACGGGAGCATATTTGTTTCATGATAAGAAAATATTCTTCTATTGATTCATTTTCTTGCAATTTTCGTTTATTTAATATATCATGTAACTCGGCAGAATTATAAGTGGTGCTATATTCTGATATTAAGAGTTGTTTAAGTTTGTCATATGAACTGATATGAAATTCTGTTTGTGCTAATAACTGGGCTTTTCCTCGTAATGATCTTTTACAAAATATGAATTTATGAAAGTCAGATAAATTAAACATATTAGTAACATCGTCAAAATTATTAAACCATACATTTATGTCACTAAAAGAACTACCATCGAAAGGAGGTATTACACTTTCAATATCAGTAAAATTAATAGACGATGGCATAAAACTTTGAACTGGAAATTGCTGCTGTTTGTCAAAATTTGATAATTCAGTGTTATTACTT
Organism: Maratus speciosus; assembly: GCA_963932465.1. Lineage (NCBI taxonomy): Eukaryota > Metazoa > Arthropoda > Arachnida > Araneae > Salticidae > Maratus > Maratus speciosus. The sequence goes on from OZ010792.1 coordinate 72,751,467, forward strand.
GAAGTCATATTATTTGAAGGCAGTTCGGGTACCGAGTCAGTGTCACTTTCATTTTGTATAATATTATTTTGTAGTAAGGTCAAGTCTGAAAGGTATGTAACTAATCGGGTTGCGAGATCGTTTAAAGATCCCTCATTATCAATACAAAGTAGATTGCACACTGTAATCAGATCATTTAATGAAAAATCAGTTTGAACTTTGGTTATTTTATTTTTAAATTCGGTGCTGTCGGTTTGAAAACCGAAACCAGTAAAATCACGTATTCTCTTTCTATTAGATCGATCACCGTCAGCATCAAATAGGAATTTATGCAGCAATTTAATTTTATGCGTTCGTTCGTTTTTAAATGCAACTTCCAGTTCAGGTATCTCAACTAACTTCATAATAAAATAATAATAATGAACTCACCGTTAGAATAATATCCGGCTTGAATATGATGAATAATTCTAATTAGTAATACTGGTGGGTTAACTGTCAATCTGACACCAATTTATGGGGTGAGACTCCATACATAACTCACAACTCACTTTTAGGACGAACACTGACATTTATTGAGACGAACAAACAAACAAAATACAGAAAAAAAACACTCTTCTCGTTCTTTAATTAATTTAAAGGTTATAATTCAGGCTTCGTTTATAAACGTCGTTGAATATTTCTGAGATTTTCTTACGTCGTGTAAATATTCAATCTTATTTCACCGAAATATGTTCTGTTCTTTTTTAACAAAACCTTGCGTCGTCAAACTCATTTCGTTCTATTTACTTCTTCTGCATTTCCACTTCACACAGCTTCGTTAAGGCTCGTTTTCTTTTTTAATCTCGAAGCGAAAAATACGGGGACACTCAGTCTGATGCAGGTGTTGCTTGCGAAATTCCCCACAATACGACATGGCATTTATTGTTTTTCCGCTTTCTGTCGTCCTGAGGGTGGAACGTATACTGCCATCTACTGAATTAAAATGAAAGTAAATGAAATATACGACGTGGTACCATATATATGGATCACCCAAATAAAAGTGTATCGGTGTAATAACTCCGCCATTTGAAGAGAAAGATGACTGCACAGGCTCCCATAGAGAGCACAGAGTGCTGAGAATGCATGCGATATCGTCAAATCCCACCAGAAGCGTGTGTGATAGCGTGGGAGCACGTTAAAAGGCATCGTTCTCATCATGGATGCCTCCAAACGGTGTCAACGCGCGTTCGTGCAATTTTTAACAGCGGAAAATGTGAGTGCTAGTGAAATCTATCGTAGAATACAAAATAAGTATGGCACAGAGTGTATGTCACCCAGATCGGTATTTCGATGGTGTAGGTATTTTCGTAGTGAAAGAAGCGGTAATGACGACAGGTCATGACCTGGTCAAGCGCATGTGGTCTAATTCCACTACGAAAATCCCTACACCATCGGAATTCCGATCTGCGTGACATACATATCATGTCATACACATTGTGCATTCAGCGATAGATTTCACTAGCACTCACATTTTCCGCTGTTAAAAATTGCACGAACGGGCGTTGACACCGTTTGGAGGCATCCATGATGAGAACGATGCCTTTTAACGTGCTCCCACGCTATCACACACTCTTCTGGCGCGATCTGGCGATATCGCATACATTCCTAGCATCCTGCCCCCTCTGTAGGAACATGCGCAGTCATCTTTCTCTTCCGATGGCGGAGTTATTACAGAAATGCCACTTTCATTTGGGTGACCTTTATACTACTTCATTTGAACCCCCAAATGCTTCATTGGTACCGAAATTTGTTAATAAAATTTTTCTTTTATTGTGTAATTGAAGAATTATATTCCGATAAATTTATTCGTAAATCTTAGTTTTTAGTAACAGGTGAACTTTTGAACAGGTGAAATTTTAGTAACAGGTGAACTTTAAATTATCTGCATGCTAAAATAAATTAGGATGTAGTATAATATACATCTTAAATTATATTAAAACAATTTGAACGTGCTCAAGAAAGGAAAACAATTTTTGACCTAAACGAGTCGCCTAAAATTAGCCTTATCAGCTCGCTCATCTAATTATTGGAAATGCACTCAAAAACAATCTGTCAAATCACTTCCGGATCCACATTAAAACTTAACGAATGTACATAAGAGAGTTTAAAACCTCATTATAAACACAACTGAATATCCTTGTACTCATTAATTATACTGTTGAATAAATATCTGCCGAAATAGAAATGTTCTTTTAACCAAAGCAATTACTATTTCAGGCATATTATTACCATTAATTGTGCATGTGCATATCCAAAACTTAAGTGAAATTCAGTGTCATGTTGTCAGTAATAAGTTACTTTTGAATTTCTAATTTCCCATATTTCCCAAATGTTTATAATAATGTATATTAAAGACATCAAACCTATTGTTATGTTCTTCGCTGCTCTAAACCTTAATTATCTAGATTTATAAAATTGAAAATAATTCTAAATTATATTCCATATTTTTTAAAATCATACGCATTATTTTTTCAAGATGTGTAATTTACTAATCTATGTTAGAATTATCATAGAAACTCGACAAAGTGTCTTGTCAATCAAAAGAAACAACAATGCAAAGAACCATAAATGAAAGGAAATTCCTCCAATTGATGCAAAATTATTTTACAAAATCTTTAGTAAGTCTAGTTTATATTTTGCGGACTGACCAAAACGGGATTTTGACACCTCTACATCTCGCTTTCTATTTATCATAGAAACGAAATTCTTGTTTATATAGAATGGGACTTACTGACCAAGTAAACAAAAGTAAAGCGGACTCCGACGAATAAGTTTTCAGTAAAAACTACATTAAATGTGCTGTTTTTTGCTATTCTTAAATTCTTGTTCAGATCAAAAACTGTTGACGGGGCTACAGCGATGTATAATTATCAGATTTCTGCACGGCTTGATACATTTGAACGATTTTTTATGAGTAGCGTTCAAACCCTTGAAAGTTTCATGGAAAAAAATTAATTAGTTATTGATTTATACCAGTTTAAGTTAATTGATTCCCATACTTAACATAGAGAAAAAAAAAAAAAACTAAATATCTTAACTCTTGTCAAAATGGGCTTATACACATGATATTAGGATATGTTAGTACTGTCCACCCAAGAAAACTTCTTATTGTAAAACAGAATTGAATCATTTACGGTTCGTTTACAGGGTCGCTCAAAATATCTTTTGATAGAGAAGTTGAATAATTATGCGATTTTTACGCGGTTTGCTGCATATGTATTATTTTTATGAGTAGTTCAAACGTCGCATTAATTAGTCGTAAAAGGTTGGGTTGAAAAATACACTCATTATTATTATGTACCTAAATAAATAATAGAAGATAGGAATTCTGCTTTTTCAGAATTTAGTGTCGCCCTCGATGAGAAAAAAAATATATGTATATATATATATATATATATATATATATATATATAAACATATTTCAGTTTTAAAACTTAAAACACACGCTTTTATTTTATATAAAATGACGTCATCCGCATCCGCTCAAGAATTTCGCTTTTGCGATCCAGTATTAAGCAACATCCACAGTAAAGTACGGGTAGAACGTCACTATCGCTGAATAATACACAAATAAAAAAAGAGATATCATCATTCAAGAAGCTCGACAAAAAATATCGGCTATCTAATTATTCATATGCCTTCATTTGTTTTTAATACTAATATAGATACTTAAAATCAAATTTAGTGTATAATAGCTCCATGTTTTATCAGAAATCATCCATTTATATTTTTTTTCAAAATAGCAAGTATTTTAAGGACATTTTATTCAGTTTTTATGGGAAAATGGCAACAAAAAGATACAATTGTAATTTTCCAATTATTCTTCCTTTACTTTCTACAAAAATGGCGTACACAAATGACTCTAAAAAGTCCAAAAAAATAATATCTCAAAAATAAATGGAGATGCAGTTTTCAAACAAATCGCATTTAAAAGTACTTTCTTTCAAATGCGAAGGTGTAAAAATTGAAAATGTGCGATGCGTAGAATTTAAAAAAATTGCAGTAGAGTATTATGATACATTTGCTTTGTTTTACGGCTTGCTTATACAACGGAACGTTATTTTTTGGAGACGACATTTTATTTGCTGCGAGAAAGAAATAGCATACCGGGGGCTAATATACTTAATAAATAAAAATAATTTTCTTTAATAAATTATAATACTTTTCCGGCTATGGACGGTAATTGCTGAAATTTGGTTTTCAAATATGTTATGTGTGTTTTAAAATATTTACCTATGCAACTGATTTACCTTATTAAACAGCGAAGTTTTGTTAAAGTATCCTGGAAGTGATGGAAACTGTTTCTTAATCTATGCTTGAAGCATGATTTTGTTTTCCTGTTATACTTTAAAGAGAGGAATGTAATTCAAATACGTTCCAACCTGTTTTTCTTCTTGAACCACTATGTAATGAATTCTTTTGCGTGGCCGTGTACAAAAAATATAAATGTTTTGTGTCCTATATTATACAGAATTCATACTTTAGTGCTATTTATAAATAGTATATATAAATTTCACTGTGTTTGAAATTATGTAATATCATTAAAATGCATTTGAAAATATTTTTTCCATTGACCATTATGTAACTGGTAACTTCTGAGTGTACCAGCAAAAGAAGTATACGTGCTACACTTTTATTTTCAATTGCGAACAGGCTATAGTAAAGATTAATAACATGCAAAAGTTACATAGAAATTCGAGTATAATTTAGAGTGTTACTGCACAGACAGACGCCTATACAAGCCGAAATCATAAACACATTTCAACTATTTTAGAAAATTTTAAAACATATATTTTCATGCGTTTATACACATTTAAAACGTTTCACCGGAAAATATATGAAGTAAAAGCATTTTATTTTAAACTTTTCGACTTGCATGGGGATAACTTGAAAAAATTCGTTGAGAAAATTCAAGCAATACAACTGCCTATACTCTGGGAGTTAGAAAGTATAAATAAACATGAATGCTTACATTACTAAATTGCATTAACCATTATCATACATTTCCAGCTTTGTAAGGCACTGATTTTTCGAAATTAATATTTACAATAACAACATAATTATGTACATGAGCGATTCTTAAACTGTATTCTGTGGACAATTGGAGGTCCGTTACCTTATAACTATTATTCCGGAAGTCATTTTTTTTTCATTTAACTCCATGGTAACAATACAGTACAATTTCGAAATGAGTTGAATCATTATTTCTTGTACAACATTGTTCCTCTGATATGTGCTTACATCGTAAATCCTGTGAGATAGGGCTTTCTAAACATCCTCTATCTATCTGAAATACAATAATAGAAATCAAACCATATTTATGCATGTATATTTAAAAAATTAATCAAATATTGCAAAAACAGTGACAAATAAACAGCATCATTCTTAGTGCAGCAAACAGTGATAAATATTATACTTAATATTATTAAAATTCAATTTTCTGTCAGTTTTAATGTACTTTTTAATATTAATGTACTTGAAAATAATAATGTACAGTTGTGGAAAAAAAAGTAAAGACCCCCTACTAACTGCTCAACAAATTATCGTAGACGAAAGTTACCGGTACCGAATGATTGGGAATAAAGTCTAATTTTAAATGATGTATATAAAATTTTCTTAGGGGGCCATCTACATATTAAAACGAATCCAAAATTCAATAGCAATACCCAATTTTAATATGATATTTCAAAACCTCTGTTCAATCTATGCCTAGACACCAAATTTAAAGTCATTTGAATGATAAGTTTTTGAATCATACGCATTCAAAATTGAGTGCTTCTAATGTTAAATTATATTTTCATATTTTTATTTATATCTCCTGAAATTATGCTCCTAATGTGCTATTTTTCTGTAGCAATAATGCTAATATACCCAAACATAAATACGCTGAATTTTCAAATTTTCAAATTTTATGATATAAAATATGAATTCTGAAATTAATATTCGAAAAAATTATGAATTGCAACCTATAATTTTTTTGATGGATTTAGATTTATTAAGTCCTGCTTTATGGAAATCCAAAATTTCACATTTTTCATCCAAATAGTTTTCAAATTATGCTTAAAAAACGGCAAAATGATGGTTTAAGGGGCCATCTTTTATAGAAGTGAGTAGATATTTTGAAATTTATTCTGCTGTCCTGTAATCTAACAGGCTTCATTGATTCCTTGAGTGGCGCTTCAGGTGTCTTGATCAAGAAGGGGGCTCTCTCGGTTAACAATGGAGTACGGAACTTCAATTTGGATACAGCTCTTAAAATACGCTCGTTTTAAAATAATTAATTTCTCGGAAACGTATGATACGAATTGCATAAAAATTTGCTTTTAGGCTAATTGAAGGATGTAGATTTCATTTATGCTGTCAGAATTGTGTACTTCTACTGGTAAAAATGTTATGGTTCGTTTTAATATGTAGATACCCCCCTACGGAAATTTAATATACATAATTTAAAAGTAGACTCTATTTCCAATCGTTCGGTACCAGTAACTTTCCTCTACGATAATTTGTTCCGGAGTTAGTAGGGGGTGTTTACTTTTTTCTTCCACGACTGTACTTCATCCCAATAATATATACTACAATTGAGATTTTGCGTAGAACGAAACTTATAGATTTCAAGGTACAATACCATTTTTGTTTTTGAATAAAATACATATGAATGGGCGCATTCCATTTTTGGGGGTAGGGGAAGCTGCCTTGTAATGTAAAAATAAAAATAGTTTCCCACCTTGTATTGAATAACATATAGTCAGGGAGTCTCGAAAAATGTAAGACATCAAATGTAAGTCTTAGAATCACAAAGTTTAAAAACCGTTCGTTTAAATCATTAATCAAGACCCATTCCTTAACTACGAGTATTTATCATAATAAGATTCAATCGTTTTGATAGTGGGCCATGTGAAAAGTTCTATTGTATGTTTTTATTGAAATGATTAATTATACATAAAAATATTTTATTTAGATCAGATGTAGTCTTCACATAATTTTAAATTAATTTGATTTCATTGCAAAGTTTAAATTACAAATGAAACGTTTCTTTCTTATGAAATATTATAATTTATAGAAGAAATAAAGTATCGGAGGCAAATATATAGTTTCCTGTTAAGGGTAACTTTTTTTTCTTTTAAGTTTGTGTGTTTTACAACATCTCTTTGATATATTATTAAATGATATTATGAAGAACGATGACGTTATAAAAAAAATTGCAATTTCGCGATACCATTTGAAAAAAATAAAAATAAATATATAAGCATCATTTAAAATCGCACATGTCTCCTATAATTTTGATCATGTTAAAAGATTTTTTTTTAAATATGTTCTACCAATGTCGGTATGAGATTTTCAAAAAGTTAATAAATTTAAGAAAAATAAATAAATGTCATGATATAACAGAAAGTACAGTGAAAATGACTATTTACTTAACTATTTATAAAATAAATTATAACACTGGAAATAAGATTTAAAAATATATCAAATGTACATTAAGAAATGTGCATAGAAAAACAGCTTGTCATTTGAACTGTACGATCATTGTGCCTAAATGAAACACTATTCCTCATAGTTTAGTCACATTAGTTATATATTTAACATTATATTATACATACACACACACACACACACACACACACACATATATATATATATATATATATATATATATATATATATATATCATTCAGCAGAAAATGTCCTAATACTGTGATTTTAATCCAAAAGCAACTTGCATAATTTGTCGAAATGGAATATGCCTTTAGAAATAGTGATTGAATTAGTTGAAACTAATTGAGCTTAGACTTATATGACAGTTGAGTTCCTAGCTGGATATCGTTCAGGTAGCTCAGTGGTAGAGCGTTGGTGTGAAATGCCAATATCCTTTGTTCGAATCCAGGCCTGGAAAATGTTTCACTCTGTTGATTTTACGTCTTACATAGAAAAGAACATCAATGATATATTCAAATAGTATTTCTAGGCGAGTAGGCCATTTCTACAAATCATATATATCGCACCTTTGCTTAAGAAGCGCCGCAACTCAAAAATTGTTTTTTTTTAGTTATGGCTGCCATTCTACTTTGTTTTTACACCTCTACAAATCACCTAAATTACGAGATAGTGCACTGAAATCCAGCCACTAAGTAGCAGTTGTGTTTCTAAGATGGCCACTCACCCTTCCATATTCCGGAAACAGTTTTTCGCATTTCCTGAAAAACGGAGATTTTTGAGTTATGGCACTTTTGAAGTAAGGGTGCGATATGTTCATCGATGGTGGAATAAATGACAAATAGCGTTTCATACTTGCCGCAGTAGTTGTGGTTCAGGACGATATTCGATCTTGTGCTATGGTGGCAGCCTTTCCCACTTATAAGATTGCGGAGTGTCAGGCAGGATATCGTACTGTTAGCTCAATAGTAGAGCTTTGGCAATCAATGCCTATGGCTCTTTATCGATTTCAGACTTGGACACTTTTTTACTCTGTTACAGGCCTTTTACAGCATAAATTCAACAATTATAAACTAAAAGTAATTCTTCTTCTTTTTTTGGAAAAATTAAGTTGTTATGTGTAATCTAAGTAAACAAAATATGTTTGTTGCATGTAGCTAAATTTTCTCATTTACAGTAGTTATAACATAAATAAGACGAAAAAGTACCTAAATGTGCAAATTATTTTTATAACAGATGTTGAATAGTTTAAAAACCGCAATAAATCCTGTTCTATTTATCGTACAATAAAAACAAATACAGTTTTGGAAAGGTAAAAAGTTGATCTTTCACAATATATGATATATATATATATATATATAGATATATATATATATATGTATATATATATTTTACTATTTTGATCGAAAATTGCTTTTTGAACTTAATCAGGTACCTTAAAATAATAATAAATTAATCTAAAGAATATAACTTTCAGCTGCACAATATTCAATATATTATAATTAAATAATGACTACTTCATTTAAGTATTCTTTAAACATTTTAAACTTTTATCAAGTGGAAAACAAGAATTAATTGCCAATGCAACATAAATTTATACTTATTTACACATTTAATTACTGGAAATGCACATGAAAAGATCCTATCAAATCACGTGAGGATTACCGTTTAAAACAAATGAGCGTACATGACATTGTTTAAAACTTCATTATAAAGACAAATGATTTGTCCTGTACTGCTTAATTATACTGCTGAATAAATATCAGACAAAATATAATTCCAACGTCCTATTCAACAAAGCAATTACAATCTCTAGCGTATTATTACCATTAATAATGTATTTGCATATCAAAAAGTTAAGTGTCATAATGTCACTAATAAGGTACATTTGAATTTCTAATTTTACATCTTTCACAGAAAGTTTATGATAAAGAATATTAAAGACATAAAAAATATTAGTATGTTCTTTGATAATGTAAACTCTATTCATTCAAATTTGTAAAATGAATAAGAATATTCATACCTAAAAGGAATAGTTCAGACAGTTAAAAGTATTTAAGACAAGTATAAAAATTGTTAAAAATGTAGACGCTACGAGCCCAAATTTACAGTCACCCATCGGGAAACACATAAGGATTATAAAAAACGATGATAAATATTTTTTACAAAAAAACCTGTAAAAAGCGTTTATCTTTTTTTTTTTTCGTGTATTGTGTGTGTACCAATGAGGAACTCCGAAATGGAGCTCGAAAATTCTACATTTTAAATAATTTTTTTTTATATTTTAACTATTTTTATGTTTCGGAAATAATTAGTTTTTATGTTTAAACTAGCAGGCTGAGCCCGCTGCGCTGGTCCATTTTTCAAATAAACCTTCAATCAAACGAATGGGAGAATTTGACGCTGTATTTTAAATTAATATGGACCTTCACCTGGAAAGTCCTTTCGCATTTCCTGAATACGCATCGGACGCCATTGCACTATTAGATTCTCTGAAGCGTTAGACGAAATTCGGACAATTGAGAAGCATCTCTTTAGTACATTATGTAGAGTTAACGAGGAAAATGCGGCCATTATGATCATCAGAAATTAAAATGTTCTCTAATAGCCACACTACTAAAAAGAGAGAATTACAATGGTTGCAGAGATTGACCATTCAACTTAAATAATGTTCAAGTTATTCACTTTCGTTTGTTAGTTCATTTACTCCTGGCTTCTCAAATTGGTGCTATATGTGGATCTGATAATATAAATATAATCTCTGTCTACGTTACAATATATTTGTTAATATACGTCTTCTTTTGGCAGGTTTTCTACAGCTTCTTAGCTTCGAATTTCAGTGCAGTAAATTCAGTCAAAACAGTATTTAATTTTTATATTTAAAAAAAATGTGATTCATGTAAAAGTGTATATTTAAAGCTGAATTGTGTGAATAAAATAAAAAAATGTCATTTTAACTGCCGTTTCTTTTTATATACCAGTTTTAATCATGCAACTATTAACCTAGGAAAATAACCTCGATAACTGATTCAAATAGAAAACTAAACCTCTAGTTTTCATTCAATAAAATTTTCGCAATCATCCAGAATCGAATCCACAACCAAGTTTGATATGAAACGTTAGAAACGCTAACTCGAGGTTCAGCGACTTTTTTTTTTATAAACATATTATATGTCACGAGAAGAATATTCTATAAATTCCTCATGAGAAGAATATTATATAATTTTTTCAAATATTTCTGAGCATGCGCTTAACGAAACTTTATTGATATTATCCTATCAATTTTTCAGATGTATTTATCTTAACTTGACGCAAAAGATAAATAGCCAAATCTTATTTCAATAGCAATATTTTAACTGAGTAATTTTTTAAGCATTACCAACATTCCCTTTCATGTTTAAATTAAATATTTCCGCTTTTTAATATTATCGCTCATTAAAACGGATTTTTCTTCTTCTTTTTCTTTTAAATACAATTAGTAACAGTTTTTTCTTTTATTTTTCAAGGTGTAATAGCCGTTTCATTTTTTTTTTTTTTTAAATCAACGATAAATTTCGCTAAGAAATAAAATGGTAACCTTATCGTCCAAAATAACAGAGCTTTCTGTCATAATACTATAACTAATTTACGTAGAACTATGTGTTATAGCTTAAAACCTCTCCTGAAACGATACCTATCTAACAGTATAAGTTCCGTCAAAATCCATTCAGTAGAACTCGAAATATAGAGGTTCGGAGCGAAATTTTCTTTTGGATTTTATATATACTAGGAGATCGTACCCGGGCTTCCCGGGTTAAAGAATATAGGTGAAAACATTTTTTTTTAAATTGAAAACTAATAATTTTTTTATATGCAATAATTTTTGTAGATTGCCCACTTACATTAAAAAAGCATTTTTCATATGGAAAATACGAATTATACAATCAAATAATTTTTTGAAATTTATCCAAAGCGATATTTTCTTATTAGATGCATGCTAAGAGTTATTTGAGCAAGATTGTGCTACTTATGGCATCCTTTTATATTCTGATAATTTCAGAGCTTATACATGTCTGTTAACTTTGTGTTTTATTTATATTATTTTATTTATTTATTCATAGAGAAGTTTTTTTTAATGGATATTAGCCGCAAGAAAGTGAACTCTTTATTTTGTTTTAAGGGCAAACGGATTAATCTTTCGTAATCGAGCTCCGCGCGATGTAGATAAATAAAAAAATATTTCATGCTTTAAAATTGTTTTTAAAACCATTGACAATCAGTAAACTGAGATGAACTTTGCAAACAAATTCCATTTCAAAAAAAAAAAAAAAAATCCTATTTGGTGATCTAAAAATTTAAATTGTACGATTATAAATATGTTAGATTTGTGTTTTTTCAATATTATTCTTTTATTTGTTTATAAAAGAAGTATTAATTTTGTTAATTTGTATTTTGTTTGATAATTTAACAATCATTTTAACTCAAAACTTGAAGTCACGATTGTCAGCAACATCTTTTATATGAACAGACGCACTCTTTACTTGAAATCCTAATCTCAATTCCGGAGAGTGAAAATTTCCGTAATTTATGCTTTTTAGACGCATTTGTGTTAAAATGTTTAGTTTTATCTAGGAAAATGATCATTTTCTTTTAAATATGACTTCATTTTCACTTAAATAAGCATTTTGCCTAGTGTCTGAAACTTAGTATCAGTACACATGCAGAAGGAAAAACAGTATAGAAAATTTATGAAGAAAAATGCGTGTTTTCAAAAACAGTATGTCATTTTCCGTTATTATGCCCCTAATATAATATTCTGCTCCTAATGGGATTTTGCGACACTAAACCCTGTACAACAATTTTGAATTTTTATCAGAAAATAGCATGAATAATGATTAAAAATGCCTCATTATTTCTCTCTTGTCTGCAATAATGAAAGTATCCAATTTTCACCATTTTGAAGAAATTTCATAAAATGCTTTTAAAATTAAAATATAAAAGTGGGGATACTAAAAAAATAAATTAATTCATTAAACAGATAGTGCGATCACATCTACAAATGAAAAGCTTTCAGTTAAAAAAAGATATTAGTAAAATTGGTTCAGCAGAAAGATCGGGGCAAAAGACTAAAAAACAATCTTGTGTTTTAAATACATAGATTATATAAAATTAGGAAAAATTAAATTACGCAAATTATGTTATTTTGATAAAATTATAGTAGAATGTCCTAAAGAATAGCATTAAAATTTTATTATTCGAGAGAATTCTGAAAAAAAAATTTCAGGAACATAATATTTTAAACCACGAATTATTTGTTTGCTCGTCTAAATCAGCGAAGCAAATCCATCCAGCATAGAATCACCAATTTCTGTATTATAAATCGCTATTATTTGCATGTCACCTCTCTTTTATAAAAACACTCTAAATTTTTGTAAAACATTGCGTTTCATCAGTGTGTGATTTCGATTACATTATTTTCAAAAGTGAAGCATTTTAACCTGTGAAGAATTTCAAAGCAACTGGGTTGTGAAAATGACGCACTTCTACAAAACATAATTCAGGTTTAAGAATTAAAATACACGCTTTTTTTTATAAAATGACGTCATTTGCATCCGCTAAAGCAATCCACTTTTACAATCCAGTTTTAACTTCGTCTATAGAAAAGTATGCATATGACGTCATTATCACGGAATATCAGACAATATTCTTGATATAGCCCATATTTTAATTTCAACTTTTTTTCAGTTTTTATGAGAAAATGGCAATAAAAAGATACAGTATCGCATATTTTCGACTATTTTCCGTTTACTTTCAATGACTTTCAATAGAAATGAGGTACTTTTGTTGCCACAATAAGAAAAATGTTATTAAAAACTACAAAAAAATTAATATCTCAAAAATAAATATAGATACAGATTTCAAACAAAAAGCATTTAAAAGAGCATATTTTTCCTTATACGACGGTGTAAAAATTTAAAATGTGCGATGTTTAGAAGTTTAAAAATTTGTAGTAGAGAAAATTCCAAAACCAAAATTTCATTTCAAATTTCAAAGTGTTGCCATTCGCAAAATGACGTATGCGTTACGCACAGATATGTTTGTCCTTTATAATATAGACTAGGGGATCGAACCCGAGCTCCTCGGGTAACAGAATATAGGTGAAAAACATTTTTTTTTTAAACTCTAATTATTTTTTTACATGTAATATATATTTTAGATTGCCCACTAACATCAAAAAAAATTTTTGTATGAAAAATATCAATTATTCAATGAAATAAAGTTTTGAAATTTATTAAAAGCGATACTTTCACATATCACCGCATGCCAGGAGTTATTAACCCAAGATTTTGCGAGTTACGCCAGTCTTTCCGGTCATTTCGGTGCATAAGCGCGTGTTGTTCAATCACATGTCTCTTAAATTTGTTTCTTATTTACATTAATTTATTTATTTTTCTATAGAGGAAGTTTTAATTTTGTTATGGAACATCAGACAGAAACAAATGCTGAACTTTTTATATTGTTTTAAGGGCAAGCGGATTAACCTTTCGTAATCGAGCTACACGTGATAGAGATAAATTAAAAAATAATTTATGCTTGAAAATCTATATATATTACGCTATCGTACGTGGCACAGAAATCGGGATTATTTGTTAATTGTTTAATGACAACGCCCGAATGAAACGCATCTCATTGGTTATTGTGTGATATTTTTAAAAAGGGAATAACAATAAATAAATAAAAATTTTAATTAACAACTATAGAACAAAACAATTTATATAATTTTAAAAATTAAAATAAAAGTAAATAGACAATTTATTAATAAATAAACAACAACATCCGGGTTACCATATCAAGCAAAATAACGACACTTTGGCGCCATTAAAGTACCCCGGTGCGTATATGACAATGGCGTCAGAAAAAGTCGCGCCAACGTAGTGCGTATATGACACCTGTGCCGTCTTTTATTCATCTAATTTAAAATACTACAATAAATAAATGAAGGTACTTTTCCAGTATAGGTACTTGGCGAAATAGAGAAAAGGTCCATGGCGATAAAAGAAATTTTTCTCTGGCAAATGATTTAATCAAAATATTTTTTTTCAAATAAAACTACATAAAATTTGCCATGAACACAAAGAGTTCGTACTTTTATGTTAGCCGGGCGCAATTCTCGCCAATAGCATTTTTTAATTCGCCAGCAGCATTTTTTATTTTTCGAGGGGTAAATTAAAACAATGGTTTGATGTTGAAATTAAATGGTTTATGGTATTAGTTTTTCTTTTTCTTTTCTTTTCTTTTCTTTTCTTTTCTTTTCTTTTCTTTTCTTTTCTTTTCTTTTCTTTTCTTTCTTTTTCTTTTCTTTTTCTTTTTTTTACAGATTTTTTTTTTTTTTTTTTTTTTTTTAAGTGAAAGGCATGAATTTTAAAGGTTTCATTTTTAAATTAAAGTTATCCATTCTAAATAAAATGAGTGAAAGGATTATATTTTAATCTCAATTAACGAAGTATGAAAAAAAAATGCGACGGGTACAATATTTGGCAATTTATCACCTATGCCCGACTAACATAAATGTAGGGGATTCTCGATTTCTCTATCAGAATCTTCCTATTTGGCGAAGGATTGAGCAAGTAAATTAAATTATGAATAAAAGTAACATGGTACAATGCCTAGCATACATTTAAGGAAGACCAAACTGGTCGCCAAGGGCGGCTAGTTATTTTAAAAACCATAATAACTCATTCAATTAAGATACAATTTTCAAACACATTGCATTTGAAAGTAGATTTTTTTCTCTATTTGACGGTTTAAAAATTAAAAATGTGCGATATTTAGAAATTAAAAAAATCGCTGACATAGCACGTATTTTAATTTCAGTTTTTTTCAGTTTTTATGAAAAAATGGCAACAAAAAGGTACAGTAATATATTATTTTTTTTCCTCCGTGATTATTTTCCCTTTACTTTCAATCCTCCAGGACTTTCAACAGAAGTGGAGTTCTTCAGTTGCCACAATTACAAAAAATGTATTAAAAACTACAAAAAAATTAATATCTCAAAATTAAATTGAGATACAGCTTTCAAACAAATTGCATTTAAAAGAGCATTTTTTTCGTTATACGACGGTATAAAAATTTAAAATGTGCGATGTTTAGAAGTTTAAAAATTTGCAGTAGAGAAAATTGCAAAACCAAAATTTTATTTCAAATTTCAAAGTGTTGCCATTAGCAGAATGACGTATGCGTTACGCACATATATGTTTGTCCTTTATAATATAGATAATAGATGATCGTGCCCGGGCTTCCCGGGTTACAGAATACAGGTGATAACATTTTTTTCTAATTGAAACCTAATAATTTTTTTATGTGCAATAAATTCTATAGATTGAGCACTTACATTTAAAAAGCATATTTTATGAAAAATATGAATTATACAATCAAATAAAGTTTTGAAATTTTAGGTAGATTTCGTATGAAATACTACCTATTGGGATCGTTCCCATGTTGGAATTTCTGAAAAATTTTTGCAGACCTACACCGATCCTGACCCCTAGAACCCAAAACCACCCTCAGTAAAAAACTTTATCTATCTATCTATATATATATATATATATAACTTTCTTCTGGACACGATAACTTTCGTAATTCTGCACCAATCTCTTCCAAACTGGTACATAAAATCAATGGGCATAAAATCTCTGTCAAGTTCGTTAATGGGCAAAATCGGACCAAGGGGATGGAAATAGGGAGGGGTTTTGCGGAAACCGAAAACCCCCCATAACTTCTTAATTTTATACATATCAAATCAGTTTAAAGTTTTTATTACTTCTAAAAATAGGGCCAAAATTTTATGTATCACAGATTTTTGATAAAGTTAAAAATGCGCTCAAGGGGCGCAAAAAATAGGGTTTTTGGGAGAAAAAAATTCATCACTTTGTCAATTCTCAAGATATCAATTCCAATTAATTTTATTATAAATCTACTTAATATTATCTACAACTTTTATATTCACAAGTTTTTGATAGGACCAATTCGTACCGCAAAAAAAAAATTAAAAACGAAAACAAAAAGTGGGTTTGAAGAAGTAAAAAATCCATAACTCCGCCAATTCAAAAGATATAAAATCCCCATGAATTTATGATATATCTTCTTAATATTGTCTACAACATCTGTATAGACAAGTTTTGGATAGGACCAATTCCTACAGCAAAAACAAATTAAAAATACATAGCGGTTGAAGAAAAAAATCATCTTATTAAGGGTGTATTCAAATCCAAACTGCTTATTTTCTGACTCATTTTACAATTCATTTTTGCTCTCAAAGGCTTCCAATTGTTACGTTTTCTTACTCAGAAACAATATAATGTACCGAAATGGTCGATTTTTTGATAGAGGCAGAATATATTTTTAAAAAAGGCTGTTAAAGTGAGCATTTTGAACCGAATTTCCCGAAGCGGATTGTGTTAGAAAAATCATTGCATTAAGGATGCACTCAAATTCAAACTGCTTATTTTGTTACTCATTTTTAAATTCATTTTTGCTCTCAAACGCATCCAATTGCTAGATTCTCTTATTCAGAAACTATGTAATGTAAAGTAATGATCGATTTTTTGATAGAGGCAGAATATATTTCAAAAAATGATGTCAAAGTGGGCATTTTGAACGGAATTTCCCGAAGCAATTGTGTTATCACTTTCTTCTGGACACGATTACTTCCGAAATTCTGCACAAATCACTTTCAAACTGATACATAAAATCAAGGGACATAAAATCTCGCTCAAGTTCGTTAATGGACAAATACGGACAAAGGGGATGGAAATAGGGAGGGGTTTTGTGAAAACCGAAAAAACCCCATAACTTCTTAATTTTTGTACATATCAAATCAGTTTAAAGTTTTTATTACTTCTAAAAATAGAGCCAAAAATTCATGCATCACAGATTTTTGATAAAATTTAAAATAGGCTCAAGGAGCGCAAAAAATAGGGTTTTGGGAGAAAAAAATTCCTTACTTCGTCAATTCTCAAGATATCAAATCCAATAATTTTATTATACATCTCCTTAATGTTATCTACAACTTTTATATTCACAAGTTTTTGATAGGACATATTCGTACCGAAAAAAAAATTAAAAACGAAAACAAAAAAGGGGGGGTTGAAGAAGAAAAATTTTCATAACTCCGTCAATTCACACGATATAAAATCTCCATGAATTTATCATATATCTTCTTAATATTGTCTTCAACATTTATATAGACAAGTTTTTGATAGGGCCAATTCTTACAGCAAAAATAAATTAAAAATACATAGCGATTGAAGAAAAAAATCATCTTATTAAGGGTGCATTCAAATCCAAACTGTCTATTTTCTTACTCATTTTAAATTCATTTTTGCTCTCAAACGCATCCAATTGCTAGATTCTCTTATTCAGAAACTATATGATGTACAGTAATGATCGATTTTTTGATAGAGGTAGAATATATTTCAAAAAATGATGTCAAAGTGGGCATTTTGAACAGAATTTCCCGACGCGATTGTGTTAGAAACAAAAAATATTGCCCTACTGAGAAAATAATTGTTTATTAATCAAGTTTTAATTAATTGAAAGAAAAATAAAAACACAGGTCGCTTATACATCATTTCAAAAATCACGTCAGCATGTTTCATATATATATATATATATTTTTTTTTAATTATTATTAAAAATTTAATCTGAAAATGTGCCAGAAAATTTCGAGTTGTTGAGTATGGAAAAATATTTTTTTTAATATCGCCTTAACATGATTCTGATAAAACCGGATATTTTATAAAAAGGAAATAAAAACTCGTCAAAAGCAGACAGATACAACTGTTAAAGTAGATTTATATCTAATAATGATTTTGTTTTTAACATGATTCTGATAAAACCAGCTATTTTATAAAAAGGAAATAAAAACTCGTCAAAAGCAGAGAGATAAAACTGTTAAAGTGGATTTATATCTGATAATGATTTTGTTTTTGTTGGTGAAATTAGTATACTTAACTTCGAAATCTACCTCTGCCTGTAGGCCGGGCCGGCAGGGATTTTTTAAAAAGTGATATTGTCTTATTAGCCGCATGCTAAGATTTGTTTGACCAAGATTTTGCTACTTCCGGCATCCTTTCTAATAATTTCAGAGCTTACATTTCTGTTAAATTTGTGTTTCCTTTATATTGTTTTATTTATTTATTCATAGGAAAGGATTTTTTTTTTAATTTTTTTTAATGAATATCAGCCATAAGAAGATGATGAACTATTTATGTTGTTTTAAGGGCAAACGGATTAATCTTTCGTAATCGAGCTCCGCGCGATATAGACAAATTAAAAAATATTTCATGCTTTAAAATTATTTTTTAAACTATAGACAATCAGTAAACTTTGATGCACTTTGCAAAATATTCCATTTGAATTTTTTTTTATTTGGTGATCTAAAATTTTAAATTGTACGATTACAAAGATGTCAGATTTGTGGGGTTTTTTTTAAATATTATTCTTTTATTTGTTTATAAAGGAAGTATTAATTTCGTTAATTCGTCTTTCACAAATATGTTAGATTTGCGTTTTTTTAATATTATTCTTTAATTTGTTTATAAAGGAAGTATTAATTTCGTTATGAAAAACAGTCAGAAACAAATGCTGAACAATGTTGCTTTATGTGCAAAATCTTTAATATTTTTATGTATTGAAGCCAGCACGTGATAAGATAAATTAGAAAAAAAAAATGCTTAAAAATTATTTTTAAAAACATAATAAATCAGTCAATTAAGATACAGTTTTTAAACAAATTGCATTTTAAAGTAGATTTTTTCCCTATGCGACGAAAATTGAAAATGCACGATGGTCAGAAAATTAAAAAATTGCAGTACCGAAAATTTCAAGACCGAAATTTGATCGTGAAGTGTCGGCATTCGCAAAATGACGTCAGCTTTACGCACAGATACGTTTGTCCTTTATAATACAGACCCGTAATCAGTAAAATATAATAAAGATCATTTATTAGGATGAGGTTATGAATTCAGGCTTGGTATTCCGGAAGGAAATCCAGCAAAATTTATTCCAATTTGTCACGATCATTGAATTTTTTCCGCATGAAATCTAAGCCTGACATTCTTTTCACCTTCTCAAAATTTACATACATACTTCTCATATCCGTATTTATCATTTAAAAAAAAAATTGTATTTTGGTTGATCATTTTAATATCATTTTAACTCAAAACTTGAAGTCACGATTGTCAGCAACATTTTTTATGTAAACAGATGCACTCTTAACTTAAGATTCTAATCTCAGTACCGGAGAGTAAAAATTTCCGTAATTTACGTTTTTTAGACGCATTTGTGTTAAAATGTTTAGTTTTATTTAAGAAAATGGCCGTTTTCTGTTAAATATGACTTCATTTTCTCTTAAATTAGCATTTCGCTTGAGTCTGAAACTTAGTATCAGTACACATGCAGAAGGAAAAACAATATGGAAAATTTATGAGGAAAAATGCGTGTTTTCAAAAGCAGTATGTCATTTTTCGCTCGAATATTATGCCCCTAATGGGATTTTGCGCCACTAAACAATTTTTATCAACAATATTGAAATTTTATCAGAAAATGGCATGAATAAAGATAAATAAACTTCATTATATCTCTCTTGTCTGCAATAATGAAAGCTATCTAATTTTCACTATTTTGAAGAAATTTCATAAAGTGCTTTTAAAATTGCGAGTGCGATCATAATCTACAAATGAACAGCTTTCAGTTAAAAATATTATTAGTAAAATTGGTTCAGCAGAAAGATCAGGGCAGTTGACTAAAAAGCACACTTGTGTTTTAAATATATAAATTAGATAAAATTATGAAAAATTAAATTAGTAAATTATGTTATTTTGATAAAATTATAGAAGAATACCCTAAAGAATAGCATTAAAATGTTATTAGTCGAGAGAATTTTGAACAAAAACTTGAGGAACCTGGTATTATTTTAAACCTCAAATTATTGCCTTCTTTGTTTGCTTCTCAAACGCGGCGAAGCAAATCCATCCAGGCGAGAATCATCAAGTTATATACAGTAAAACTCGGATATAACGCTCTTCCGGGGGACCGGGCTAGAAGAGCGTTAAAAGCGGGAAAGCGTTAAATGAGGGAGAAAGTTTTCGGCATTTTAAAATTGAGAATATTAGATTATCTGCTTTAAATAATGCGGGGAATCATTTTCGTGTATTATTTAAAATAGAAACTCCACAGCATAGGTACAAAAACGTTTCCTTCATTTTAAATATCACAAATTTACGTAGTGTTTTCAAAGTGTATTATTATTTCAAATCAGAAAAAGTAAAAGAATTGTTAACATTAAAAGCTACAAAATATATTTAACATTTCTAATAGGAACCTTTATCCTTATATTAAACATAAAATAAAATTATGAAAGAAACTAATAATAATATTTTGTTTAAAAAAAAAATGTAACATTTGTATTCTTGAGCACCACTATGAGGACTATAAACTTTCACTTACTGTTTATTCTGTTTTAGAGAAAAACTCATCGAGTTTTGTCTGACGGGTGGACGAACGACCACACAAAAGAGCGTTTTCTGCTTTGTTTATATGTCTTAATATATCTTCATGTGAAGCGGCGGTATCTACTGAAGCAGTGTATAGGCGGATAGTGCAAAAAGCTTCCATTACTTCAGCTATCGTTGGGATGCGCTCTTGAACATCGTCATCAGCAACTTCATCATGATCCTCTTCTTCTGCGGCATCCTGTACAGTGTCCCCTATAATGTCGTCAATGCTCCTAACGTTGCTTGTGATAACGTCTTTATCAATGTTAAGATAGCTTTGAAGGCTGTGTGCGTTTTCTGCAAGATGCTCGCAAACAGCTTGCCAGCCCTCGTCGTCTATAGGATCCGACCCCTCTTCAGCTGCATCCATATTATAGTTGGCGTCTGTTATGAAGCCTGCCGTTTTAAAGCAATTTTGAATTATTTTGGTTCGATTGCATCCCAAGCAAGGTAGTTCATGGCGTCGAGGAGAGTTACAGAAGACCGACTACTTTTATTTCCCATTTCATGTAGAAATCGTTTCACTATACGTTTGCGATAATGTTCTTTTAAAACCTTTATGATCCCTTGATCCATCGGTTGAAGTACGCTTGTGGTGTTTGCAGGTAAAAATTCCAGAGAGACGTTTGTAATATCTGGTATTTCTTGGGGATGCGCTGTGCAATTGTCTACGAATAGTATGACATGCCTATTTTGCTTCCGCATCTCGACATCAAAATCAGAAACATATTTAATGAACTGGGGACCCGTCATCCAAACCTTACGTTGATGTGCATAGTCACAGGGCAGTCGTTTGATGTTCTTGAAACAGCGAGGTTTGGCCGATTTTCCAATCACTAGAGGCTTGCGTTTGTCGCTCCCATCGGCGTTGGAACAAACAAACACAGTAACACGTTCTTTACTGAGCTTCCCTGCATGGCACTGCTCATCTTTTAACGTTAAGGATTTATCAGGCATCGCTTTAAAAAATAAGCCAAATTCGTCGGCGTTATAAATATCAAAACTGGCATAGTTTTTGATAAGCCTTGGAAGACTGTTCTTTTTTCAAAATTCTGCATTTTCTGTGTTCACGGCAGCGGATTCTCCGCAAATCTTCTTGTACACTATGCCGTAGCGGGTTCGAAATCGGTCTAACCACCCATTAAATGGAGTAAAATCTTCAATTCTTAGCTTTTGAGCCACTTCTGCAGCTTTTTCTTTAACTATGGATCCGCTGACAGGTATGTTACAATGTCTTGATTCAAGAAACACCTCGTACATAACTTTTTCTAAATCTTCATATTTTCCTGTTTTCACTCTCTTTTTTCTTTGAGCCACCAATAGCAGCATTTTTTTCAATATCTTTTCTGTTTTGAAGAAGAGTCCGAAGAGACGACGGTGCGATATTCATAGATAACGCAAAATATTTCTGGCACACAATAGGGGATTTTTTGTCATAATTTTTTAGAATTTCTAATTTTTTTGAAATTGTCAACGTCTTTCTTTTCATATTCTTAGCTTCCATGTTGCTCCTAATTGGAGTCGCCAGCGATACTGCTTACTTATGTGTAAATGAAAAAAACGTGAACAGTTTGTGTGAAGTAAGAGACAGACAGGTGTTACTGAGATGGACGGAATAAAGTCTTTTATTCTCTGAACCAATCAGAAAAAAACCGCAGAGCTCGCTGATTTTTCTTTCTTTCTTTCTTTTTTTTTTTTTTTTTTTTTTTTTTTACATAGTCTTTGGGCGTTGGCTGGCTGCCAATTCCACGTATCCCCACTTTCTCTCTATCTGTGTGTACGGGCGAGAAAATGAAAACTTCGGATACAAACCAAAGCACCAAAGCGTAATATCCGGAATTTCTTTGTTCAAAGGACCAATAAAAAGCGCGTTAAAAGCGGGAAAGCGTTAAAAGCGGGGAGCGTTAAAAGCAATGAATTTTTACATTGTTCTTATGAGTATGGTTCAAGGGATCGGGACAAATGAGCGTAAAAGGCGGGAAAGCGTTTAAAGCGGTGAGCGTTATATCCGAGTTTTACTGTAATATAAATTGCTATTATTTGCATGTCACCTCTCTTTTATAAATACACTCTAAATTTTTGTAAAACATTGCGTTTTATTAGTGTTCGACTTCGATTACATTATTTTCAAAAGTGAAGCAATTTCACCTGTGAAAAATTTCAAAGCATCTGGGCTGTGAAAATGACGCACTTCTACACAACATTTTTCAGTTTTAAGAATTAAAATACACGCTTTTTTATAAAATGACGTCTTTTGCATCCGCTAAAGCAATCCACTTTTACAATCCAGTCTTAAATTTCACCTATAGAAAAGTATGGATATGACGTCATTATCGCGGAATAACAGGCGATATTGCTGATATACATTTCAACTTTTTTTCAGGTTTTATGAGAAAATGGCAGCAAAAAGATACAGTAATCTCCTATTTTCGACTATTTTCCGTTTACTTTCAATAGCAATGGAGTACTTTTGTTGCCACGATTAGAAAAATGATATTAAAAACTACAAAAAAATTAATATCTCAAAAATAAACTGAGATACAACTTTCAAACAAATTGCATTTAAAAGAGGATTTTTCTCCCTATATGACGGTGTAAAAATTGAAAATGTGCGATGTTTAAAAGTTTAAAAATTTGCAGTTGCGAAAATTGCAAAACCGAAATTTCATTTCAAATATCAAAGTCTTGCCATTTGCAGAATGACGTATGAGTTACGCACAGATATGGTTGTCCTTTATAATATAGATAAGTAGATATAGTATCACTTTCGTTTATGTTAAACGGATAAAAATTGTCTTTTTTCTAACATTACGCAGTGTTTATTCAGAGTATATTATTTACTTATCTATACTGAATTATTTTTATTTTGTAATTGCGTTTATTTTAAAAAGTAATGCGATATACTGCCATCTATGTTTCTAAATTAAAAATGATGATTAATGTTGCTATGTTATTTTACTGGTTCGTCCTTTAAGACTGAAAATTCTATTTATTAGGATTTGTAAAATTTATAAGATTTATGGATAATTTTCTAGTCTTTTTTAACCTCAAGCAACATTTATTTCGAATGGATTGTTTACAAATGTATGTCGGAAGAATTATTATTTGTTGTTAAGCTATCATTCGAAAAAGAAACTGATGAAATACATTTGTATTTTCATATATGTATCCTATTTAATAATTATAGATCACGTACTTCATTTTATTATTTTTTTAACAGGACGCGTTTCGGAATGGAAATTTTAGCAGCTAGTTATCAGCCAAAGTAAGCACGTGTCCGAAAACGGACAAGGTCAGAAATGAATGGAAAGGGCAGAGAGGAGAACTTACATAGAATGTAAAAGGTGGCGCCAGCTGAAAGGAAAATACCAATCACAAAGGAGTACAAACAGAAAAGGAAACTGTTGGCAAAATGAAAGGAAATATTAACAGAAAAGAAAAGAGGGAAAGGAAATTAAAAAAATAACAATACAAATACAAATAAAAAAATACAAATAAAAAGAGCAAGAGAAAACCCAAGAAAAACAAACGAAATAAAAGGATTTATACATATATTTGATAAACTGGAAAGACGGTAGAGCGCCGATTACCCGAACAAGTCAGGACCGACCCTAGTTCGGATAAACAAAAGTTCGGTTAAATGGTACAAAATTTAAGGGATGTTCTTTACTATACTAAAACCTTCACACTTTATCCATGTTTAGGACTGGCAGCACCAGTTAGTGCTGGCTTGTTTAAAAATTGGTTTACATTTTTTTTGTCTTTTTAATTATTATTATTATTATTTTACTTTTCTATCAGTTAAAATTTCCTTTTTCTCTTTTTATCATTTTCTGAACTCCAGTTATTATAATTAAAGCAAAAAAGCTTTCGATTGCTGTTTTCTACATAGAATACATTCTTTTCAATGCTGCATTATCTCGAATTCTTCTTAAATACATTAGTTGAATAGGACCAGAGTTCTTCTGCCGTTCGAGCCATTTCATAGCTGCTTCCAAACATTCAAAGGCTATGTGAAAGGTATTCAAAGGCTTCGTTATGCTTCGTCCTGGGTCCTTTTTAGAGCATTCTTTTTCATTTTCATTTTCTTCAATTTATTTTTCATTTTGAATCTCATCCAAAATCTCATCATCATTTAAAATCTGATATCCAGGGTCATATTACGTCACTATTTAAATACTCGTTAATTTTATTTTCTTCATAGCTTAGGATTCTTCCCGTTTCCTCGGTTAATTTTTTTAAAAAGAGAAATAGGCTGTTCGGATAATTGGAAGTTCGGTTAATTGGAGTTCCGATAATCGGTGCTCTACTGTATTGCAAATATTTGGTATGAAATTCTAACATTGGTTAAATAAAGACTTTCAATTGTAAATATTTGCAGTTAAATTCCGAATTGAATACATATTGGCTTTACATTAGAAGTTATGGAAAATACAATCTTGAAGTATTCTTTTTAAATAGTGACACAATGTTGGTAAGAAGTAAAGTAATCAGTATTGGCACTATATCTCATGCTAAGACTGTGACTATTTGCAAATGTGAAGCCAAACTGTATCTGTCACCGATTATACAAACGATATTCCCTTAATATTATTTTGTTACTCTAGTAATATTCTTATTGTGTTTTAGAATATAGTTAAAAAAAATTAAACAATAATATTTCTCGTAATAGTAAATAATATGGAAATGACTTGTTAAATAGAATGGGTTGCTTTTCAAATCTTCAATGAAGCTTTCGTTATTAAGTTTATATTTATAAAAATTGAATACACTAGTGTCAATTTATACAGATAAATGGTGGTTTGTAATATTACCAAGTGCTACAACTATTACAAAGCTTATGAAAATATGTAATGTGGTTAAAATCTAGGAATCGTGGCCCATTAAAAGTGTCTATCTCTAGTCACATGACAATAATTGCAAGCTAATGTTAAACCAATGAAAGCTTACTTTACAAATTTCTCGATTACATTTCTATATTTTTTAATGATTCTTATCACACAAGAAATGTGAGGACAACGTTTAGCGTGATCTTTTACTTCTGCTTTTAATAATTTGGATGCAGTTTGACTCAGAGGTCCCACTGAATTTTATTTGAGCTTTCGTGTCTTCAAACATTTGTATGATTATTATGATATATGATTTATGCACCTCCCTTCATGTTTTATGCCGCACTTTTTCGTATTTATCTTGTGGCAATGCTAAAAACAGTAGCTGCTCCCAGCACTACTCAGAAAAGTAGCGGTCAAGAAAGCTTAGTTTTGTGCCTTTGCGCATTTCGGTTTTCTCAGCTATAAGGGAAGCATCGCTATACAGTAAAACCTCCCTGTTCGACCACCTCCATTAAGCGACCTCCTCCCTGAAAGACCATTTTTTCATGGAACGAAATTTATTCCCATAGGCTCAATACTAATTTTACCTCCATTCAGAGACCATCCGAGTTGTACTCCCTCTATGAGCGACCAATTTCTTTTAAAAAAATGAAATAAATTCCGTTTTTTACCTGGTCGCTTGAAGAACGTTTTATTAGAAAAATAATTCCGGAGAGCGCATTATTTATTTGTCAAACTTCTAAACTATGTTTAGAATTTTTTATTATTATTATTCCGGTAATTTTTAAGTGTTTAAATCCATTTGTGCCTTTCTTAGGCAATGAATTTAACTCTAATGGCAATGAATGAGAACGACGGTCAATAAACTCCCTTGCCCTATTCTGTCAGGAAACTCTCAAAGAAATAGATAAATTAATGAAATCGTCATTATTTCATCCCATCAAAAAAAAAAAAAAAAAAAAAAAAAAAAAAAAAGAATTGCATTTATTTACTGAACCTCGAAAGGACTTGGAAATAAATGTTATAAAAGATAAAACCGTAAAATCAAAGCGAAAGTCAATGTATTCATTTTTTAAACTCTGAAGTAATTAACTTATGTAATTAACCTTTGTTTTGATACTTAAATTTTTATATTTTTGCCTAATGTGAAAAATAAATTTTAGTAACATTCATTGTTACCTTTTTTCAACAATTAAAATCTAGATTTAAACATAACCCCCATTAAGAGACTACCTCTCGGAGCGACCGCATTTTATTGGAACGGAACGTGGTCGCTTTAGGGAGGTATTACTGTATTTATAAATGCTGAAAAGAGTCATGATAGAGATTGCTTCTAGTCATTTCTCTCTATATAGCCAGGCTTTCTGGTGTATTTTTTTTCATTGATTGATTTTAGATGTTTTTGTTTCGTTTGGTTTTGAAATTAAGTCCTTAAGTGACTAGGTATAACTTTAAATTAAAAATTGTTAGCATTAATTTTAAGAGCAAAGATAAATTAGAGAGGTACTTCTTAAAACTAGAGAATACTCTACCATTACACATTTCATGAGGCCGATGGGCTTTATCATGTTATGGACAATTTTTATTTAAAGAAAATAAGTTAAAACTGGTGTGAATGAATAAGAACAAAAAAACTTAAAACACCATCAAAAATTTTTAAATGCGCTAGGCCTTTCGAAAGATCTGAGTCTTTCTTCGTCAGGCGCAAATAAGACGTCCTTCTACTATGAAAGCAGAGGCAAGACTCAATTTTTATTTACAAAAATAAAATTTAGATTACAGCAGCCTTTTAATATTTACCACCATCATCTAATTAAAAAAAATCTAAATTTTTATTCTAACGTGTTATTTCTTTCTCTAGAAAAAAATATTATGTACCCCTATTGACACTCGTATATACTACTAGTATTTTTAATATCAATAGAAGTACAGTACTGCCCAAATTATTATGGTAACAGTAAAAGTTACACATAAATTAGCCTATAAGTTACTTCATTGTATTACATTTAATATTGTGTGAATACATATGCATTACTGACAATGAACATAATTAATGGTGTCCACTCATGGCTTTTAGTACTTTGTATGCCCCCCTTTAACAGCTATAACTGCCTTTATACGTCTTGACATCCCTTCTTTTGAATCAGGCGTTCCATTTCCTGAACCAGTTGAAACTTGTTTGTTGCTGCAATTTTGGTGACTCGAAAAAATTTTCAAAAACATGAAACAGAAGTACCTGTACAATGTCCTTCAACTGTCAATAATATCAAAATGTTAATTTTTCCTTCGAGTCCATTATAAAAATTCATCATTTTTGAAATTTTTTATTGTAGGTTTGGGAGGGTGCACGTTGTTCTGCATTCATACATGTTAAATTAATTTCATTGGTTTATATTTAAATTGCAATTTTAAAGTAATTTTCTAAAAGACCATTTTATTAAAGAAACTTTTTGTTTTGTATTTTAATTATGCTTTGTTTTACATTTACTTTTTTGTTTAAATTTGGTTTATTTTAGCCTTTTGAATTCTGTTTCTAAAATGGCAATATAGTCCAGGCAATAGAGACCGTATAGGGGCTCTACCTAGCAAAATTCATGGTAGTTCTGGAAAAAGGCTTACTATATGGTTTTTGGGTCGCTGAATCCGAATTTTTTACTTCCCACCAAAATTTTCACCGACAACCCCCCAAATTTTGGTGAAATGCCCCCCAAAAAGTTTTTTATTAAAAAAATCAATTGTTTTATTGTTTTAGGGAAAAAAGTATTTTGAAATTCAGAAAGTAGACAAAATTTGCAACAAATTAGATATATGGCATTATGACTTAGGATGAAGGAGAAGGGGGAACTGCTTCGGAACATGCGCGCGGTACTGCGTGAACTAAGTTGCGAAATTCCACTTAACCGCTCACAGGTTTACATTCGCCCTCCCATCTCCCCTCCCAACTTTCTCTATAAGGTTTACTTTAAGTTTTTTGGGTCGCTGAATCCGAATTCTTAACTTTCCCCCAAAATCCCCCAGCCCAAATTGTTGTTTTTAACTTAAATTTCTATTGTTTTAGGTGAAAAGAATTACGAAATTCAGAAACTATACAAAATTTGCAACAAATTGGATATATGACAGTATGACGTAGGATAAACGGGGAGGGGAAGGGCTGCCTCTGAACATGCACTACGGCGCTACGTGTACTAAGTTATGAAGTCGAGGCGAATAAAATAGGGGATTTTAACTGGAAAAATTAATACTAGTTCTGGATTACGGCTCACCTTATGTTGTTTGTGTCGCTGAATCCGAATTTGTAACTTCCAACCAAAATTTCACCCGGCAACCCCCCCAAAAGTTGTTTTTTTGAAAAAATTTGGTTTTTGAGAAAAGCGCGCGGGGAATGTTCCTAGGCAGCTCCCTCTCTCCCCGTTTATCCTACGTCATAATGTCATATATCCTATTTGTTGCAAATTTTCTCCAGTTTCTGAATTTTGTAATGCTTTTCCTCTAAAACAATAAGAAATTTAAGTTAATAACAACTATTTTGGGGGGTTACGGAGGGAATTTTGGGGGTAAGTTAAAAATTCGGTTTCAGCGACCTAAAAAACTTAAAGTAAACGTCATAAGGAAAGTTCGGAGGGGAGATAGAAGGGCGAATGTAAACGGCTTAGTCCACGCAGCACCGCGCGCATGTTCCGAGGCAGATCTTCCTTTCCCCTTCATCCTAAGTCATAATGTCATATATCTAATTTATTTCAAATTTTGTCTACTTTCTGAATTTCTGGATACTTTCCCCCTAAAACAGAAAAAAATTGATTTTTTAATAAAAATATTTTTTGGGGGGCTTTTTACCAAAATTTGGGGAGGTTGCCAGGGGAAATTTTGGTGGGAAGTTACAAATTCGGATTCAGCGACCCAAAAAACATAAAGTAAGCCAATTTCCAGAACTACCATTAATTTTGCTAGGTAAAACTCCCTATTGCTTGGACTAATAGTTTTTTCTGTATTGAGTGCCGGATGGACGTGTGTTCAGAAACCTGCAAGCTTTTAATAGTGGGGCTGGAGTTAGGTATGTCTATTATCCCACTGATGAAGAAAAGACAGTTTTTTCCCGTGTTTTGTTTTTTACCTGTATTTTTGAAAGTTTTGGGGATTTTTATAGTTAAATATTGCTGATATACACCTTCTTTTCAGAGTTATGGTGTTTTTTGTATTTTTAAGTATTGATGAAATATACACATACATATATATATAATATATTCTATACAAACAAGGTGCTACCGAAGTCAACCAACAAACTCAGAGTGGTGATTGTATGCATCAAGAGGGTGAAATTTACCATAGAACATGGGGTCGCAATATTCGCATTTAGTCAAAGATACAGGGTGCTCAAACACAACTCACTTTGGGTTGACGTTAAAAACTTTCAGAAAAATAAAGTATAGTATAATAAAAATTTTAACAGACATTATCAGCTTTGATGTAAATGTAATAATATAAAGAAAATTGCAGAGGTTTCAATTATACACACCAGCAGTTTGAACTTGACCCTCCACATTTTGGACAGCGATTACCAGTTCATAGGATATCATCGATGCTTCAGCACCCTGTTCTTCGAGAACTTTTCGGGATGTTATAAATTTCACACAAAACAAGGTACATATCGTTGCATTTTTATTGAAATGTTTATTACCGTCAACGCAAGTTCAGTTAGGAAGAAGCACCTTCCATTTGTGACTAAATCAGCGGTATGCGACCCTATGTTCAACGGCAATTTTTCATTCTCTTGTTGTCTACAGTCACCCCCCTGAATTGGACGGTCGAATTCGGTAACACCCTGTATACGTAGTGGGAATGGTAGATCCTTATTAATGCTATTTTTTTTTTTTAAATACAGATTTTGTACATCGAATACCATAAATGAAATCGCAGTTCCTGGAATCATACCTCACAGTACTTTGGATGTACTTTCTATGTGCCAAACATCTTGTGTGTCCCTGTAAATAGACATTAAATGCTGTACGTGTACACACCATATTCTACAGCAAGAATCTTGTAGTGAACCTCAGTATTTTCGTTGAGTTTAAAATAGTTTAACGTAATTAAAATACGCTGCAAACAGTATTTCCCCTTTGACCATTACGTAACGTAATTCTCTTGTGTTAGCCGATAAATTAATAATAAATGCTTTATATCCCATATTTTATGAAATACGTGATCACATGCACTTCATAATTGCATATCGATTTCATTGCGCTTGAAGTGATGTAACATCAATAAAATGCACTTGAAACGATTCATTTTTATTGACCGTAATGTAATGGAAGAATTCTGAAAGTCCCTGTAAATGAAGGATAAACGCTAAAAACTTTATATTCAATAGCGTACTTTTAGAAAATACAAATAACATATAAAAAATAACAGGTGTATTTTCTGAATCAATCCGAGTATATTTACAATTGTTAAAGCACAGACATTAGGAAGGCAAATTAAAGTCATAAGCACTTTTTAAAGTAAACAAATAGGAAAATAAATCATCAAAAACACATTGTAAAATATTTTCTAACTCAATCAGAATATTAAAATGGAACGTTGTTTAATAAATTGAAAGATGATGCCCCATGTGATGTGGAAAATTTCAAAACATTCGAACATAGAATCAATGAAGGAGGTGCGTTCTGAATTCTTTTCTTGAAATATTTAATGAATATTTACAGATACATGATTCTATACATATTTACAATAAGTATTATGAAATACTTAATCTGGGTTTTCGAAAAAGGGAGGTTTAGATTCATCAACAAACTGTAAAAAAATTACAGCGATCATGCTTTTCAAAATCAAAACATCTATTCCTATCGTTCCAGCAATAAAAACCGAAGTCGCATTCTAAGGTAGGATGCGCGCGCATCACGCGCCTTTCGTTGCCATGGGGAGAAGATAAAAAGTTTCTCTTCACACTCCCCACCTGAACTCTTAAAGAGTTCACAAATCAAAATTCCTTCATAAAATCATAAAAATTCAGTTTTTCGTATCAGTGGTTCAATAATCTAATACAATTTTTAAAATTCGAATACAAAATACTAAATGCAAGAATTCAAACAATATCTAATTAATCACTTAATTAGTCAAATTCAAAATATCAATAAATTCTAAATAAAACACTTTAAATTCAAACAAAGTAAAAATAATGACAGTTAAATAATACACACATTTTTTTTTTCAGTAAAATCATATACTTACTTATACCATATTCAAAAAGATCCTATATATAAATAAGACCAAAAATTAAAAAAGAAGAAGAAAATATTTAGAGTCCTACATGCAGAAAAAACAAACTAAATAAATGTCTATAAAAGTTTATGAATGTTTATAAAAAGTCTGCAAAAAGTCATTTGTTAGTCATTTTGTATTTCAAAGGGATACAAGTGCTGAATGGATCTTTTTAAGATTCCACTTGCTGTCTTTATTTCGTATGAACGAATATTGCCATCTCTTCCAGGAATGGCAGTCTGAATCTTACCAAGTTTCCAAAGAAACTTATTTTTTGCGTCATCTTGAATCAAAACAATATCGCCCACTTTTAGTGGCGTATGGGCATTAGGATTTTTCAAGGAATGGGCTGTTTTCAAATCCATCAAATATTGTTTTTTCCATTTGGTCCATAATTGTTTCAATAGTAAAGATTGATATTTTTTTCTTTTCAGGAGTGTTGATCTCTCTGAACAATCTTCAATTATTTCAAAAAAAATTAATAGGAAATGAAAGTTCTTTTCCAAAATTTAAAAAGTGCATTGGAGTAAGAGGTTCTGGTTCATCGCTGTCGCTATATACATACGTCAGTGGTCGCTTATTCAAAACTGCTTCCACTTCTGTCAACAGAGTCACTAATTCATCATAACTTAAGAGTGCTCTACCAATTACTTTTCTCAAACAGTCTTTGACTGACTTTACTAGTCGCTCATAAAAGCCTCCCCACCATGCAGCTCTTTCTATAATATTCTTCCATATAATTCTCTCTTTTGTAATAAAACTTAAAAATACTTTGTCTGTCAGTATGTTGTATAAAATTTCGAGTTCACATTTGGCCTTTTTGAAGGTTTTTGCGTTGTCAGAATAAGTAGTTAACCAAGAATGTTTGGGGAGAATTATTGGACTTTTCTCTTCTGCGGACAGGTTAGAAAATTCGAGCCATCCACCCAACCTCATCAACCAGTTTTTGTCAATAAAGGGCATGAAATTTGATAAGGATGACGTCTTATCCACTGATTTACTATTTTTTAGAGATTCTATTTCTTCCTTATTAAATTGATTTTGTTCAGATTGTATCAAAAAATTTTCAGTTTCGAGTAATTCTTCGGTTGTTATTACGTCTTGCACTTCAGTTGATTTTTTCAGCTTCATAATGAATTTCTTTACCCAAACGGTAATTCTCAAAAGTTTCTCTAAATTACTATATTTTGAAATGTTTATGGGATTTTCGAGTTTTTTGACTAAGCACTCGCTCTGAAAAACATCGTTAGTATTTTTTTTTGTATTCTAATTCATCTGAGTAAGCGATTTCTTTGTTTTCTGATATTGGCCAACACTCAGGAGGTAAACTTAGCCATTCTGGTCCCTGTAACCAAGTTGTATCATTGATTATCCTAGAGATTTTTGATCTTCGAGAAACTATATAAGCTGGATTGGCAGTACCAGGACAATGATACCAGTTATCAGGTGAGGTCAATTTATGGATCTCTTCAATTCTGTTTCTGACAAAGGGCTTAAACGTTTTAGGGGATCCTTTTATCCAAAAAAATGACATTTTTGAATCCGTCCAGTAATAAGTCGGTACATTCAATTTTAGAGCTTTCAAAATGTTACTACTTAGCTTGGCCGACAACAATGCGGCCATCAATTCTAGCCTTGGCAAGGTAAGCGCTTTCAGTGGAGCAACCCTGTTTTTCGAAGCAACAAAAACTGTTCGAACATTTTTGGTGGTTGTTGCTACACGTAAATAAGCAACCGTACCATAAGCCTTCATGCTCGAATTGGCAAAAATATGCAAATGTAGGTCATAATCATGCCAATTGGTGATATCAGAAAAATAGTATCTGGGTACTGAAAAGTTTTTCAAATGAGAGAATTCGTTACACCAGCTACTCCAAAGTATACGTAAATCTTCGGATAAGGTGTCATCCTAATCTAGACCCAAATTCCAAATTTGTTGAATCATACATTTTAGTCTTAATGTAAATGGTCCTAGGAATCCAAGTGGATCAAAAATCCTGCCTAAAACTTGTAGAATAAATCTTTTGGTATCTATTCTTTTTGAAACGAAATCAACTAAACCTCGAACATCAAAATAAAGTAAATTTTTGAATTATTACAAGCGATTCCTGAAACTTTATAAGGGAGATTTTGTTCTCCAAAAGCTTCAGAATTGACTTCTGAAGTTAGGCCATTTTCTTTCCATAGTTCACTAAGTGGTAAAGAGTTCGTATGCCATTTGTGTAAATGCATACTTGCATTTTCAAATATATCAATACATTGTAAACTCGTAAGATAGGGCTTGATCAATATTTTCATGACTTCCTATAACGTCATCAACATAAATATTTTCATTTAAAAATTTTACTGTGTTTGGATATTTTTCGATGTATTTTTTCAAGTGGTGTTTAATTGTTGCAGCCAATAAAAAGGGACTGCTACTAATTCCAAATAACACTCTGGTGAATCTATAAATTTCAAAGGGTTGAATTATCAAACAAATCTTGTGAAATTAAAAAATCTTGTTACATCACGATCGTTTTCACCTATAATTATATGTAGAAATGCTTGTTTTATATCAGATGTAAAAGCTATGGGATTAAATCTAAACCGTAACAAAACATCAAATATTTCAGGATAAAAATTTGGACCTACATGCAGGCAATTATTCAAAGACAGTGAGCCTGTGTCATGAGCAGAGGCATCGAAAACTATGCGTAATCTGTTCGTTGTCCTATCAGTTCTAATTATTTCTCGATGAGGTAAATAAAAAGTTACATTTTGTTTTTCTTCAGGATCTGTAACTAACTCAATAATACCTTGTTTCAAATAATCTGCTAACACCTCCTTATACTCACAAAATAATTCAAGGTTTTTAATCAATCTTTGTTTGAGTTTAAAAAATCTATATTCTGCATTTTCCGATTGTCATTTAATCATTCCCTTTCAAGCTTCCACGGAAATCGAACTGTATATCGCTTATCATTGTATTTAATTTGTGACTCAAACTGCTTCATAACGTTGTTTTCTGAAAAATCTGAATCCTGTTTAGTATTCAAAAAGGCCAGATGAATCGATATTCCAAAATTTTTCAATCTGTTCAGAAATAAAAAAAATTTCTACTATTACATTAAATGCTGAGGGCGTATAACTGTCAGATGTTTTTCCCTGCAGACACCAACCAAAAATGGTGTCGACAGCTACTAATTTCTTATTCACATGTTTTATATTTAAAGTAACTATATCATAATAATAGTCAGCACCTATAAGTAATGTAATGGGTTCTTTGGATGTGGGTGTGTCCGCAAGGGTTAAATTTTCAAATTGTTTACTTTTCATCAAATCATTGCTCTCAGGTGGGGGGGGATTTCAGTAGCTGATATTTGATTGATGACTAGCGCTTCTATATCTAATTTTGAATTAGGCACATTTTTATTTTCAATAGTTAGTTTAACTACTTCAAAGGTTTTTTCAATGGGGTTCTTATTTCCAAATGTATAAACCGACAATTTTTCTTTTCTTATTGCCTGTAAATTCAATTTATTTGCTATTTCTTCAGATATAAAGATTTGCATGCTCCCACAATCTAAAAGTAACCTAATTAGAGATTGTTTTCCGTTTGATTTTATTTTTACACAACAAGTTTGTAGAAGAATTTTATTGTTTTCTGTAGAAGAAATAGCCGAAATTACTTTTTCACTAGTTTCACTTTCATTACCTTTTAATTCGGGTGTATTTGCTTCTTTTATTAATTTAGATTTTAAGCATATCGTTTGATTATGTCTGCCTGCACACTTCTTGCAACTAGTTTTATAGTTACAATTTTTGATAACGTGTTTCCTGCCTAAGCAAAGGAAACATCTTCCTTGAGATTTCAACAAATTTCTTTTAGTGTTTACATCAACAGCCTCACACAAATCAGAGGAATATTTACTATCGTTGCAAAAAATGCAACGAGCCAGTTGCCTATCTGAAGTCGATTTATCATTCGAAATGTTCATAAATTCACAAGTAGATTTAAATTCAGATTTTGTTGTTTGACTCTTGATTTTTTTTTTATTATTTTCAAATGCTTTCATTCTCGAAAAAAATGTGTGTTCTCTGCTTTTTATTTCAGTGTGCAGAAAATCTAATAATTTATGTATATCTGAATGTGTTAAATTATCTACATTTTGTCTATTATATTCCAAAGCTAATTCTGCCGGTATTAATTTTAAAATTACGGCGATAAGCATGGAGCCATAATTTGCTGGTTCGAGTCCTAATGTGGACAAACATCGAACATTCATTTCTATATCGCTGTGCAATTTTTTCAATTTTTGAATTTCGTTAGCCTTATAAACAGGGGATAAATTAGGAAGCTTGTTCAGGTGATGATTAATTATCACGTCTTTTTGACCATAACGTGTTTCTAAAACTTTCAATGCTGCGTCATAATTAGTTTCTTATATTTCAAAACCTTCTACAGCATTAGCCGCAGCTCCAGATAAATAACTCTTCAAATAATGAAATTTTTCAATTGTCGAAAGCGATTTATTTTCGTGAATTGTATTTTTAAAGGTATTAAAAAATGAAATAAATTGCGTACAGTCGCCATAGAATTTCTGTATATTGAGTTTTGGCAATTTAACAACTGAGTTTTCATCATTAATCACATTCGATTTTAAATCTTGACTGTTATTTAAATCAATATTAAAATTTTTTTTGTTTTCGGTTAATTTTTTCTTCACCCGGAATCTTGCAACTGATATTTTATCCGCGTAATCATAAACAGAATTGATTTCAGTTTCATAATCGTCTAACCCTAAAAGGGGCTCAATTTTCTCGTGAACTGACTTCAATAATTCTGCTTTAGTAACTAACTAAATAAATAATTCTTCTAAATTATCAAAATCTATTGGGCTATCCTTCATAACATTTTCTATATTATTAATCAGCTTTGTTACTGCTGTTCTCAAAACTGTTCGGTTCATTTTCAACTTTTCTAAATCAGACATTTCGAAATAAAATATGAAAAACTTATCTTACCTTTGCTGTCTTCTTATTACTTACTATCATCTATTTCCTTATTTGTGTTTTGAAGACATTAAAAAGGTAACAAATACTTTTTTTCTTTCTTTCTTTCCCGGCGTGATGCACCATGTGGAAAATTTCAAAACATTCGAACATAGAATCAATGAAGGAGGTGCGTTCTGAATTCTTTTCTTGAAATATTTAATGAATATTTACAGATACATGATTCTATACATATTTACAATAAGTATTATCAAATACTTAATCTGGGTTTTCAAAAAAGGAAGGTTTAGCCTCATCAACAAACTGTAAAAAAATTACAGCGATCATGCTTTTTAAAATCAAAACATCTCTTCCTATCGTTCCAGCAATAAAAATCGAAGTCGCATTCTAAGGTAGGATGCGCGCACATCGCGCGTCCTTCGTTGCCATGGAGAGCAGAGAAAAAGTTTCTCTGCAGTGAAAAGCGCATAACACATTTGAAAAAACCGAATTTCAGAAATTATCATCTGAAGTTTCAAAACTATCCGAATTCCTTTGTGCTGCCCTGTATATAATCTACAGACTTCTACATATACTACATATTATGGAAAAGTTTATTTCATTTAGAAAACACATTACACATTTGAAAATTCCCTTTTAGAGCTATCAATTATCAAAAGTACACTCGATTCCTCTTTTATTCTCTGTATGTGATCTATAGAACTTACACCAACCGAATAAAATGCAAAAAGTAGTTACTAATTAGTAATTTAAAAACATATATACCATAATTAGCACGCACTTACAGCAATTATTTTTCTTATACTAGACTGTAATTTACTTCTTTTGTGCGTGCATTCATGTAACAGAACGATAAATGCTATGCATACCATATTCTATAGTAAGCATTTTGTAGCAAACCTCAGTGATGTACAAAATATAGTACACCTGGAAAATTAATAAATATATTAAAAACACCCTTAAGCAATTAGCTCTCTTAAACATCATTGCTAACCCTGTATGTTATGCAGAAATTCAGTAAAACTTTGAAATGCATGCCACAAATGAAAGTGAACCTCTAGCATTTATTACTGTAACCGAAATCTTTGGTGTGTCCCTGAAAATGATGATAACCGCTATGCACGTCCTATTCTACAGTAAACTTCTTGTTGTATGCCTTAGTAAATTATATCATTATCACTTTGTTTGAAATTGTATAACATCTTTAAAATACGCTGCAAACAATTTTCCATCATAGACTATTATGTATAACCGAGTTCATTTGTGTAACCCTGTAAATCAATGACAAATGCTTTTCTCTTTGCATTCCAGAGAAAACGTTTCTTAGTACAAATCAGAAAAATATATTAATTTCATTATGCTTGAAAATGTGTAAATAAAATACATCGCAAACGTTTTCTCCCCATAGACCGTAATGGAAAGGAACTCTCTTGAGTGCCCCTCAACACAAAATGTAAATGGTACACACTTCATTTTCAATACCGAAAATCCTATGGTAAGTCTCAGTATAACATATATCAATTACACGGCAATCCGCATATACAGTCCTCAGCAAAAGTTTAGACACGGGTGATATTTGACCTTTACATAAAAAGTGCGAACACTTGGGCTATACAAATGGCTGTACTAATTTTTAAACATATTTTAAACATTTTAGAATGGAAATAACGGTTTTAATGTCGGATTTTATTTAATTTAACTGAAAAATGTGAAATTTGCTTATTGCAAAATTTAAACACTTTTGTGATTTTTTGGCAACTGTTCACAGGAAAACGCAAATTTCAAACTTTTGATGCCACATGCGTGAAGTATTTAAGTGCACCTCGCAGTAGCATTGGTTAGTGAAGATACCGGGAGCTAGAAATTTTCAGTCAGATGAAGTAATTTTAGCATAGAAGCTGAAATCGTAAGGGAAGGCTGTTGCAGAAATTTCAGCTGTTTTGAATCGTCCAAAGAAGTCTGTCTATCAAGTACTAAGGGTGACTCTTTCAAAGCAAAACGTAGATCTGGAAGGCCTCGCGTGGCCAGAAAACGAGATGGTAGAAGGACCCATAAACTGTCATCTTGGCAAATGATGATTGCTAGTCACATTAAAAGTGAGTCGGAGCTTTCGGTGTCAACGGATACGATTCCTAGAGGAATAAAAGAAAGATGTAAATTAGTTTTCATGAAAATGATAAAACAACCAGCTTTGAAATCTCACGACAAATTGACAAGAATGCAATGGGCTTGCAAAGATATGTCATATGGACGTAAGTGGTGTTCTGTGACATTCAGCGACGAAAAAAAGCTGAATTTGGATGACCCAGATAGGGTGGAATACTACTGGCATGACTTGCGTAAAAAACCTCGGGCTTTCTTTCATCGTCAACAAGGAGGTGACGCTTTAATGATTTGGGCTCCACTTTTTTTTTTAATGCTCAAGTATCTCTGGAGATTCTCAATGGTTGCCATGCAGCGTAAGACTACATACATACATTGGAAAACAATTTACAGCCACTTGGTGAGCTTTTAGCCGTTCCAAAGTATGTATTTGTGCAAGATAGTGCGTCCATTCATGTTGCATGCAAGACAAAAGTTGAATTAACTCTCAAAATATTACTGTTCTCGACTGGCCCGCGTGTAGCCCTGATCTGAACCCAATCGAAAACGTTTGTGGCATCATATCTCATAAGGTATACGCAATTTTTTGACAATACTCCTCTGTTAATGAACGTCGAACTGCTGTTGAACGTGTTTGGTACGAAATAGACTCCCAAGTCATGCAGGATTTAGCTTCCTCACACAGTTTAATTTCCTAGTTACATATTTGCACTAATTGCACACAATGTAGGTGTTGTTCGATTTTAATTTATGGTTATGTTTCTGTAAATAGACAGATTGTCTGTACTTTTGCCACCATGTTAATTTTGTTTTTTTGTCATTATTTATTATGTAAAAGGTATAATTTAAAATTTATTGTTTGTGAATAAAGGGTGAGTCCCCAGTAATATGGGACAGTTGAGTTACAACAATTCGTTACATACTTCGCAATACAGAAGCATAATAGATCATTGTCTAAATGTTTGCTGAGCACTATATTTACGAGCGTTTGATCTCGGAGAGTCAGCCGGAGAGACGTATAGACAAACCAAATTCATTAAGGTGTCTCAAGACTCTTAAAATTGGAAAAAATAAAAATAAAAAGCAATTTTCAATATTTAATATCTTAAAATGTATTAGATTTAAAACAACAATTTTTATTGAGAGTATAAGAAATAAGTATATTCTTTCATTGCATGTGTTTAAAAAAATTGCAAGATACAAAATTAGTATTTATAGGGCGCTCAAAAGTGTCAGACATTTGTCGAGCATAAAATTGGTATAACAGCTTACACGCAGGATTACAAGGTAATTTTTATGTATTTTTTGTTCCTAATTATACTTCAGATTGTAATAATTTCCCTGAAAATAAATAAATTTGTATTTAAAGGATTTTTATAATTTTAATACAAAGTTGAGTTTAGCTTATACAAAATTTTGAAAACTTCAACAGTATAATCACAGAAGAAAAAATATTTTTTTTTAAAGATAAAAGTGAAATTTTAGGTTCAATTTATATAAACTAAAATGAAACATATATTTTCAAAATTTTGTGAAAAAAACATTCAGAAGATTTTGCGCGTTATACCCCAAACCGTCATTTGGAGAAAAATGACTTCAAACTTTCGGAAACGCCGCTTCAGTTAGTGAGAGGGTATAATTCTAATAGTCATAACTTCAGTTCTAATAGCACTGTTAAGAAAACAATCACACCAAAATGTTCAGAAAAGATGGAAGTTTAACATCTAAAAAGAATTTAAATTTCTAAAATTTTGAAGCTTTAAGAGTCCTGAAACCCCTTAAAACTTTTCTGCTATGTTGGAACTAAAGAAAATAAATTGTAAATGGTAATGAACAAAATAAGTACAATGTTAAAACTAAAACAGAATGTGTTCATATGCAAATTTTGTTTTAGAGTTTTTATTAAAAACTGTAGACAGATTGATGTGATGGCCTTGCACCTTACTCGCCAACTAACGGAAACAGCCTGAAGCTTGTAATTCACTTATAGTTCAATATTTCAATCTTCACCCAGCCACCTTAATAACGTTTGTGTATTTCCCTACTTTATGAAACCTGTCAAAGACGCTCGCGCATTTTACTTTCTTATTAAAGAAAAAATTGACAAAAGAGAAGTACAATACACCACTAGCTCTCCTTCTTCAAATATTTAGTTACTAGTGAAACCCGCGGCTTTGCTCGCGTAATAGTTGAAATATGCCAAGATGTTGTATAACAATTGTTATATAATAATTCTCGTCTACTAAGCGAATAATTAAAACCTGTGAAAAATAAAGTTTTTGTTATTTACATTACAGTATATAAATATTTAAATGTAATTTAATATATATTTCTTATAAGCAGACTTATAGAAAAACGCTCAAAATAACCTTATTTAGATTCGGTTCAATGTAGATATTCTACTTTTTTATATGTATATATGCA
Organism: Maratus speciosus; assembly: GCA_963932465.1. Classification (NCBI taxonomy): domain Eukaryota; kingdom Metazoa; phylum Arthropoda; class Arachnida; order Araneae; family Salticidae; genus Maratus; species Maratus speciosus. The sequence continues at coordinate 72,793,063 of OZ010792.1, forward strand.
GCTGTTCTAAACTGTAGATAAAAATTCAAGTACTTTTCCAACATAAACTTCAAAAGATACACCTCTACCCAGCACTCACATCCAACGAATAAAATAAACTTTAGGTTTTGACATTCAAAGCATTCCATTATTTTTTATTTGCATAAAACAAGAAAACGTTACAATTTATAATATTTCTGATCAAAGCGATGTTCAAGTATCTTTTTATCTGCAGATTATTTTTTAGCATAACTTTAAGACATTTTTTCTCATGGGATTGCAATACAGATTACACCGAATAGTATCATATACGCAAACATTTAATTAAAGACGTTATTATTCAGAGTGTAGAGTGTAATATTAGATGACACTTTTTAATAAAATTATAATTATTAAAAATAAAGAACATAATGGATTTACTAAACATACTGATTATGCTTAATTCATTACAAATAACACATACATTTATGCTTTATAAAACACCAATGATTGCAACTTGGGTTCATGGCGTTGCGAAACCTTTTTTTAATTCAAAACACTAATGGAATATTTACAGTAAATATATTTTCTTAGCTTGGCCACTAATAGCACCATAAAGCAGGGTTTCATAAACTGTTGTCAGCGAATCAAGAGCTGTCCCCAACCCGTTTTCAGGTGCTCCTCCAAGACACAATGCGACATTGTTCTATTACCTATAATTTGATAACAGTTATGCCAGAGAAATGATAGGAACAGCTGTTATCTTAGAATGAGATTATTTTCCAAGATGATTTTGCCAAAGACCATCTATTACGGAGTTTCCAAAATGTTTGCTTCATTTATTGCAGGAAGAGGAAAAATAAATATTATAGAAAACGCCCGGTCCCAGAGATTAATTTAAACATCCATAAAGCTTCAATATTTAAATAAGTATATAAGATTGTATAGCTGTATATTTTTAAAGTTCTCCTAACGAGAGATAAAAAAGGTGTATTTTAAATCTGTTATGGGGTTTGCATAATGTTTTCTTCATTCGTAACAGGAAGATGTAAAATAAATATTACAGAAAACGTCCGGTCGGAGAGATTTATTTGAATATCCAATAAAGCTTCTACATTTAAATCTACCCTATCTATATTATAAAGGACAAACATATCTGTGCGTAACGCATACGTCATTTTGCGAATGGCAACACTTTGAAATTTGAAATGAAATTTTGGTTTTGCAATTTTCTCTACTGCAAATTTTTAAACTTCTAAACATCGCACATTTTAAATTTCTACACCGTCGTATAAGGAAAAAAATGCTCTTTTAAATGCAATTTGTTTGAAAGCTGTATCTCAATTATTTTTTGAGATATTAATTTTTTTGCTGTTTTTAATACCATTTTTCTTATCGTGGCAACAAAAGTACCTCATTTCTATTGAAAGTCATTGAAAGTAAACGGAAAATAGTCGAAAATAGGAGATACAGTATCTTTGTTGCCATTTTCTCAGAAAACCTGAAAAAATAGTTGAAAATAAAATATGGGCTATGTCAAGAATATTGTCTGTTATTCCGTGGTAATGACGTCATATGCACACTTTTCTATAGACGAAGTTTAAGACTGGGTTGTAAAAGTAGATTGCTTTAGCGGATGCAAATGACGTCATTTTATGAAAAAGCGTGTATTTTAATTCTTAAACCTGAATTATGTTTTGTAGAAGTGCGTCATTTTCGCAGCCCAGCTGCTATGAAATTCTTCACAGGTGAAAATGCTTCACTTTTTAGAATAATGTAATCGAAATCACACTCTGATAAAACGCAATGTTTTACAAAAATTTAGAGTGTCTTTATAAAAGAGAGGTGACATGCAAATGATAGCGATTTATATTACAGAAATTGATGATTCTCGCCTGGATGGATTTGCTTCTAGGATGGATCTATATTATAAAGAACAAACGTATCTGTGCGTAACGCTGACGTCATTTTGCGAATGGCAATACTTCACTATCAAATTTTGGTCTTGAAATTTCGCTACTGCAATTTTTCAATCTTCTGACCATCGTACATTTTCAATTTTTGTCGCATAGGGAAATAAATGTACTTGCAAATGCAATTTGTTTAAAAACTCTATTCATTGACTGATGTATTATATTTTCTAAAATAATTTTTAAGCATGATTTTTTTTAAGTTTATCTTATCACGTGCCGGTTTCAATACACAAAATAATAAACATTTTGCACATAAAGCAACAAACATTTTTCAGCATTTCTTTCTGACTATTTTTGCATAATAAAATTAATACTTCCTTTATAAGCAAATAAAAGAATAATATTAAAAAAAAACACCAAACTAACATATTTGTGAAAGACAAATTAACGAAATTAATACTTCTTTTATAAACAAATAAAAGAATAATATTGAAAATACGCAAATCTAACATATTTGTAATCGTACAATTTAAATTTTTAGATCCCCAAATAGGATTTTTTTTTTCAAATGAAATTTGTTTGCAAAGTTCATCTCAGTTTTCTGATTGTCTATGGTTTTAAAAACAATTTTAAAGCATGAAATATTTTTTAATTTATGTATATCGGAGCTCGATTACGAAAGATTAATCCGTTTGCCCTTAAAAAATAAATAAAGTTCATTTTCTTACGGCTAATTTCCATTAAAAAAACTTCCCTATGAATAATAAAATAAAATAATATAAATAAAACACAAATTTACCAGACATGTCTAAGCTCTGAAATGATCAGAATATAAAAGGATGCCATAAGTAGTAAAATCTTGGCAAACAACTCTTAGCATGCGGCTAATAAGAAAATATCGCTTTTGACAAATTTCAAAAATGTATTTGATTGTGTAATTCGTATTTTCCATATGAAAAATGCTTTTTTAATGTAAGTGGTCAATCTAAACAATTTATTGCATATAAAAATATTATTAATTTTCAATAAAAAAAAATGTTTTCACCTATATTCTTTAACCCGGGAAGCCCGGGTACGATTCCTAGTATATATAAAATCCTAATGAATTGAATTTAGGAAACGGATAAAAGAAACGACTGAAATGTAACGAATTTATGAAACGATTCTATGAAACGACTGGTTAAACAACTGATTATGTTTCGCGGCGATTTCTCCTAAAATATGGAATACTTTGCGATGAAATTAACACCAAAAATGGGTATTGATCCGCAGATCTCAAAACTGGTATTAGAATTTTTAAATTAAAAATAGTTTTCGAAATATTAATTTTTTCTAATTTTAAATACTCGTTTCTATTGATGATAACTCAAATTTTAATCATAACAGATATTTTTTTCATATTTGAGAAACGGTTATTATTTTAAACTAATTTGGCGACCAGTTTGGCCTCCCTTAAATGTATGCTAAGAACAATGCTTTTTTGTATTTCATTATCATTTTATTTAATACAAAACTTTCATTTAAAACTGAAAAGTTTAAAATTAATGGCTTTCACTTCTTTCTTTTTTAAACGAAACGAAAAGAAAAAATATTAGCCGCAGATGTCATATACGCTCCGGGGATACTTAAATGGTGTCAAAATGGCGCTATTTTGCCTGGCATGGTAACCCTGCTATTGTTGCTTATTTATTAATAAATGTTTATTTATATTTATTTTCTTTTTATTTAAAAAAATGTTATAAATTGTTTTGTTCTATAGTTATTAATTAATTTTTTTTAACTTATTGTTATTTTATTTTAAAAATAATAGAAAATAATTTAAAAATACATATGTAACTGGTATTCGAAAACGAGGTTTTCGCCAAATTGTCGTAAAAAAAAAAAAAAAAAAAAAAAAAAAAAAAAAAATCACGCCAAGCCAGATTAAGGGGTCTCAATACTCTTAAAATTGGAAAAAAAGAAAAAAAAAATACTATTTTCAACATTTAATATCTTAAAATGTGTTTGATATTAAGACTCAATTTTAATTGGAAATGAAATATATAAGTATGTTCTTTCATTGCAAATATTTAAAAAATTCCAAGATGCAGAATTATCATTTACAGGTTGCTCTAAACTGTTAGACATTTGACGAGCAGAAAATTGGCATAACATCTTATGCGCAAGATTACAAAGTAAATTTTACAACTAGAATGAAAATTTTAGTGCCTACTTATACTTCATATTATAATAATTACACTGAATCTAAATAAATTTGTATTTAAAGCATTTTTATATTTTTAATACAAAGTTGTATTTAGCTAATGCAAAATTTAGAAAATTTCAACAATATAACCCCCTAAAACAATATTTTATTTTTACAATTAAAAGGAAATTTTAGGTTCAGTTTACACAGACTAATATGAAGCATATGTTTTGAAAATTTCATGATAAAAGAATCAGAAGTTTGTGAGATATCGTGCGCGTTATGCTCAAAAACGTCATTTGGAGAAAAATGACTTCAAAGTTTTGGAAACACTGCTTTTGCTATTGAGCGAGTATCATTCTAAAAGCCATAACTTCTGTTCTAACGGGATTTTCAAGATAACAATTATGTCAAAATATTCAGAAAACATGGAAGTTTATCATCTAAAAAAATTAAAATTTCGAAAATTTTAAAGCTTTAAGAGTCCTGAGACCCCTTAAATAATGCAACAAATCCTGACATTTAATTTCAAATTCAAAGCAATGTTTTAATGGTACAACTTAGTTATCCTGTCGACCAATTTCGCCAAATTATATAAATCGCCAAACCACTCACCAAATTATACAAATTGATGTAATTTTTATTTTAAGTAACGAAAGAACAAATAAATTAGTATAACATTAATTAAAATAAAAATAAAAATAAACGTTGAAATAAAAATCACTTGATGGCATAAACACGTGTAACTTCCTTACAGTCAAGTGAATGTCACATTTACGATCAACCATTATTGGCATTTAATCTTATAGCCTGGCGATAGATTTTTGGTCGATGGGATAACCAAGAAATACCGTTTTAATTTACCTGTCGAAAAATAAAACAATGCCAAATGGCGAGTTAAAAAAAAGCTATTGGCGAGATTTGCACCCGGCTAAAATAAAGGTACCAAGAATTCTTTGCGATCATGGCAACTTTTATGTAGTTTTATTCGAAAAAATAATTTTGATTCTTTAATCAAAATGGAAACCTTTCTTATGAAAAGAGAAGGGTTGTAATTGTTTGTGGCAGTTACATGACTTGGACTATTATAATATAAATGAAATGATGGCGATAGAATAATATTTGGTCACTTATCGCCTGTGGCTGGCTAACATTAAAGTACCAAAATGGCCGCCTGGAATATAAAAAGCGAAGGGATCCTCCCGGAACTGTTGATAATAGTCACTTAGGCTATTATTATAGAGATTGATTTCAATTCTAAAAAAAGCGCGAAGAATAATATTTCCTGACGACAAAAAATTTATTTACACGTGACTATTAAAAACAGAAAAAAACCCCTTTAAAATTACTATTAAATGAATAAGTGTTAAAAGCAGGAAAGTATTGAAAATTATGTCTTGAAAATTGTATTTACTCGTGAATATTAAAAGAGAAAGGAAACTTTAAAATAATAAATACATTAATATGGCTTTAAACCTTTCAGGGGCAAGGTACTTCTATTCGTAAAATGTTGAAATCAGTGAATGGCACCAGAATTTACAAACAAATTTCGAACTACGAAAATGCTTTTGTTCACATACTTGGTCACCTGGCCAGGACGCCAACCGTGAGGTTTATGGACTGAATGTCCTGGCAGGAAAAAACCCCTCTACCATCCATCTTCACCCTATCCAGGAAACGGGCTAAACCAGCGACAATTATTTAACATAAGAAAAAGAACAGGTGCATAATCCTAATAATACAAATAGCAGCTCGCTATGACAAAAAGTACAAATCATGCAAGTTTATAGGATACTTGCAACAAAACTAAATTAAACAACGAATATTGGTTTATAGGTTACCTACAACTAACATAAAATACCAAAATAAGGACAATTTACATAGTTTGAGGGTTTGAGGTAACCCACAACTGAAAAGTAAAGTTCATAAAGTTTATTAAGAATCAATAGCCAAACTTCCTCAACAGGTAGCATGTCAGAAAGTCCCAAGTAAACTGCAGCTTCTTAGTAGGAGAACATTTCTGTAGAAGATGTCTAGTAACAAGCAAACTGAATGAAGTTTTCACCAATCGAAATATCAACATCACATGTGGAGAAGAAGAAACAGTATTAAAAAATTTCAGTTTATATCAGGCTTTTCCAAAAACAGTTAAACTTAAAATCTGATATTCATATAGATTCTAAACAAGTGATTAAGGTTTAAGAGAGAAGTTCACTACTTGAGTGTTGAAAAAAAAAATTCAAAGTTAAGTCAATAAAGATGAAATATCCAGACACCCTCAGAGAATATTCCCAATCAGGTAATGCCACTATGAAGAAAATTCATTATACCAAATCTTCTTATAAAGGTTCAAAAGGATTAAGTGGTAGGTTTATAACACTTTCTCTAACAAAAACACTGCAACTAGAAATCACATGATAAAACGTTTTAAACTGCTGCTAAAATTGCTCAGATTCCAATTGTACAAAGCAATAAAAAGATAATTCAATAAATCCTAATGATAGGGTAAAAGAATAATCTGTTCTATTCTAATGATAAGGTTCACAAAACTAATCAAAAGAAGGTGCACTAAATACTTGGTGACCGCTAACAATGATGTCTACCAACTTGGTTACGGTAAGCTTTCCAACAAGAAACAAGTAATAGGTTCAAAGTTATCACATGTAAAAAAGTAATCGTATACTTTAAATAATAAGGTAAAAGAATAGTCCATCTATCCCAATAATATCATATGATAATTTCAGATAGTATCACTAATACAGAAGATGAGACAGTGATACCAATAAGAACACTGTAGGTAGTAGACTATCTGACATGTATTACACATTATATTATAGTTGAAATTGTTCTGACTCCAATAATATAGAGCATTAAAATGACAGTTCAATATATCCTAAAGATAAGTTAAAAGAATAGTCCATTCTATTCAAATGAGAAGAATCTATGGGTTATGCAAAAAAAGAAACATCACATACTTGAAAATTACTATCAATCAGCTAGATGAATGTCAAAATGTAATTTTCCTTTCTTTTTTCTTTTTTTCTCTTTTTTTCCCTTTTTTTCCCCTTTTTTTCCCCTTTTCTTCCCTCCAATACTCATACAACTGTTCAAATATTGAAATTAATAATATGCATAAATCTAAATGATCCACAGTTATAGACTTTCCAACAAAAAGCAGGTAAATGGTTCAAACAAGAGGTACGTCAGTAACGACTTTTATTTTCATAAAGTAAGGTAAAAGAATAGTCAAGCTATCCCAATAATTTTCATGATGACTTCCAATAAGTATAAAGCTTTAAAATGATAGTTCTGTATATCCTGATGATTAGTTAAAAGAATAGCTCATTCTATTCAATCAATATACCCACAGCAACATATCGGCACTCTAAGTCAAGCTTAAGATACAGAATGCTAAACTAGTAAAAGAGAATAGTCCTAATTATTCCATAACAACACTAAAATTTATATTTAATAAACGAATAATGTTCGTTTAGAGAATTATAAATGTGACACAATTTCCGATAATTATCTTGATTAAAGAGGACTCTTTTAATATTTGTACTAATACTTGCAGAGTTGTCAAAGTAGAAAAAGTAGTGGACCAGGAGGCATCTTCCAAAAAGGTAGTGTGTTGTATCACCTCTCTTGCCACAATCACAGTTTGGGGTGCCACGCTTACCAATTTTATTAAGAAAAACAGGAAAACTTCCATGTGAGGTTATAAAGTATTGTACGATCTGATTTGCACAGATATATTTTGTGTCCACGCTTTTCATAAAACTATACGTATCTCTGCCCTTGCCAGAATGTTCCCAATAGCTTTGCCAATCCAGGATCGCCTTTTCACAACAAAACTGCTTAATTAGTGAAATAGGAAAATTCTGTATATCAAAAGTCGGATCTAAGTCGGATTCATTTTCATTAATAGCATTCTTTGCAAGTTCGTCTGCTCGCTCATTGCCAATATTTCCAATATGCGCCCTCGTCCATCCAACTGTAATCCTTTTTCTAGTACTCTGTATTAACATATCAAATATTTCTTTAACTATGCTGTTAACCGGAAAGGTTCTCTGAAGGACCATAAATGAGGCTCTGCTATCCGTAAAAATCACTGCATCATGAAATCTTGAATTGATAAACCAGTTAATTGCATATCTAATTGCCAGTAATTCAGCCTGAAATATTGAATTCTTGGAATGTAAGGTAACTTTAAAATCTTGTATAATTATGCCATCGTAATACACTGTAAATGCAGCGCCAACACCATGAATCATCTTCGACCCGTCTGTATATATAATTGGAATGCTTTTGCTCAAATAATCCGAATCTTTATCTACTGTAAAGTGTAAATTCTTCACATCATTATAATACGGGAAATTCTTCGTGGCTAGATTATTCATTATATTTGTGCGGCCTATTACATCGCCATGAATCATTATTTGCTCACCTTCATTAATCACTTGGTATTTTAGACTCTCCTATTTCAAATGAATATGCAATGGAATTATACCCGTTAAAACACATAATGCATCGGTTGAGACTGATCTATATGTTGAAATTACTGACATCAGTCCTATTCTTTGGCAAGAGCTTAACTTAAGTAAAGCATGGGATTTTAAATCGTTATACCATATTTCCGATCCATAAATGATTTGCTTCTCAATTATGTGAGTATACCAAATTTTTCTGTACATTGTATTCAAGCCTCTGTCTCTTCTTGTCGTCTTCTTAATTGATGAGGTATAGTTTTTAATTTTCTCTCTTATATTTTCAAGATGTGTTATCCAGTTAAATCGACTATCAAGATGAAACCCCAAATATAATACTGTATCCTTAGCTGGGATAGATGTTGTTCCAACTTTAAAAATCGGATGTCTACTTTCTAAAGTATAGCTGCCAAACATCATACTTAGGCATTTTTCCTTGCTTATTGTCCATTCCAACTCCTGGCATAATTCACTGAACCAAGCGATCTTCGAATTCATATCTGTTTCCAACTCTTTCCTTGTATCGCCATGGGCTATCACCACGAAGTCATCAGCGTATGATAACAAATCTTCAAATTTAATCTTGTATCTTTTGATAAGATAATCAGCAATTATTAACCAAAGTAAAGGTCCAATGCAGCTCCCTTGTGGACAGCCTCTGAAAATATTGAACCAACGTATGCCATTTGTAAAACTAAAACCAATTTTCCGATTGCTGAAGTAATTTTTTAGAATGGATTTCAAGTAATTCTGAATTGGAAGATCATCAATAATTCTAGCTAAAATTTCCCAGACAACTGCATCGAAAGCCGCCTGGATATCTATTGATGCCATTGATACGTATTTGTATTCGTATAATCTTCGATTTATATTATCTTTCAACGTTCGCATAGCGGTAACTGTACTGTGTTCTTCACGGAAACCGTGTTGAGCTTCATCCCAATAATTTTTACTTTCAAGATTTGGAACAATTCTAATCTTTATTATTCTTTCTAGTATTTTTCCTATAATACACAGCAAAGTAATTGGACGATATGAGCGAACTGTCTTTGTTCACTTACTTGGACACCCAGCCAGGACGCCAACCGTTAGGCTAATGGACCGCATGTCCTGGCGGGAAAACCCTCTCCACCAATCCAGCTCCACCTCATCCGCCGGAACAGGCTTACGAACGGCAATTATTTAATCAAATAAAATAGAAAAACAAAAGCACAATCCTGTGCAGCATAGATTCCTGCTATGCCAACAAAAGTTAACAAAAGAGCATGTTTATAGGTTCCATGCAAATATAATATAAAATAAAAACTAAGATTAACTAACCTGAATGAACAAAAATCGCATGTTTAGAGGTTACATGCAACTTTGGCAAAAACAAAATTAAACTAAGATAACATAATTCGCATGTTTCTGGGTAACATGCAACCAGTGGCGTATCAAAGTATATACTGATAAAAAGTTCATGCATAATGTCTATACAAAGTCCCAAACTTAACGCACCACATTCACAGACAGAGTCAGAGAATACGATCCTCAAAGTTCAGTCATTACACTTCAATATCCATAGTCATGTAACATCACGAAAATGAAACTCAGTAAAAGGTCCACTTCAATGACCCTCTACCACCTCCAAAAGTCTGGAACACTGCAGCACCAATGTCGCACCTTTTTAAAAGCATATATCACTTCCACAATGACCAACGTTCAGATTATCAAATGAATGGCACCCCAATCTTCCGTAGAAGACAGGAAGTCCCAGCTCAAAGACCATCATCCACATACTAATCACTATCTGACAATTGTATAGGATAGTATATTCTGATAAATTAAACAATGGTTGTAGCATACTACAGACACAATATATGATATTTAAGAATTCTGAGTATTATTAAAAACAAGTCAGCAGTAACTGATGACGATCCATGCATCAGGACCAAAAAACCACCCTATATTAGGTTTAAAACTTGTATCTTATGAACGAGTACAATTCATTAAGGACGTTATAGTTAGCACAGAGCTTTCTATAGTTTTCTTTACAAAAAAGAACTCTGGATATATTTTGGCGAACTGTAAGTGAGTTATTAAAATAGAAAAAATAAGGCATTTTAGGGCATCTTCCAAATAAATAGTGTCTAACATTCCCTTTATAACCACAGTCACAGAGGTCGCTATTTCTCTTTCCGATTTTCTTCAGGTACTCGGGAAAACTGCCATGAGCAGTAATAAAATATTGTAATAACTGGCCTGTCACTTACTTGATCACCCGACCGGAGCACCAACCAAAGAATGGCATAGGATGTAACGCTCCGGTGGAAAATCCCCACAACAATCACTGATGCCGGACATCGGAAAGCACCCAAAATAACAAGGAAAAAGGCACATATTCTGACGAACTTACATAGTAAATCGTAAATTTACAAAACAATTGATGTTGCTTTCATCATAATAATAAAAATAAAAACAAAAGTGAAGTGACTTAAATGTATAACAAAAGTTAAGACTATAAATCCTTGTTCAAGATTATGAAGTGTAAATGTTCATAAAAGTTCACTGTTCACTAATGTTCAAATGAGTTCAGTGTTCGAAAGAAAAATGTTCATAAAAGTTTTATATAAGAAAAACTAGAAGAAACGTATTTCATATGGGCGTGAGATCTGGATGCCTGACTTAAATCAACATGGAATAACAAGATTACTCTGATGTCAACGTCTATGTCTGCTATCTGTCTTAAAGGCATATCGTACGATTTCTAATGACGCATTGTGTGTTTTGGTGGGTGCTCCACCACTTGACATAGAACTGAATTTGTCTTCTAAGCGTTATAATATCATTTATGGAAATGGTACAGTCTTGATTGACAATATGTGTTTTAAAGGTGAAGATTGTATGAATAAACTGAGGACATATAATTATCCTTACTTCTTTGAAAACTTAAATATAAAATTTGTTAAGCCAGTGGTTGATACAGTACCAGTGGTGAATCATCCGATATTGTATACTGATGGTTCTCGAATGATGAACAGTGTAGGAGCTGCATTTACGGTTTGGTATAGGGATTCTTTTATGCTAGACATGAGATTAAAATTACATGACTATAACTCTGTTTTTCAAGCAGAATTGGCTGCGATAGACGAAGCTATCAGTTGGTGCATCGACTCCCCGCATGATTCATTTCATCTTTATACTGACAGCTTGTCATCAATTTACGCTCTTCAGCGCTTATTTCCATTTAACGGTCAGCTTTTTAATATCTTCAACTCTTTGCGCCTGTTACATAATAAAGTCATATATATTGGCTGGATAAAATCGCATGTTGGAATATCAGGAAATGAAAGAGCGGACATGTTGGCAAAATCAGTTATTATAAATGATCTGTATGATAAAGTTCTACGCATTCCTGCACCAACTTCTATTTTAAAGCGTCATTTTAAAACACTTCTACATGATCAATGGCAGGTTTCTTGGGAAAATTCGGAGAAGGGAAGAGATACTTATGCGATATTAAACAAGGTTAACGATTTATTTCTATGTGAATCCCAGGTGATAGGTTATTTTCTTTCTTCACATGGAGCATTTCCACAGTATCTGTTTAAAATAGGAAAACGCCCAAATAACAGGTGTAACTGTGGTGATGTAGGAAGTATACAACATTATTTGTTTGGACATTGTCCGTTAATGCCTTGTACATTTAAATTCAACAGGAATTGTACACTGAGATGGAACATTCGAAACGTTCTCATCACCCGTTCAAACTATAGAAAACTGTGTGCTATGTACAACGCCTGTCACTTACTTGATCACCCGGCCGGAGCACCAACCAAAGAATGGCATAGGATGTAACGCTCCGGTGGAAAATCCCCACAACAATCACCGATGCCGGACATCGGAAAGCACCCAAAATAACAGGGAAAAAGGCACATATTCTGACGAACTTACATAGTAAATCGTAAATTTACAAAACAATTGATGTTGCTTTCATCATAATAATAAAAATAAAAACTAAAGTGAAGTGACGCGTGTCACTTACTTAATAAAAGGAAAATTTTCATTCCAATATTCTGGTGCCAGTATGGCATTTAAGAATTAAAATTAAGTGGTCCAAAAATAAACCACCGCCCTTGAAGGGGTTAAAGCAGTAAATTGTATTATGTCAATAGTTTTTTAACGCTGTTAAAAATACCGGGAGGCAAAGACTATCTTTACATAATTCATTTTATTTTAGCTTCCTTTCAAATGCTTAACTGGTCACGAAAACAACCATTGGATGTCTTAACAGCAGCAGATTCGGTTTAAATTTTCGCAATTAAAGTGAAATGATTTGAAACCCGTTTACAAGGAGATCGCTATAGGTTTTTTCATTATGATACAATCTTCTCTAATCTTTTTAATACCGATCAAATTAGCGTGCTTTTAGATTCTGCGATGTCTGAACGGGGTTGGCGAGCGTAGCTTGCAGGGGGCAGGGCCCCCTAGTAATTATATAAAATGGTATAGCTGTATATTTTTAACATTCTCTTAACGAGAGATAAAAAAACCTATTTTAAATAATTTAGAAAAGAAAACATTTAAAAAATAGAATAGCTACTTCATAAGCTTATCCTATACCGTGCGGTCTCGGAAACCGCACCTCTCCTCTTATTAACTAAGTAATCAACAGTACCTAAGATGTATTTTCATGCGGGCTTATAAGTTTGTGCATATATGAACTGAAAATTCAGTTTTCTAAAATATGAATAGATATATTATCAAAATCCCATACAAATAAAAAACCCGTAAACAAAAATTAAAATTTTTCACAATTAAACACATTCTATCCTTTTTTAAATACGCAATCTCATGTCGAAAGCATAGTAATGTTAGTTTTCTTAAATAGTTCTATTATTATACAAATTGTCACCCTAGAAAGTCCAATTTCGAATCTGCTTCTCGATATAGAATTTCTTTTACGGTGTGCTCATCTAAAGTTATACGAAAATCTTGCGTATAAAGTATGTGAAAAGTTATTTGTAAGATATAACGTCCTCCAAATCCTGTAGATCATATGCATATATGACATTTAAAGTTCATTAAGTCTAAACTTTATTGAATGTTACATCATACGGAGAGTGCAAATTTATACTAGTCTTCTCAAATACACTGCTCAAAATAATTAGGGGAGCAAGCAAAAAAATGGAGAGAACGAGCCGAACATGCGATACAGCCATGCATGGACATAAAAAAATTGCACGCGTGTATCAATGCACAATACAGAAAAAAAGACTAAAGCAAATTTGCAAGAGAGCTCGAAATCTTTGAAACGATGAATAACACATGAAAAGATGGTTTAGCGCAACTATTTGGTTACATGTAAATGACCAAATAAGAACTATTTAGAAATAGTGCAAGGTATTCTTTACGTCGTGTCGTCCCCTAGAATAGGTAAAACTGTCGCACACATGTTTTCGACGGATTCGATGACTCTATCGATAAGAATTTAGGGAGTACTGTTCCACCCCTCGAGAATTGCAATCTCCGAGTCCCGGACAATAAAAGGAGGCCTTATAGTATCGCTGCGATGCGCCGTCCGAGTATGTCATAAACATGTTTGATCGGATTCAGGTCAGGAGAGCATGTTGGCTATTCTTTTACTGTATTGTTTCAGCTTTAAGCATGTTCTACACAAGCGGGCTGCGCGGTCTGGCATTATCATGCACAGAAAAAAAAGAAATCACCAATCGATGCAGCGTAACATACGACATGCGTTCTCCGTATCTCGTCTGTACAGCTCTGGTCCGTCAGCGTATCATTCCAAATGATATGCAGGTCCGTATGTCCACCTATGCTGATTCCAGAACATACCATCAGTCCATCTCGTCTGTAATGTGATCTTTCACGAACAAATGTGGGATTATTTCGAGTTCTCCTTTCCCTCCTTATCAAAACACGTCCGATGTCACATTCGGACTCAATCGGGACTCGTCTCTAAACAGCACTTGACTCCAACCACTTTGCCTACAATCTCGATGTTCGTTTGCCCACCTCCTACGGGCCACGCAGCTGCATCAGGTTACTGGAATGCAGACAATTTGCTTACGTGCTTAGAGATCACCCTGGTGAAGCGTATTTGTAAAGCTTGGCTGCACACTCTTCGTCTTGCGGCCAAGAACAACCGAATTTGCAGGTGAGTAGAGTTGCCTGCTCCGTCTCGACGAGCTGTTAACAGGATACATCGGTCATCAGTTTCTATGGTAGCAGGTGGCCGACTTGCCCTGGTCGAAATCTAACTTTTCCTGTGTCTTGAAATGATTCCACAGCCTTGCATTGGCATTTTCAATTGAAATTGCCAAGTTGAAATTGAAATTGAAGTTGGAAAATTCAATTTTCCAACCTTTAACGAACTTTTCATATATATATATATATATATATATATATACTATTATAAAAATGATACTGTAAAGTTTATTTCAAAATGTAAAAACGTGCTTTTTATAAATTACGCACGAGATTTCTCTTGATCTGTTTACTATTTTTAAATGCAATTTTATTGGATATATATATATATAAATATATATATATATATCATATCTGAATATTAAGACTGACCCTAAATTTCAATGTATTTTTGCAGAGTTTCAATCTTTTAAAATTAACTTGAAAGTATTGTATATTTTAGGAAGTTTATATTTTTTTTCTGACTGAAATAGATAAAACTTTAAGTACAATCTTATCATGTAGATGTATTTTATAAATAAGGGAAGATTGCATGTAAAAATTTTAACGAGAAATCGCGGATGCGATTAAAAAATATATATTTTAATATTCAGACTAATTTAGAACACATTTCAATTGCCATATTTCTTTGATAGTTAGCGTAAAATTTTTATGGTACGTGGGAAAATAAAATCAGCAATAAAAATCTAGTTAAAATTTCTACAACTTAATGGTACTCTTCATTTAATATAGAAGAGATGTTATAAAAATAATGCATTTATTTAAATTTTATTATTCAATATAGAGAAATCATTATTAACCATGGCGTTTGATAAGAAATATCGAGCTTTAAATGTCAAAAATTAATTCGTCAGAATAATTGATTAGCTGAAACAATAGTTTAGCCGCACTGCAAGAATTTGGGCGTTTGAAAATGTCTCTCAAAATGCCTTATATGTCGAAAAATGGTTTGAAAAAGAATTTGTATAGACTGGGGCGTTGATTGTGCTATCAGGAAGAATATAGAAATAGCTTTTAAATTAAAGTGTGGAACTGTTGTTCTGTTGACAGATCGTTCTATTTCTTATAATTCCCGACATGTTATCAATTGATATCCTTTAAATTGTCTGTCCTTTGATATCCGTTACGAAAAGTTCCCGATAGAGGCACATTTTACACTTGATTGTGCCGATGCAATTTATGGATTGATGGCCAACTGTGAGAATACTAATTTCACATTTAATGTTGATATATGCTGGCGTGATGGAATAAAATCAAAGAAAATTCTTAAAACACCATAAAAATTAAGAAATGAGCAATGCCTTTCGAAAATTTTTGTCTTTTTTCATCAGGTACCAAGAACATGTGCTACTGACTACTTTGTAAGCAGAGCAGAACTGAAATATATGGAAGGCAAAGTTGATCTTCCCCTATTTTGTCTTCTTTTCTTGTGTGATTGGGTAACGCTTTCTGATTTCTTATTGACCGTTTCTGGAACTCAGTCCTTTTCTTTCTTTATTCGCTACGACTTTCTCCTGCTTTCAAAGTAGTAACAGGTGATCTGAGGAAGAAAGACAAAATTCTTTCGAAAAGACTTGCGATTTTCTTTATTTTTGTAGCGTTTTAAGAAGTTCTTTTGATCATATCACTAACTTCGTTAGGATAATACTTAGGTCCATAGTTCATATATTTCTTTACCTGCCTGCATCAACCTTGGAACCATTTGGTTTAAGGATATAGAAATTATCTCCTTAAATGAAACGGGGGACTTCACTTAAAATATGTTCCGTAAAAAGTACACGTTACTGCGAACTACTGAAGTAGCGAGTTATACCTGGCTTTCAAAAACGAAAATGTTTAACTTTTCAAAGTACTTTGAGATATAATGTATCGTACCTAGTTTTAATCAAGATTTTCAAAAGAAATTTTTAATTATATTTTACTTTTATAACTTTGATGGAAAAAAAAAAAGTTGTAGAATTGCTTTTCCTTATGTTAAAATAAAAGCCTTCAAAAATTCCGGTGTGAATTCAACTTGACAGAAACACAATTACTTGATACTGAACGAGTTAGAGACTACTACGCAACATCCAAAGTGGAATAGTAAATCACGAACTGTTTAGAAGTGTTTGAAAACTTTAGAGATGGTGGCGTAATTTCAAGAAGATTTCGCAATTCTAGGCTTCTTTTGTTTCCGTATTTGAAGCTCTATGACATGTAGATTAGAGGATTCCTGAATTTGTGGAAACACTACAGTTGTTATTACTCCAGAATATTAGCGCACCGTATTAACCCCCTGATTGCCCAGACAAAGAGAAAAATTGTAATGTTGCTTCCTGTATATATATTTTTAAATGATAAGAAAGAGTTTATTCTTCCTACATGATATAAAAATACTCAACTACTTATAATAATATAATACTTGAGAGAATTAAACATTACTCAATATTCTAAAACTGCATTATATCTGTAAAATTATATTAATTTAAATAATGATTCTGTTGCAGTGAAACCTCAGCTTAGTGAACAGATATATCAGTTCACGGGGCTCAGAAGGTTAATCAACATTTATGTTTCCGGTATCTTTTTCTTCTTCTGTAGGAAATGCTTTTTTAAGTAGTTGTTGAATATGAAGGTTTTTTAGTGGCACATATTTTCCCCATGCTTTATATCAGCTGTCTCACTCAATCTTTCGGACCCCACGGATCACTAAAGTCACAACGTTAAATTTTGCAGTCTACTAATATAAATTTCCTTAATACATAAATTAAGATGTACAATAATAGTAGGGTAACATATTTCTCATTAATGGTACTCGGTACCAAAAAAAAAAATATTATGTAACTATAACCTATATTATATTTTTAGGTTCATGCTTGAATCAAGCATAGTCACAATAGATCATAAAAAGTGTTAAATTCTCAATATAGCAATACCTTTTTAAAAAAATGAATTTTTAAAACAAATTTAACAATTTTAAAATTATTTTTTCTTTTTCTTTTTTTCTATTTGGAAATAGCTTTTTTATCCTTAATTCAGAGTCCGTTTTCCTATAAACCTAAGTATAGGAATTTTGATTAGCCCATTAGATCAGCAAAAAAATGATAGGGAATATATATCGGAAATAAATGAATATATATCGAAATAAGTGAATATGTATGGGAAAACAGCATAAGTTAATATATATATATATAAATTTTAAGTTACAAGCATATAAAAAAACGATACTTATTTATCACACACGGGGTCTAAAGATAGTTTTAAAAAATTAGACGATTTGCTTAATTATTGTAGAAGCCTTGGCATTTCGATTACAATGAAAAAATAAAAAATGCGAACTGAGTAAAATGAGTTAGCAATTAGCATTTAAAAGGACGTAGCACGGGAAGGCTTGGGGAAATTAAGTACATCTTCTTTATTATTTATTGATCCGTTCCGAAATTTAGACAGAATGGTCTAAGAATAACCAAGGCACATTTTAAAATAAAAATCTAAAATTCGACATTTATTCATTTTTTATCAAAATGACAGGTACTGGGTCTCTTAATATGAAATACACCTATTTAATGTAACAGATTTACGAGGGGGAGTCAGAAAATAAGATACCCTGTCGACTGTGGTCAGAGTTGTGTATAAAAGTCAAAAACTTGAAAGAGACATTAAAGATAAGACATATCTTTATTTTTTCTACATAATTACCAAGTACATTGAGGCATTTGTCATACCGTTTGATAAGCTTCAAAAAGCCCTCCACGAAAAAATCAGGGCTTTGCATACGGAAGAAGCGTTGAACGGCTTGTTTGAATTCAGCATTGCTTCCAAAGCACCTTTCGCTGAAATTCTTCATCAAAGCTGGAGACAGAGGGAAGTCCCTTCGTGCGAGATCAGGATTGTATGGCGGATGGGGTAGGCGCTCCCAACCAAGAGTTGCAATATGGTTTTGCGTTGCCGTCGTCGAGTGTTCATAGCCGTTCAACGCTTCGTCCGCATGCAAAGCCCTGATTTTTTTTTCCTGGAGGGCTTTTTAAAGCTTATAAAGCGGTATGAAAAATGTCTCAATGTACTTGGTACTTATGTGGAAAAATAAAGTTATGTTTTATCTTTAAAGTCTCATTACATTTTTTGTCTTTCATACACACCTCTGTCCACAGTAGCCAGGGGAAACTTATTTTCCGACTCACCCTCGTATAAATATATGCGAGAGTTAGTTGTAATATAAGTTTAACTAGTCTACAAAGGCCAGCGGCTTCATTCAATACATGTAATATAGTGCGGATATGAAGAAGTAAGCTTGATTTACTTTTGCACATTACCAAAAAGAACCTTGGTATATTTTTCATAAATAAACAAAGCACAATCTTCAAAAAATGTGTTTTCTGCATACGAGAAAACTATTTTGTTGCTGTCATCATTTTTTATTGGCGCCCATTGACCTGTCACTGAGAACATTATTCAGTGATGAAAATAGGTGCAAGTTGTTTGGGACCAATTTGAAGTTTTGGTGGATTTCCAAAGCATTCCCGACTAAGGGTGGACATAATATTTAGACCATACACTACAGATCGTGGACGCTTTGATGAATTGCAATACCTTTCATTTTGCATGCTCATTCATTCCGCTCACAATTATCGCTTCTTCTTTGTTCACGATTTTAAAAAAGGTCTGTTTTGCATATCCGTCAGACATAGCTTAACACACCCATCGGAGCTTTCTGCGAGCGCTATTTACGGTACTTCAGTCCGAACGAAGCGCAGCGATCCCAAATCGCAATTGTGTGGCCAAAAATCAGAAAATCGAAGTTTCGTATTTCGAAATGAAAAAAATTACACAGTATTTATAAATATCTGAAGATATATATTCTTAAATATTTTGGTTTTATAAGCATGTATCAATTCGCAATGCTTATGTGAAGTTGAGAGTTTTGAACGTTTCCAGCTGGTGCGTGAATTTCAGTTAAATTTGCTGCATTCATACCCTAATTGAGACCTTTTCACACATTTGTTGTTTTTTTTCTTTACGCTTCTCTGAAACAACATTAAATTAAATCTTTAATTTGATTTTTCGATTGCAAAATATCTCAAAACTTTAAAAAGTGGATTTTTTTTTTTTTAAATACTCAGTTTTAAGGCATTTTTGTTCATAAAAAGTGTTCTATAAAAAAAGTCCTTCCGAGTTCCTCGGACTTTCACAGTACAAAATGTAGAATGAACCTCCTAAAACGATATCCCACGAGATCTATTGCGACTTTTTACGACTTTGTGAGAACAAGTAGTTTGAACTTAATCAACTGGAAAACTTCATTTAATGTTTTAAATTTCCTGATTATTTGGAGAAAAAAAAATTATCTACTTACAAACAAATTTGATTAAATATTTTTTAATTCCCATGTACCGTCAGGTAACTATATTGTATTTTTTTCCGAAGTTTATTATTTGAGTTTAATTTAATTATATTAATTTATTTGTACATTTAAATTTAAATGAATACTTTAATGTAGCCTTACTTGTATGGATTTCATACATATTTGCATTTATTCTCATTTAAGAAAGGAACAATCTTAAAACATTAATTGGATAAAATGTACAGTCCACGCTCTGGGCTTTTATTAACTAGAAATATGTGTTGACCTGAAATTCGATATATGTGTAGAAGTATAACCACATATTGAGTAGTGAATGGTCTGACCTCACTAAACACTCCCCGCTATCATTATCTATGGCTTTAACTCCGTCTTCCTGTGGAAGGGGAGACCTTTATACACATCGTCTGAAGAAAACATTAAGAATTTTTATCAGTTTCGTTGACTGTGCAAGTCTGTTAGGCAGATTATTCTGCATACTTTATTCATCGATTACATGCTCTGTATTGATTAAAATTTTTACTTTGTGGATCTCAAAGTGTTATCTAGGAGACAACTAGGTAACATTGCACTTGTTTCTTTTAAAGATGTTTATGCTCGTATCTTGGCAGAATATTCATGAACAAAAAGGTTTATTAAAAATATCGTATAAAAAATCTGTTGGATATTCCTGCTGCATTGGAGGAAAACTAATAAAAATGAACATCAACTCGAACAGAAACATTGTAAGTGGCTTGACGGAATCATAGAATTTCCTGAGGATTTGTTAGTAGTTCTCGGTCCAAGTACATAAACTTTAATACTAAAAAAACGTGGGCACCCCAAAAAATCTTATGTTGAGGTGTTATACTTCAGAAGCAGTTAAGGTTTTATTAGTTGCTGGAGAAATAAAGGAAATAGAGTATCTATATG
This sequence comes from Maratus speciosus, assembly GCA_963932465.1. NCBI lineage: Eukaryota > Metazoa > Arthropoda > Arachnida > Araneae > Salticidae > Maratus > Maratus speciosus. The sequence continues at coordinate 72,814,063 of OZ010792.1, forward strand.
AGAAACGTAGCAAATAGTACACCCACATCTTCAAGGAAAAGTCTTGAAAAAATAATAAATATAGAGAGATAATGTACGCCATATTCACCTGAAGAAGCCCTATCTATTCTCGTTGAAACAAAATTAACCAAGAGATCTTATAATATATTAAGAAAATCGTCAAAAGAGTGAAATGCGAATATTTATCCTAGTTATAAGAAATTAGTGTCGGTTAAGAAACTTTGTTATCCGGAGAACACTCGATGTTCAGAAATGTATTGTAAAATTCCATTGCAAAATTTATTCAGTCACACCATTAAAAGAACATTGCAAACATTAAAAGCCGAAATTTGATGGATCATAGGCATTACACCAAATTATATTTATCACATTCTGTTTATTATGTCTACAGATATTAGTGTAAGCAATTATGTGCATGACTAAGGTTTGTTGATTTTAAATGTGGATAAGCAATAACAAAGAAAATAAGAATATATATATGTGAAAATTTCATCAACCCTTTGAATGAAATGCTGTGGTTATTTGAAATGTGGAAATCCGCATTTCTGAAGGGTTTTTTTTCCGGTAAAAAGTTATAAAATTGAAGATTTTATTTGTAAAAAATTAAAATCTTTTAGGGATGTTAGACATTTTATACCAGTGGGGGTAGTGGAAGAAAAATTAGAAATTTGAAATGTACTGGAAATTCCGATGAATAAATATTTGTTTAACATCACAAAAATAAAGCAATAAAGGCAGATTCTGCATTTTTTAATTGGAATTTCAGAGGTATTATTCTCTGTGTAATAGAGAGAGGCAAAAAAAAAGGAGGGGGGATCAAACATTTTGGAAGTAATCTAATTTATGAATTGTGTGATTTATTATTAATTCATAGTAAATACAAATGTCGAAAACTTAAAATAGAGTAATATATATATTTAAATTTTTCTTTGCTATAGAGGCAAATGGAGAAATGGGAGATTTCACGTGTGTGGGAGGAGGGAGGGGGGGATGTAACTGATTGTTTATCTGTGTATTTTATTGATTGCTTATATCCTTTATCGTTGCTTTGCAATAACATTAAAAAGAGAAAAAATAAGATTTTAAGCTATATATCTTGACGGAGGGGGTGGGGATAAAAATTTCGGTAAAGACTGAATTGGATGACTTGTCTTAAGAAAGGAGAAATTATTCAATGTAATTAAATGCGGAAAATTCTCATTCCTGTGAAGAAAAAAAATCTTTTGGAATGAGAATTCTTCTTATCCCCTCTTTTACGCCCCCCAAGCCCCTCCCCCGGAACCCCTAATTACATTTAGTTTACATTCACAATGTAATATCTTTCAGAATGTTAGAAAATCAAAAATGAATCACATACAATCACTAGGAAAGCCAGAAATGATTTTTCGCCACATGATCGCGATTTGGGACCACTGTGCGACGTATGGATAGCTCCCGCATTAAGTCGATGTCTAGTTTTCCCCTACGGAATGAAGCTTTCTTGTGAAAATAAAGAAGGATAATCTTTTTGTTTCGACTAAGTCTCATATGTAATTATAAGATAATCATAATTTCAATTACTTATTTGTAAATAACAAAGATTTCACAATGTTGGTTCATTGTAACCAAATCATTACTCTTTAATTATTGTAAAATAAATTAGACGTATTTAAATTATCACATTATATTAGCATGGTGTTTAAACTTGTTTAAAATAAGTCCATGGATTTTTAGCTTGAATGATGTTACTGCAAGATATAGAGCCATTTTTATTTCAAACCGAGATCAAAGCACTGTAAAAAAAATCTATGAGGTTACTAAAAATTTTCTAGGAAACTGGGATATCTAGACATTTTTATGTAACTGCAATAAAAAAAATCATATAACAGATTCGCGTTTACACTGCAAAAGTATCTGTAAGGTTCCCAAGAATTTTCTACGAAACTGGGATGCTTAGAACATTTTATGTAACTGCAACAACAAAAAACCGTCTAATTACCCATGGTTATCGATAAAATTTTAGAACGTATACTATTTTTTGTAGCTTTACAAAAATAATTTTGCAGATTTTCATCTTTTTTCTTTACGGAGTACAGACAAAATTCTAGTAAGCATACAGATTTCTGTAGCTTTTACAAAAACTAGTTTTGAAGATTTACATCTTTTTCTTACAGTGTACCGTGTTATTCTTCATTTAACAGATGACTTGGTGTTTTCATAACAAATATGTATATGTGGATTGGATTGAAATTTTTCTTACATTTTAATTCGGCAGTAGATATTCACTTTTTATGGAGTCCCAAAAATGAGATTTTCGCATGAAAAATTGGAGTTTAGCTTTGAGACTACTGCTGAATTATCGATTAAGTTTACTTTTAGTTGATGCTTAAGTTGCTATCATTAATGATTCTGCGTCCACTCATGCCAGTGGTTAGCATGCTGGTTAAAAAATGACGAGCTTGAGCAGATGCTAATGTGTTCAATGACAACTCGGTTTGAGATGACTGTGCAAAATTTTCATGGTTTTCCTTGTCTGAGAAAGGAAAATCAAGCTTATTTTTCTTCAATTCTCATCACGGAACCCATATCCCTACACCACTATAGACAAACTGGCTGATACCCAGCAACAATTGCCACAACCAGTAATGTTTTCTGCAAATGTCCACCAATCGTTTCTGCTGAGCTTCTTTTTTATTATTAGGGAACACGTGAGTACGTTTTATTGAACAATGGTTGCTACCTACCAATTGACTTCCTTCTCTGTGATGTACTACTCAAAATTTGCAGATTTTATTCAATCAACTGCCATAGTAATTTTTTATTTTTTACATTATGCATTTCGATTCAAAATTGGAACACATTCCGTAAATGTTATTCTGATTCACTTAAAAGTAAAAAATATTTAAGAAATGTGCAATCTTTGCAAAATACTCACCTTCAGACGTGCGTTCTGGACTATTCGGATATTTAACTTTGGAAATAATAAGTTAATTTTTTGCGCTGAACGGACAGTGGTGTTAATACACAGTAAAAAAAAATGTAGCTCTACAGATGTAAAGCTACATACTTACTGAACTTTCATCTGTAACAGTACAAAAAAACCAGCAAATCTACAAAACTAGATTTTGTAAAGCTACAGAAATCTGTAACTTTACAAATGAATCTGCTAAATTTACAGTTACTAAAGTTTTATCTGTAACCATGGTTGCAGTAACATGAAAAGTTCTAGGCATCCCAGTTACCTAAAAAAATTTTAGTAACTTTACAGATTTTCTGATTTGCGGCGCAAAAGTGCGTCTGTTACAAGGATTTTTGTTGTTGCTGTTACATAAAAAGTTCTAGGAATCCCAGTTTCCTAGAAAAACTTTAGTAACTTACCAGATTTTTTTTACAGTGTACTTTTGCCTTCGATGGCCATCTAAATTCACTTTACGAAAATGAATGTGAGTATACTCGGAAACCATTTCTTCGCGAAATACCTCAAACATTCGAGAATCAGGTATCAATAATTATTTCCTCAACTACCCAGGAATTTTTAATTTGTCCTTAATTTTATTTATTTATTATTATTATTATTAGGGTTCCGTACTTAAAAAGTAAAAACGGAACCATTATAAGATCACACTTGTGTCTGTCTGTCACAGCCATTTTACTCGTAAACTATGGAACGTGGAAAGTTCGAATTCGGGGAAGCAATAAAGACCATTGACCCACATACACTGCTCAAAACAATTAAAGGATATTTGAAGTTTTATATAAAATAAAGATATAAACGAAATTTTTTTGCCGAAAATAGAAGAAGAGAATCACAAATGCAAATTTTTCTGGTTTTCAAACTGTGGAGTATGCAAATTTTGAGTTCGACGTCAAAAACGTCGCTTCAGCGGCAGCGAATGAAATTTGACTTTCAACTGGATAAAAGAGAATGAAGACAAGGATGATCGGCATTCAGTGATTGCTTTGTTTCGATGAGTACGATGTCTCAGCGAAGTCATTTGACAGATTCAGAAGCTTTGAGAATTGTTGGTAGGTTAGAAGGGGGCCAAACTCAAGCCGAAGTAGCGCAAGCCATTGGAGTGTCACAAAGTGTCATTTCCAGGATCTGGAATCGTTTTTTGAAGAGTGGATGTGCAGGCCGAAGACCAGGGCAAGGTCGTAGACGGGCAACAACGCCCACTGAAGATCGGTATTTAGCGTTAACAGCTCGGAGACACCGAACCATGAACGCTACTCTTCTCCAACAACACCTTCGCTCGGCTACAGGCACCACGATTTCAACTCAGACTGTCCGAAACCGGCTCCATGCTGTAGGACTGTATGCTCACCGACCGATGATATGTGTTAGATTAACATCAAGGCATAGTCGCGACCGCAGGGAGTGGGCAACCGAGCATATCAACTGGAGGAGAAATGAATGGAGCAATATTCTGTTTTCTGACGAGTCCCGTTTTCCTGTGCATCTGGATAATAGGCGTATTTTCATCTGGAGGGACTGTGGCAGTAGGAATAATCCTGCGTTCGTGCACGAAAATGTCAGATTTGGCGGTGGAGGAGTGTTGGTGTATGGTGGCATCTCCATTGACGGGCGCACTGACCTCTACATCATTCGAGATGGAGCTCTGACTGGTCGCCGATATAGGGATGAGATCCTCAGACCTATTGTAGTCACTTACGCTGCAGCAATCGGAGAGAACTTCATTTTAATGGACGATAACTGCAGGCCACATCGTGCAAACCTGGTGGAGGATTTCCTTTTCGAGGAAGGAATCGTTCGAATGGAATGGCCAGCGTGTTCTCCAGACATGAATCCAATCGAGCACGTTTGGGACGCTCTAGGAAGACGAGTTTCTGGCCGCCAACAACCCCCACAAACTCTCCAAGAACTGGAAAGAGCTCTTCTGGAAGAGTGGGGCAGAATACCCCAACTCGTCATTAATAGCCTCATTGAGTCCATGTCTCAAAGGTGTTCAACGTTGCTGGCCGCCCGTGGAAACCATACCCCCTACTGAAAATGATTTTCTTTGAAGAAAACACCTTTTCTTATTCTTTTTTTCTCATATGCACAAATTGTGTTTTTTTTCTTTAGTACACAAATGCGCAATAAAATGCATTTTTTCTGCCAAACATGTGTAATTTGTTCTCATATAACCTACTATGTCTGTCGACCATGTATCAATCAGCTAAACAGTTTACCAGATACAAAATCCACCTAAAACTGCAATATCCTTTAATTGTTTTGAGCAGTGTATTTTCATACTAATAAACATTCATAAATAAATTTAGTAAAAAAGTAGAGGGGCTAATTATGGTACTTGAAAAAAAAAATCTTTTCATTGTATATCATGTGGGGTATCCTGTGAAAGCTTTTGTAACGCTGAACTCAAAAATACATTCCTTATTTTAGGTATTATATTTTCAAAGATATTGTTGAAAATGTAGCGCAAAAATATGTTCCCCCCCATCTAATTCCGAATCTACTGAAACTAAAATTATGAAAAAATTAGAGGTAGTAGACATTAATATAAACCTTGCCGGAAAATTATAGCGATTACCCTAGGTCACATAGTTTTTGAGTAATTACCATTTTTCTGTTATACACAAATTTCGATTTACGGGCATTCAGAAAAATTGTTGAGCATCGCTGACTATACCTATCGTTGCAGAAGAATAAAAGCATTGTTGATAATGATTTTCGAAAAAAATCATCGGTAATTAGCCGAGATATTAACACTTAAAGGTACGGTCAGTTTGGACATACACAAGGACAGGGGCGGCGTACTCTATGCTTAGTTAACAACTTTTAATGATATATATAAGTAATGTAATGTCCAGTAACAGTATAAAAGCAATAAACGTCAAATTGTTAAAAATATACTAATTTAAGGGGTCTAGGGATTCTAAAAAGTGGAAAAAAAAGAAAAAAAAAGACCATATTCAACATTTAATGTCGTAAAATGTATATGATTTTAAAACACAATTTTAATTGGAATGAAAGATATAAGTATGATCTTTCGTTTCATGTATTTAAAAAATTGCAAGATACAGAATTAGTATTCATAGGGGGCTCGAAACTGTTAGACATTTGTCGAACAAAAAATTGGCAAAACAGTTTACGCGCAGGATTACAGAATAAATATTGCAACTAGAATGAAAATTTTGGTGCTTACTTATACTTCAGATTGTAATAATTTCCCTGAACTTAAATAAATTTGTATTTAAAGCATTTTTATATTTTTAATGCAATGTTGCATTTAGCTAATGCAAAATTTTGAAAATTTCAACAGTAAAATCACCTAAATTTTTTTTTAAACAATAAAAAGGAAATTTTAGGTTCAGTTTATAAAGACTAACATGAATTATATGTTTTGAAAATTTCATGAAAAAATATTCAGAAGTTTTTGAGGTATCCTGCGCGTTATGCCCAAAAAACGCCATTTGGAAAATAATGATTTAAAGTTTCGGAAACTCCGCTTCAGCTATTGAACGGGTATAATTCTAAAAGCCGAAACTTTTGTTCTAATGGGAATTTCAAGGAAACAATTATATCAAAATAGTCAGAAAATATAGGTGTTTAACATCTAAAAAAATTAAAATTTCTTAAATTTTGAAGCTTTAAGAGTCCTGCGACCACTTAATCATTTCCGGCACGGAGTAATTCTATTTATAAAATTATGAAATAATGAACTGACACCAGAATTTATAATCGAATTTATTAGAAAATATGAACTTGCTTATTTTCACGTACATGATAAAAGGAAAATTTTAATTAAATATTCTTGGTGCCGTTTGTCTGTTTTGAAATTAAAATTAGGTGTCCGTTTTTTAAGGGCATCGCCCTCGAAAGATTTAATTAGAATGAATCGCAAAAATACTGTGCGATTCGCGATAGTTTGCATTGATTGTATCTCTCAATACACCTCGAGTGACTTTAAAAGTTAATTAAACACCTATCTGGAAAAACGCGGCACTGACCAAGGCGGCGTTGCAACTTTGAGACCTCAATTCGAAGCGCGCTTAGCACAATGCCAAATTCAAACTTTGAACAAAAGTTTTTTTTTAGCTACATTGTAGAAATAAAGGTTATTACTACGCTGAATTTAGTTTCCTGAAATGCCAAATGAAGTTTAACTATCCACTGCTTTTATTGTCAGTACCGAATTAAGTTCATCATAAACAGATTAGGATAATATTAAAAAAAGTTATACGATATTTGATATTATTTAGGTTCCATATCTCTTTGAACTTTCATGGTATACCCATTTACACTTTTCTAATATATACAGTTATACCCAACCCTATGTTGTGTAGTTTTTTACAAAGTCTTAGTATTCTTTCTGCAACCTTTTTGTTTTTTGTGTTTTTTTTATAATACAATTACAAATTCATATATTTATTCTACGGAATCCTCTGTGCGTGAGTATTGCTCGCACTTGACCGTTTATTTTTAAAATATGGGGCTCTGCCCCCTACGAGCTACGCTCGCCAACCCCCGTTCAGGCACACCAAAATCCAAAAAGCACGCTAATTTGATTGGCTTTAAAAATATTGAATTAAAATTTAAAAAAAAAAACAAAAACAGTAGCAATCTCTCTGTAAACGGATTTACACTCATTTTCCTTGGATTGCGGATTTTTAAGACCAAATCTGCTGCTGTTAAGAGATACAATGGCTGTTAATGTATTTAATTAAAAATATTAGTTAAATGTTTGAAAATAAGCTAATGTAAAATGAATTAAGTAAACAGTGTCATTGTCTCCCGGTATTTTTTAACAGTGCTTTTAAATAATTAATTTTAAATGCATCGTTTTAAATGTGACGTAATTTACACCAAAGTGTTATTTCTCTGTTAGAAAGAAATATTACTTGCGCTGTCTTCGAATTCATGATAATAGTTGAAAAGATTATCTCAAAATATCTCGCACAAATATATTTTATAATTTAAATTATTTTGCCATATTTTTTGGCCATTTTAAATATGACGTAATTTCCTCCATTTACAAGCTGTAACGCATATTTTTTTTTATTTTTACATTTTGTTTCTCTTTTAAAATTGAAGCGTAAATATGGTTCTTATGACGTAATTTTCCTGCTTTTAACATGTAATCATTTAATTCTAATTTTAAAGTTTTTTTTTCTGTTTATAATAGTCACGTGTAAATAAATTTTTAATTTGAAGTAAACATTATTGTTTGCGCTGTTTATACAATTGGCAACAGTTTAAATTAATAACATTTTCTAAAATATATAAAAAATATCTCTCGAAATGCTGAAAATTTGAATTTAAAATAGAAATTAAACCTCAAAAAATGAGACAAAGAAAAATGCAATCTGCACACCGGGAACTTATAACGTATAAAATGATCTAAAAAAGATGAAATTCTTATGTATAGTTTTTGACCAGAAAAAAAAACTTTTTAAATGGAACGTTTCTGTCCAACTTTAGCATTAAATATCTCTTAAAATAATTCTTCGATTTGAAAACTGCCTACATCAACGTGTTTATCAGACATTTCTCTATAATACCACTGATTCTCATATTTTTGTATGCAACAGTTTTTTTTTAATATTAACGAAGAAAGGCCATGCTTAAGCATTCAAATTGGATGCCGATCTACCGGGAATATCTACGCAGACTTTCATTGGTCCATTTCCAAATCAAAACTTTTTTTTATATGTAGAAGGATTACATCTATCTTTTTCAATTGAATAACAACTATTATCATAATTATCAATGGCTGGTATAGTTCAAAATTTAAAAACTGAAAACATAACATTTCATAAATATAAATTTTTTTTATAATATTATATTTGTATTGCTATGATAAAACATTTAAAAAAAACAAATACAGGGTGTTCGAAAATTCCTTGACGCATTTTAAAATTCGATATAAAATCTAGTAATTGTCGTACAGGATTGCGGTTTGGACTAAAAGGCTTATTAAGATGAAAAGTTTTCTTCAAGTTAATGAAAATAATTTGTTCCAAATTTCGATCATAGATGACGCCAGTTTTCTCTATGTTCGCTTTCAAACATTAGTTTTTTCTGCTTTTCAGATTAATTTTAACGCTATGACACAGAGAGGACGACTGCCATTCGATAGACTGACGACTGGGAGTCGTCATTTCTGTGTCATAGCGTAAAAAAGAATCTGAAAACCAGAAAAAAACTCACGATTGAAATCAAACATTCAGGCAAGGGACGTCATCTATGATCGAAGTTTGTATTAAATATTTCCACTCACTTGAAGATAACTTTTTATCCTGAGAAGCATTTCAGTCCAAACCGCACTCCTGTACGATAATTACTTGATTTTATATTGAATTTTAAAATGTGTCCAGGAAATTTCGGAAACCGTGTATTGTTCAGATTTTGGAACAGATGTCATAAATTCCCGGGGCCACCATTCTGGAATTTTTCTTGGCGTGAAAACCCCTTTTCCGCCAAGTAGTAAATGTCGCGAAACACCGGTTTATGCGCATGTTAGGCTTAACGAAAATAAAAAATAACGAAATAACGAAATAACGAAAATAACGAAAATGAATGAGCGCCACGCGCTCATTAACCGAAAAAAACATCACTGGATTCAGCATTTCTCGCTGTGTAGCATTCTAAAATTTCAGTAGTTCTTGCTGTGTAGCCATCTCAAAATGTAAAAAACTCGAAGGGCAAACAAATATACATAAAATTATCAACATACCTTAACAGACATCTGCTTTCTTCAAATCTCAAGCACGAAATACTGCCATAGCATCAACGTCATTTTCAAAAATAGGCTTATGAATACGCATTTACACTCTGTAGACAAACCTCCTTTTTTGTCAAAATTTCCTCAAATTTCTTAATTACTTCAACAAGAATGTTTAAACGGACTACAGAAACCATAATCAATCAAATAATTCCAATAAATTTAACATAAAAAAAGACAGAACAATACAACACAAAATCAAACCACATCCACAATATCCTAGCCGAAAATGACCTTCTCAGGGGTTGCCAGAATACGACACGCCAAACACACACGTCACACGGAGATCAACCTATCGATAAACATCGCCAACATAAAATCGCCAAGAAATGTCAAAACATCTAAGATGGTGTCCATCCGGGAATATAACGCATCTGAGCCCAGATTTTTCTACGACCACCAACATTTTCTCACGAACCACTCGTGGTTCCCGAACAACTCAGGTTCATAACAAATTCCAACGAAATAGATCAACCAGATTTAATTATAACAATCATGTATAAGAACATACATACAGACATATATGCACACACAACCACAAACAGACAGACATATATATATAGGAGAAATTCCAGATATTAAATATAGCTATATACATATATACATCCAGTGTTATATACGAAACAACTGAAGCAATTTAAGGTCGAAGTCTAAACAGATGTCAAGTGTTTTAGTCATTTAAAGATACATTAAAGTCCTTTATATTGACAAAAAAAATTTCTTTAACATTAGATGAATTGATCGATTCTTCAACGTTAGCAATTGGATTTTACGCATGACATTTCGTTCCATAAGAGACTAGAATTTTTTTTTAGAAAACATATTTTCCAATTTTTGTAACGTTATTCCTATCCATTTTTTAAGGAAATAACTTCGTAGAATTTATTTTTCCTGTTATCTTAAAAGTTTCTTATTCAGCAGACGTAGGATCAAGTTAAGAAATTACCTTTTCAATTTCGTTGTTGTAAGTTATCTCTTTTAATACGAGAATTTCTTCAAAATCGCAAATCTTTATCTTTAGAATGTTATAGAATATTATATGATCTTTCATCTGGTATTAAAATAGTTGTGGTTTGATAAATCAAAGGATACATTTTTTTTAAAGTATTTTCATAAAACATTTTTGATTGTTACGCACACGTATATATAGTATATGTGTGTCTGTGTTTGTTTGTGCGTGTGCATGTCTTTTTGTATATACAGGGTTATTATAAAACATCTCCCGATATATGAGCCTCTAACTATCATACCCTTTAGAGAAATTTTGATCTAAAATATTTTGAGGTAGGCGATCAAGAATCATATGAAAGACAAGAGTTAAACTTTAACAGTTACAGTTATAGAGACAAAATTTCGTAACTTTCAAATAACAACGTGTAGTTTTTATTATATAATCCCTTCTCCATAGTGAAAAACCATAAATAGCGTTGGAATTGTAACCGCAGCACGAAAATCGTCCGCGCTAGCTAGACTAAGAAGAAAAGTAAAAACAACTAATAAGGACAGAGAAGCAACAGAAAGCAAAACATTTTATTGTGTTTAACAAGCTTTCTACGTGGCAGCCTCCACACAAGGTGACACTTTGCATGAGGCAAATGGTGGATAGCACTGAAGCACGCACCATGGGAAGAGGAATCTGTTGATCTTGACGTCTGATGGAATCTGTCAAATCGGATACAATTTGAGGATTAAATAGATACACTTTGTACTTCAGGTATCCCCACAGCCATAAATTCATTGGAGTGAGATTGGGGGAACTTGGCGGTGACGGAAATGTGAAATGGTGGAAAACAATCTATCACCAAACTATTGTGTTAAGAAACGTTTGGCTGAAGACCCCACATGTGTTGGAGCGCCATCTTGCATCTACACAACTATCAGATAACGTATTTTGCTGTTGTAAATTAGGAATTACGTAATTATGCAATATTTCTAGATAGAGAGCACTCGTTACTGTACACGTTTGTTGAACAGTGGCATTACCCTCTTGAAAGAATTAAAGGCCGAGGATGAAGATGTATGTTATATTTCACAAGACTGTCACGTGTTATTCTTGTAACGGAAGAGATACCACAACATGGGGATTATTGTCTGCTCAGTGGGCGGATATCTTCGAATTAACGTTACCAATCAACGAGAAATGGTTCTCGTCAGTCCACAGAAAGCGTAAAGTCCAGCTGTCATCCTACCGGGTGAGGAACTCATTCTCAAAATCTAGCCGTTGTTGCTTATCACCCGCTTGCAACATCTGAACACACTGGAACCGATACGGAAACATGTGTAGAGCAGAGCTAGATACTTGCGAACAGTAGAATTTGGCAACTGCTTGACGCGTGAAATAGCGAGTGCACTTGAAAGAGGAACTTCGCTCATCATCTCATGGACTTCTGCAACAGCCTCGGCAGGAACGGAAGGTCGTCGCTCAGGACGAGATAAAAGGCGCGTACAACCATTTTCTTCAAATGCGTAGTGCCGTACGATATTAACAGTACTCAGCATTTTCCATTGTTTGGGCGATAGTGGCTTCGGCTGCATTTTGTCAGTTCAGGTAATATATCTTTACAATTTCCCCACTTTCTTATGCTGTAAGCGGCATTTTGTTTAAAGTGAAAGAAAACAAAATACGCGGCACGCATATCAGAGTGCCGTCTCTTTCACTTAGTAGAACGACGTCAGTTATAACGGTGTTTTACACCGAACCAGGAAACACACGATTGAAAATCAGGTGTTTTGAATCAGGTGTTTTACACCGAACCCACCTTTGTCTATTCTTCTCGTTTCGAGGACGATTCATTAGGCTGGAATCAGAGCCAAAGCACAGTATGAAATGTGACGTCGTTAGAAAAGAAAGTCGTACATTGATGAGTGCAACAGTTGTTTCCTCTTTTAGCTTCTTAGGCTGTCTAGCGATGGTAATTTTCGTGCTATAGGTACAACTCCAAAGGGTTTTATGTTATTTCAAAATGAAGATCAAATTCCTATAAAAAAATCCCTGCTGGCTCGGCCTACAGGTAGAAGTAGATTTTGAAGTTAATTACTAATTTCACCAACAAAACTAAATAAAAATTAAAGATAAACCCCGTTAAAAAAATTTATCTGGTCGCTTTTGACGAATTTTTAATTTCATTTTGCTGTAAGAATTCGTTTTATCAGAACCATATGAAGGTGGAATTCAAAAATGTATTTTCAACAACTCGAAGTTTCAAAGCTCAACAACTCGAAATTTTCTGATACGTTTTCTCATTTTTAAAAGTAAAAAACATGAAACTTGCTGATGAGATTTTTTGAAGAGATTTATAAGCGACTTGTGTTTTATTTTTCGTTCAGTTAATTAGAACTCGATTTACAATTATTTTCTCAGTACGACTATATTTTTTTTCGCTTCCAGCACTATCGCTTCGGGAAATTCGGTTCAAAATACCCACTTTATGAGCATTTTTTGAAATATATTCTGCCTTTATCAAAATATAGAACGATAAGCACATTATATAGTTTCTGAATAACAGAACCTGCCAATTGGATGCGCTTGAGAGCGAAAATTTATTTAACAAGTAAGAAAAATCATCCGTTAAGCATGGATTATGAGACACTTTCCAACACTTCCTGGATGCTTTAACAAAACTTCGTTATTTAGAGAAATAAGGTATAAAGGAGAACTAAGTAAACATTTTAGAAAACGCATGAAACATTTGAAAAACTGATTTCTGCAATTACCGTCTATAGCCAAATATGTATTCCAATTCTTTTGAACAGCCCCGTATTTGATCTGTAGATTGATGTACACAGTCGATCCTCGTTATCCCGACACTCTAAAGTCCAGAAAAAAGTGTCGTCATAAGCGGATGTCGCGGTAACCGGAGTTGGAAAAATATATGTTTATAAAAATCTGTATTTTTAATTAATTTAGGACAATTTTATATTCATAACTGATTTTGCAGTTTTAAGCAATGAAACATTATTATTAAACAAAATAAACACAAAACAAAATTGAAAAGAATAAAAATCAGATTTATGATGACTTATTTTTACTTTCTTCTATCTTTACAAGAAGAAAATATTGGATTCATGAAAATTTTCGAATTCCGGTTTTCGACGGATTTACACGTTTTAGGGGTCAGAGATTCCAAAAAACATGTTTTTACAAAATGTCTGTCTGTGACTCTGTGAGTCTGTCTCTCTGTCTGTCTGTCTGTCTGTCTGTATGTGACACAAATTTTGTGGGCGCTCTATCTCAAGAACTAATGCACGGAATTTAATAAAAATTCATATTCACTGAGTCCCTAATACAAATTGATGCTGATTAGTTTTTGGTGTAAATCGCTCAACAGGTGGCGCTGCTATGCTGCATTTTTCACGATTTTCGCAATACCTCTATCTCAAGAACTAATGCACGGATTTTGATCAAACTTCAGATTTAGTTAGTCCTTGATATGAATTGATGCTGATTATGTTTTGGTGTAAATCGTCCAACAGGTGGCGCTGTTATGAGGAATTTTGTAGGATTTACACGATTTTCCCAATAGCTCTATCTTAAGAACTAACGCACGGATTTTCATCAAACTTCCGATTCAGTTAGTCCTTGATATGACTTGCTACTGATTATGTGTTGGTATAAATCGCCCAGCAGGCGGCGCTTCTGTGCTGCCTTTTTACGATTACCTCAATAGCTCTATCTATAGAACTAATGGACGAATTTTCATCTAATTTCAGATTTAGTTCTATGTTGACACAAGTTGTTGTTAATTAGGTTTTGGTGTTAATCACCCAATAGGTGGCGCTGCTATGCAGGAATTTTCACGATTTTCGCTATAGCTCTATCTCAAAAAACTAATGCACGGATTTTCTCCAAACTTCAGATTCAGTCAGACGCTGACATAAATTGTTGCTGATTAGGATTTGGTATAAATCATCTAATAGATGGCGCTGCTAGTCAGCATTTTGCTGGATTTAGACGATTTCAGCGATAATCATATCTCAAGAACTAAAGCACGGAATTTCATATCTTTAGAATCCTCATGAGATGCATAGATTGCCATTTAATTTTGGCAGTGTGATAGCGAATTTTGAAGTATTAACATGTATGAGATAGAAGAAAGTTTTGGGATTGGTACATCCGACTAGTTTTTTATTATTACATTAAGTATTGATGAATTAAGGTTTGCTTATCCCTAGATGTGCTTCCTATAGTTCTTTTTTCAATATTATACAATGACTTGTAATCAATATTCGTTTTTTCAGAAATGAATGTTAGATAATTTCTGATCGTTGCAATGCAATGCAATGCTATTTAAGTCTGCTGAAAAACGCTGTGTCACCACAAGCGCCGCCTGACCACAACAAAAAGACCGCGAGTAGACTGATACGTCTAGCTGGCTGTTAAATTTATTTGTTAGTTATTGTTAGTTATATTTGTTAGTAAATAAGTTATTGTTTAGTGGTCATTCATAGTGTGTGGGTTTATTTATTCAGAAGGATTAAAGTAAAATTTCTCATTTTTTTCAATAGGTATTTTAGACACTTTTGTGAAAAGTTTGGCTGAGACATTTCTTACCGCTTAATTTCTGTGCTTATAAGATGGATTATGGAAAATGTGCAATTTTCCTGAACTGTCGTGATATCCGGAGTTGAAAATTATTCAATGATGTAAAATCCGGAGTTTATTTACATTAAAACCATATACAGATAATCGGGACTTTGAAAAACTGACGTGATAAGCGGAGTGCCGTGAAAACCGGGTGTCGGGAAAACGAGGTCTGACTGTATACTATATAATGGGAAAATTTAATTTAGCAAGAAAACGCATAACAGTTTGAAAATTCTCTTTCAGCAATTTATACTAATAGATCAAAACATACGTGTATACATTTGTACAGCACTGTAGTTAACCTAGTACCTTTATTACACACCTTTATTACACAAAATAAAACATTTTTAAAACTACTAAAATCACATTTCCAGAAATTTTCAATTATAGACGGCCATATATCCGATTCTTTGTGTGACCCTGCATATCCTTGTATCTATGTTGTACAAACATTTCTTAGTAAACCAAATGCAGTTCCGCTTAAAAATGCATAACTCATTTAAAAACCACCTTTAAGAAATTTGCACTCATACCCAGTAACCATTACGAATATTTTTGTGTAGCCCTGTATATGAATTACAACATTTATACACACCATATACTATACATAAATATAGTGAAACTTAAAAGCACATAACATAATTAAAAATGCATTTCCAGCAATCATCGCTAATGTACAGTACTTCGGATACAATATAAAATCTGAAAGTTGTTGTGTGTCCCTGTAAATGCTATGCACTTCGTATTATACATGAAATAAGTTATAGTAAACCTCAGTGAAGTATATCAATTTCATTCTACATGAAATAATTTAACATAATTAAAATACGCCGCAAACAATTCCCTCCAACCCTGTATCGTCCTGTAACGGCATTATTTTGTGTGGCCCTGTAAATGAATAATAACTATTCTTTGCACCGTATATTCTATAGAATGCGTATTTTAATGCACTGGATAAATGCATATCAATTTTATTACATTTGAAAGAAGCATGTAACACCATTAAAAACTATTTTAAGCGATTTTTTCCCATAGGCCGTAATGTAACGAAACACTTTTGACTGTCCCTGTAAATGAACTAAACATGCTAGAAACTTTTTTGAAATAGGGATCGCGCTATGGTAGAGATCACTAATATCCAAAAATTTCAGAACGATCCGAGTATATTTACGAGATTTAGAACGCGGACAGACGGCCAGACAAACCGAAGTCATAAACACTTTTCAACTTTGTTGGAAAGTGGTAAAAATGAGTCAGAAAATAGGCCGTTTGGATTTGAGAACACTGCGGCATTTCATACGATAATTTTTAAGTCAATCCTTATTTTTGTTTATTTTATTTATTTTTTCTTTGCTGTAAGAGTTGATCCTATCAAAAACTTGTCAATACGAAAGTTGCATATAATATTGAGAAGATGAATAATAAATTTACGTGTAAGTGATACATCGAGAATTCAATAAGTTATGAATTTTTTTCTTCTTCAATCAACCTCCCACCTTATCTTTCGTTTATAATTTGTTTTTGCAGTAAGAGTTGGTCCTATCAAGAACTTGTCAATATAAAAGTTCTAGATAATATTAAGAAGATTTATAATAAGTTTAAGTGAATTCTATATCTTAAGAATTGACGAAGTTATGAACTTTTTTCTCCCTAAAATCCTATTTTTTTCGCCACTTGACCCCATTTATTATTTTATCAAAAATCTGTGATACATAAATTTCTGGCCCTAGAAGATTTCTCTAGAAGTAATAATAATTTTAAACTGATTTGATATGCATAAAAATTAAGGAGTTATGGGGTTTATTCGGTTTTCACAAAATCCCTCCATACTTCCACCGCTTTGGACCGATTTTGCCCATTAACGAACTCGACCGATACTTTCCATCCCTCGATTTTGTGAATCAATTGGAAGAGATTACGGAAGTTATCGTGTCCATAAAAAAGTTGACTTTCAGGAATAAAAATCTGGTGAAACTAAACTTACTAAATTAACATTTTAATCTGATAGATGAATGTCTTATAAGGGTTCAAAACAAAGAAAAAATGGTCAGCAGCAAATTTTTTTTTTATTTAACTGAGGTTTAAGTTAAACTTGCAAGTTTAAATTTCTCAACCATTTTACCTCAATTTTTTTTATTTTCTTCTGAATTTTTATTCATAATGAATTTGCATAGCACCAGCAGGAAATTCACATAAGAAATAATAACAATGTAGTATTTTTAGTATAACATTGTCTTAAAGGGGTGTTAAAGAATAGACGGAAAGGTAAAAGAAGGGGACGGTATAGGGAAAAAAAGGGACTGTAAGGGGGAAAAAAGGATGGTAAGGATGGGACGGTAATTAAAATTACCACTTAATTTTAGGCAAATCATGTTAAGACTAAGTGATAGCCACAATGTTCATTGATTTTTAGAAACAGTTATTTGCATAAAAGGTGGGGAAGGATTGTACTTTGTGTACTTTGGCATTTCACCGTTGGCAGTAGAGCTGAAAGGTACGCATTTTTTGACTCTCTGTCCACCCCCCCCCCTCCCCCCACACACACACACATTTTTACACAATGTTTTAGTGTTAATTTAACTTTTATTTTAAGCACTGATGAGGAAACCTTAGAGGTTTTGAAACAGCTGTATGCTTTTAAACATATTTTATTTGTGCCTTTATACGTTGTTTCTTTTTTTAACAGTTATTTACATTGGATTAAATTAAAAAAAATAATTTACCTCGAAAAAACGCAGGAATAAACCTTGAGGACCGTAAGACTACCAATAAAGCCACGATGCTTGAAATAGATATTTAAATGCTGAGTTAAATTTTGCAGTAAATTTCCTGTCAAAGAATTTTAGACATTCTTTCTCTGCTTTAAGAAAAAACTTAAAAAAAACTCTGTGACTGCATCAGAAGTAATTTTCTGTATAATTTTAGAAGAGGGACGGTAAGGAATCTAAAATCCAGGGACGGAGTTAAGAAAATAAAAACCGTAAAATTGTGTGTATATTAATTTTTTGCTAAACGTTTATGTAAAAAAATAGTCCCAGTTTCAAAAAAATTACATCGAATTACATTTAGTGAAACAATTTTATACAGACAGCCCCAAACCTAAAAATCAGCATCAGGGCACTGGACGGTATAAGAGTTTCCTAGATATTTGGATCTCCAACGTCGTCCAAAACTTATTTAACTCGCTAATATTGTTATGCAGTCATGCAATGCGATGTTCCCCAATATATGAAAAAAACAAACACAAAAATATGTACTAAAAAAAATTATTATTTAAGGACTTAAAAGTCAAAAATTTCTGAGAATGGTCATATCTATATACATACAGGGTGTCCGGTCTCAACGGTGTCCAATGTCCAATTCCTAAACCGTTAGTTATAGATATATAGTTCCGGTTACAAAAATGTTTTAAATTAGTTAAAGAAATATTTTAAAAGCGATTTGGGTCAATAAAAACATTTCTTAATAAATTAAGAAATTTAATATTTTATACGGTCCTTCGGTCCTATAAGGTCCTATTTTCCTATTATACTGACAATTAAGACAAAAAACTCCCATTCACATAACACTAAAATAGAGCGAGTTGTGAAACTTTAAAAATGCATGACGTATGCCCCTTTTCTGCTCTGAAAACAAATGAATTCGACTTGGCTTTGAGGGGTCACATACCAAGTGCTTAAAGTATTGGAAAATCTTATTTCATGTGTATCTGTGCTGTGAAAAAAAATAGTACAATTATTACGATTAAGTAAACATTTATTAAGTTTCAGATTGGCTAAAATAACACATGTTTTATTTTGTTTTTGTTTTTCTTTTATGATTTCTTTTAACAAATATTATGTTATTTTTAATAAGTTTTTATGTTACTTCAACGATCGTACGTATGTTTTTCCAGTTCAAAATTTGTACTCGAAATTAAACTCACGTTTAAATATCCGATCGAGATTACATTTTACATACTGGCGCAAATCCAATAACAATCTAATATTATTAGGATTTTCGGTGGTTACCATTTATACTTATTTTACAGGATGACACAAAAAAATTCGTAAAGATTAACGACAAGAAGTTTAAGAAAAAAATTTAGATTAGATAATAAAAGACTGCGATTGTTGGTTTTTTTTAACTTTTATGTATATTTTAGCACTGAAGCCAAAAATTACATTAATTTTTAACCATCCTGTTAGGATATATCGCAAATCATAAATTGTCAAATTTAAAGAATAACAAAAATCGGATACTTTAAATTAGAGGAGATGGTTGTGATATAACTTTTGATAATTGATTTTTTCAAACTTTTTAGCACTGAATCTGAAAATGACCTTCATTTTTAACCATCACGTTAGAATTTTTTTTGCAAATTGTAAATGTGTAAGTTAAAATGTAGCGAAAATCTCATACTATAAAACATATGTAAAACTTCCTTTGTTTTATTTTATTTTATTTTATTTTATTTTACTCAATAATTTATTCGATATTTTTGCTTATCCTGGAATTCTTACAGCTAAATAGCTGAGTGGTCCGATGAGATGAGGGAGGAGATTCAATTTTAACTTTCAACTTTTTAACTTTGAAATTTGCGAAAAATCCTGATGTGATGGTTAAAAATGAAGGTCAATTTCAGATTCAGCGGTACAGAAAACATAAGAATCAATTATCAAAAGCTAAAAAACATGACATAACACAACTTTTGCAGGCTACTGCAGTTTAATAATATTTTAAAATACGTATCGTTTTGTAAAGAATTAAAGCTGTTAATTTAGCATCATTTTATTTAACAAAAATTCTGTTTTTTCTTTCTTCTTAAACGTTTATTACAAATTGTATATTTTGCATTAATATGTCAAAATCATGAAAGATTTCAAATTTATATTGCAATGTTAATTTTACTCTCAACCATTTTTAAATATGTCTGACGAAATTATATTTCGACTAAAATTGTGTATCACCCCCAATTTGCTGCAAAAAATATGATCCAACTTTAAACAACTATTACTCGGTCAATTTTAATCGTAGGATAACGGGTCTTTTTGTGCATAACTTGTCAGTGTAAAAGGAAAATTTTACTAAATATAACTCATAGGACCAGGGGACCGTATAAAAATTTAAATTCCGTAATTTTTGAAGAAATGTTTTTATTGACCCAAATCGCTTTTAAAATATTTCTTTACCTGATTTTAAACATTTTTGTAATTGGAACTATATGTCTATGACTGACGGTTTAGGAATTAGCCATTGGACACCGTTGAGTTCGGACACCCTGTATAAACAGTAGTCAGTATCGGTTATATCGTCACCCATTCGTTCCTGAAAAATATGATCTTATAAGCGGGGTGACCTTGTATGCGGTGTAAGCAAGAATTCTATTTTAACCAATACAATTTAAACAATATGTTAGTTATATTAGTAAAATAATATACAAACATGTTATGAAAATATAATTTATCAAAAAAAAAAAAGGTATAAACAAGAATTTCTTTACACTTAAATTTTCGAATTGAGGAATATAGGCTGTACTAATAAAAGAAAGTTTCTGTCTGTGCACGCCTGCATGTCTGTATGTTTACGATGGCTTAGCGAAATCTAACGCACGTAGAAGTCTGAAAATTTAGATGAGGATAGACCAAGCCAGATGCACCCGAGTCTCAGACTTTTTTTTTTAAGGGCCAACTTTTTTTGTCCTAAATTGTTAATAACATGCACCCCTTTTATTCGATTTTCTTTGTTTTTGGGGCTCTTTCTACATGTAGTCATTCCACTATTTCTACATTCCAGTTAAGACCTTGGTCCTTTTGAGCCCGGTATAGTGCCGCTTGAAGTTTTGTCCCCTAAACGGAAAATAACATCCGTCCTTTTAATCCGATCTTCGTTTGTGAGTTCCTTTTTCCAATTAATTATTACCACGTTTCAAATTCCAGTTAAGATTTTAGGGCCCCTGGGGCTTTGTCCGGGACGCTTTGAGCTCTTTGTATGCTATGCATTTTCACCCTAATTGTGTCACCCTCTCAATGCATAACTTTAAAGTTGAGTCTTACACTCTTCTGCCTCACCCAACACCCTCATATTTTTTGGGGAGCTCTGGGGCCCTTTTTTAGGCGTTTTCACCCATTTTTTGCTCTTTTTTAAAAAAATTTATTCTTTTGTATTTAATTATGCTTCATTTTGACTAATTGAAAATTTAAAACACTAAGTAGTAGGACCTTTTAACATGTTTTCATCTTAATGCTCTGTTCTCAACTATCAATTGTCCTTTTTGAGCCCCCTATTATATTTAACTTAAAATTGTCCGATTCACTAGCTTTTACTTCTAATAACATTTTTAGGTTCTCCAGCTATTACATGAACGACAAAAAAAGTTTCTCATACTTCAGCTACCACCAATTTTGAATATTAATCACATTCTTGGGACCCTTGGTGCAGCTACTTTAAAAATGATCCAATTCTCTAGTTGTTTTCTTTAACGTAGTTCTAAGGTCGCCCGACTACTTTATAAACTATTAAAAAATTTCCTTATATCCCAGCTACCACCTTTTTCGACTATGAATCTTCTTTTTTGACATCAACTTATGTTTACTCACTACAGCCAAAAATTATAAATCGCGTTACTGTTAAAGGTAAGTGGTTAGCTTTAGAGTGGGGATTGTATCCATAAATGAAATATCGTGTTAATGTTAAAGGTAATTCGCTAAATTTTTAGGGGTGCACCTTGCACCTCTTCGAGGCGTATTCTTTACCCGAGTTCTATGGTCCCGATTTCAACGGGAATGCTTTAATTCAACTTATATGACAATTTAGTTACTTTCTGCTACATGAAAATTTATTTTAGATTTCTGTTGCCCTTATTTTCGAACATTAAACGGCACATTCTTTTCCCAGTTTCTATGTTCTAAATTTCAACTGAAATTTGTTATCAGCTTAGCTTACGTAATCAACTTAACTTACGATAGTTTTGCAGATTTTAGTTCCACATTCCACCGCCAGAGGCCGCATTCTTATGTCTGGTTTTATTGGCCTAATTACTACGTCCGGTATACGCTGCATTAGACAGTGGTGACTTTCGTTCGAAAAGAGGTTTGTTGGGAACATAGCAGACACTGACGAAGGTATTGGGGCCCCGGAAACTAAGTTAATTTGAAACACCGTATGCTGCGAAGGCATGTGGGTCCCCGAAACTAGGTTCATTTGAAAGTTTTCCCTAAGATATACAATCATACAAATTTTAGTTTTGTTTAAGGTTATTTTAGTGGCCCCGAGCAACGGCGGGCAGATCAGCCAGTATGCTGGATAATAAAGCTCAATTCTTTATTAAAAATAGTATTTTATGCAGGGTTGTCTGTTTTTTATCATAGTTGTTAAAACTGAGTTTTTTCTAATTCACGAACCGTTTTAAAATGTTCTTATGCTTTGAGAGGTTTTGTTAGCGTTGTTGATTCTGCTTCAGATTCACAGTCCTTATCACCCTTTCCAGATTTCCATCAATGTTTAGATTAAAAACTTCTGAACCGGTTTCTGGTATGAAAGTTTCACCCTTAATAGATATCTCATTGTCAATAACTGCATGTGTCAGTTCGCCTTCTATTGTTGTAATAGGGGCATATCATTATCATCATTGTCTTCGAAAGATAATGTTTCACATTCTGGAAGCCCAGAAAATACGCCAGTCTAAGAAATTAATGGTCTTCTTTGATACCACATTCCAACTGTGGTCTACGCAATCTAGACTTTTTTTTAAACTAATTGCACCAAAGATTGCGGCAAAATGATCAACCGAAGTCTTTTAGAAGCTCCTTTTCATAATGTATCTTGAAATTTTGAATAATCCCTTGATCTAAGGGTTACGCATCAGTAGTGCTGTTTGGAGGCAAGGAAAGAAGTTTAATCGAAATTAAATCTCGAATTATGCAATGGGCAGTACAGTTGTTTACACTGATAGCCAATTTTCTTTTTTTTTTTACACCCAAGTTTTGTCCAATCGGCGAATTACTTTTCCCCAAATGTTTGTTGTTACTCAGGCTTTTCGATCCACATTGTAATATGCAGGCAATGATTTTCAGTTTTTCAAACAACGAAGCTTGACAAATTTACCAATAACTAACGGAGTCAATTTTTCTGAGCCATCCATATTCGATGCAAATAAAAAAGCTAATCTTTCTTTGATTTTCTTCCCACCACTAACTTTTTCGTTCTTAAAAGTAACACTTCTATCCGGCACAACACAAAAGAACAGTCCGCATTCACCGAAATTAAAAACATCACAAGACAGAACCTTTTCTTGATAAAAATCCTGCTGGAAATTGGTTAGGGAAGGGTAAAAGCATAGAAGGATATTAAATTTCTCAATAAAAAAAGAGACGGAAGTTGACCATATACCCAATTGTAGCCCTTAGACTCTGATCATACAGGCGGTGTATTTTAACACATAATACTTACTCAGTCAGTTATGAAAAGTGACCTTATAAGCGGGTGACCATATATCCGTAACTGGCTGTATATATATATATATATATATATATTTCATATAAATAATGGAATTAATTCTCCCCTATGTTGGAATTTCAATAATTTTTTTGAGATCTACACCGATCATGACCCTTAGAACCGAAAACCACCGTGAGTGGTTTTCGATTCTAGGGGTCATGATCGGTGTAGATCTCAAAAAATTATTGAAATTCCAACATAGGGGAGAATGCAATAGGAAGTATTTATTGCGAAATCTACCTGAAATGTCGGTATTGCTAATTGAAATCTGCGACATTTTGTCACTATAAAAGTAACTGTTAGTGTTTGACTGATGTTTTTCATATGATTCTTTACCCCATACCTCAAAATATTTTAAACCAAATGTTCACCCAGTTACTCTGAACGGCATGAAAGCTACGGCCTCATATATCGGTATAGTTTTGCTGCATATAGCTGTTTGAGGCGAATATGAACGGTGTTTTGCATTCAAATTGAATAGATTTATACTAAAGATAATCAAACAAGACGCACTAAAAAAATTACATATTATTTTAGTATGAACAATAATACTTTTGAAATTAGATTAACCGTCGCAGTAGTAAGATCAAAATATTATGTAAATGCCTAAGATGGGGTATTTGGACCAGAATCTTCATGAAATAACAAAGAATGAGCCTCCTCGATAGGCAAACCCCGACGATTCATTTCGTTGAATGACTGAACAAAATACAACGAATAGCAGTAAATTACTAACGAAATGACTCACCTGACACTATGAGGTACATTTTCTATATATGCACTATTATTTTGAGGAAAAGTGTGCATATATATTGGAATACATTGATGCTTCTTTAATTAAAATAAGACAGTTATTAAGAAAAAAAATCTCATTTGAAAATTTACTTTTTACGGGCTAAAATATTGAAATTATAACAATGTGTACTGGACAGAACTAAATACTTTAATAATAAACAAAATACTCCTCTTCAGAAAAATAATACACGGACGGAATGATTTTACAAGAGTCCAGATGTTCTTTATCCAGATTATCCAGAAGTTCTTTGAAAGGCTGTATTTTTGCAAATGTAGAAGATTAGCTTACATAATGCAAATTAAGAATATTTTGTCAGAACATCGCGTTAAAGTCTGTAAACATATAACAATAAAAAAAATGTCCTTTCGGCATGGGCTGAAAGGTAAAGGTAGCTATCATATTCTTTTTTTTTTTTTTTTTTTTTTTTTTTTTTTTTTTTTTTTTAATATAGCTTATTTTACTCAAACATACGAAGCTAAAATTAGTGGAACTCGATTAGATGATTCGATAAAAATTCCTTATTTCTTTTTTTTTTTTTTACTTTTGCAGATTCTACTCAAATTTTAAGAAGCTAAAATGCGGCGAACCCGATAAAAGAATATTCGTTAATACTAAATTTGAGTGAGAATTGCGCAAATTAATAAGCTATAGCCAAGTTAGCATCATCTACGGTTCTTTAGTTTTGGTCACGAAAGTTGGCGATATTTCGCCAAGTGTCGCCAAGCTTGGCGAGAATTTGAAGCTAACGTTCAATAAAACTCATAAATTAATGCCTGATTTTCATTCATTGTTGTCTTGTTTCAAAATGTCAAGTACCCTAGAATTTCAAACTGCTATATCTCAACCATATTTTAAAGAAAGAGGAAACAAGAAATATTCCGCAATCCTTGTATCAAAGCCTAACATTTAAAAATAAAATAAGTTTGGATTTCTGAATTTTTTGTGCATTTTGTTTAGTTTTAAATATTTAAATGGCCGCCATTTTAGCCATGTTTGGATTTGTAAGTATATGTCCTGAACTCATGATATTGAGTAGAATCGAGAGTAGGTGGTAGTTTTGCTAAATTTAATATAATATTGTTAGCTGCTCTAGCGAAGCTTACATACATCAATACATTCCAGTTTTGAGTGGGATCATCTGAATGCAAGGCAAGAAGTACAGCTTTTGTTGCTTCAACAAGTTTTTACACTTCTGCGTTTGAACTTTTTGGTCCAGGGATGAGTTCTGAAGAATTCTGCAATATTTCATCTTTCCATGGCTGGAGAGTGCAGAAGTTGTGTCGCAACCACTTACAGTATGAAGAAGAAGAATGTTTTCTCCAACTTTTTCTAAATTGAAAATGGAGGAGACAGCATCAACATAGCAAGTTTCACGGCCTCTAGGAAATAAACATTGTCTAGAGTTAGTACAGTCACAAGAAGAAAACAGTTAATACCTTCACTTTTGACAATAACAGCATCGTAATCACGAGTCAAGGATATATCTGTGTCCACTATTAGCACATTTGCATATTCCGTTACCTGTTTAGGGGCCATTTATGCTTTATCAATTTCATTTCTAAGAATGAAAACGAAAAGTTCTTTGTTTTTTCCTTTACCAGAAATTACACTTGTGGCATTTATGGAAACATGGTCTCATTGAAATGAATATCAGCAAAAATATGAATCAACAAGCGATACTCTTTCTGCATTTTTTATACTTTTTTGATTATGTTCATGATAACCATCAAAGACAACACCTACATTTCCACTGTGATAATGCTGTAAGTATCTTACATATTTTGCCAAGATGGAAGAAACACGTTCGGTGCTATCCCGACGAACTTTGCGTCGAAGAAAGTCTACATCAATTACCTCCACTATTTTTGTTCCCAATATTATGTTCCTTGTTATGGTGATGAAAGCAGAGAAAAGCATCGACTTGGTGCTTTGCGCGTACATTCCTCTGTAAAAAATGACAAAGGGAAATACGCCTCATACTAGAAGTATTCTTTGATTACGTCATTAGATTGCTTGGCAATGCACATTCTGTGAAACAGCACAAGAGGATCTATGACTACTTTCGGTTCCTTCATTTTTGTACGATGCACATTTTGTTACAATAGCAATAGAATCGACGGTATCCTTTCGTTGAAAATGTACACTTTCAAAATTTTGATGAAGAATGCTTGATGCTTTACTATGTAAAAGTGCTATTACACGTAAAAATTCCAAGCGACAAAAACTGCCTCAGACTCGTCCGTTTCCCCGCATCATACGTACCAGCTTTTTCGTTTTCCAAGAATTTCATTGGCTGTTTGGGAAATGGATTTTCCATCCTCAGTTTTCCAAGCATTTCATTGGCTGTTACAGGCAACTCGCTTCGTCTCAGGTGTCAAAATCGCTCCAACACAAAATAGTTGCTTGCTATACGAGCGACTTTCTTGAAACCATAGGTTGGCATTGATTCGCCTGGAATTAGAGGCAACTTTGACGCATCGTTTAATAGCACTTTTAGTTGCAGGAAAACTGAGTGCCAGGCAATTTTTGTCGCTTAATTTTTCTTTACGTGTAACAGCGCTAGACACTTAATGATCTAATGAATAAAACATGTTGACTACTTCATGATTTACAAAGTTTATTATGAAACTTTTGTCTCTAAAACATAAAAATTTAAATTTAAATGGGTTATTCAGGAAAAACCAACATCCATGGTTTATTTTTAAACTTTTTGCCCCCATTTTAACGGCTCCGTATCTCGCCTCCTGCTTGCACAATTTACAAGCACGAACAGTGCATGTTGTAGAGAATTTTATCCTCCAGAAAATGGAGAAAATGATTTTTCTCTAAAATGCACTGAAACGGAGTTATTCAAGGAATATCGATTTCGTGTTTTCGATACTGTAAAAAACGCACAAGAACTAGAAGGTTGAAAAATTGTGTTTTTTATTATTATTATTAGAGGGTCAAACTATGCACAATACCCGAAAATCAAAGTTGGCGAATTTTTGCAAGGCAATGTTATTTTCTAGTCTATCTCTACTGGACTAATTTTGCGTTTTCGAAAATTAAATTCATAAATTATAGATTCATAAATTTCATATTATTTTTTTTATATTAACTTCACTTTAATTTTATATATAAACATTAATTGTAGCATGCTTCTGAAATATTAACTTCATTTCAATTTGAACAGACGCAAATAGTATTTTATTAATTTAAAAATCTTAATATGAAGTTACTTCTTTGATTATATAATTTTTAATAATTTGTGAATATTTAGATACAAAAATTCTCAAGTAAGTAATTTCCTTGTATAGTTTCTAAAGCCATCATGGAAGACAGCTTAGTTACAGGATATGCTATTTAAGTTTTCATCACCCATGTAATGTCGAAAATGTTTGTTTTATTTTTAATATTTTTGTATAATTTTTTCTGGTGTTAAACATTTTTTTTATGATTATAAAGATTTCATATATGATTTACTAAAATTTTCAGCTTAAAGTACAAATTAAATAAGTAAGAAATTTAAGACCAATTATAAAGGATTTGAAGATGTTTGTTTCGTCCTCCTTGATGATTTTTAGGTAGCTTTCATTTCTAAAAGCTACTTATTGCAGCCGTTTGGAGGAAAGCGATTTCAAAAAATTTTGGTATATTTTCATCGATCATGACACCCAGACCCCGAAACCTCCCTCCATTCAAAAGTTGATATATATATATATATATATATATGTTAAACAAAAACATAATTTGAAGAACAAATTAAAAAAACGAAATTTATTTCCTACATTGTTTAAGCCCGAGAAGGGACAGATATTAAGTTATTTCATTCAATTAGTCCTACATTTAATGTTAAATTTTTGTAACAATTTAGTTAAGCCAATTGATGATTAGAAAAAAAAAATAAAATTCATACAATATGATACTTAAAACACCCTAAAAAATTAGATTCCGTTCAAATGAAATCGAAAAAAATCTTAGACATTTTTTTAAGTTTTGTATTTTGCATGCATCTTATCATTTTATGCACAATTGTCGTAAACATAATACAAAATCTGCAATCTTTGTCATACTGTAACTCTCGTATTTATGAACCGATTTGGATAAAATTTCTTGTGTATATAGTACATACCAATGTCTCAACCGAGTTCGTTGGGCAGATTGAACCGCCATTTTGTTTCAAAATGGCGGCCATTTAAAATTTTTTTTAAAAAATTAAAATTTAAAATGAGGCACAAAAAATTCAGAAATTGAAAAATATTTTTTTCTTATGAGTTTGAGCTTAATACAAAGATTACGGAGAATTTTTTGTTTCGTCTTTATCTTAAAAAATGGCTGAGTTATAGCACTTTGAATTTCTAGCATGGCTGACATTTTGAAACGATCTGATTTTTGTCACGCGATAATACGCGTATTTATGAACCGATTTGGATGTGACAAGGCATTTGCATAGTACATAACAAAGTTTCGACTGAGTTCGCGGGCCAACTTCATCCGCCATCTTGTTTCAAAATGGCGGCCAGTTAAAAAAAAATTAAAAATTTCAATTTTAAAATGAGGTACAAAAAAAATTAGAAATTGGAAAAGATTTTTTCTTTATGTGTTTGAACTTGATACAAAGATCCCGGAGCATTTTTTGTTTCGTCTATATCTTAAAAAATGACTGAGTTATAGCACTTTGAATTTCTAGCATGGCTGACATTTTGAAACGATCTGATTTTTGACACGCGTTAACACGTGTATTAGGTAGCTTTCATTACAAAAAGTCCTTCCGGCCAGTGCCGGGAGGAAGAGGTAGCTTTCAAATTCCTTATTTTAAAAAAGCCAACTTATATTATTCAAACACACGAAGCTCAATTATTGGAAACCGAATATAGGAGATTAAATACTAATTTTTATCAATAGTAAATCATTATGAATGAGAATTTCGCGAAATTAGTCAGCTTTATCGAAACTGCTTTTATTTAAAGTAACTTATATTTGGCTGAGATGTTGATGTATACTATCTACATGCCTTCTTACATGGAAATAGGCGAATACGTGTGTTATCGCGTGACAAATACAAGATCGTTTCAAAATGTTAGCCATACCAGAAATTCAATGTGCTATAATTCAACCATTTTTTAAGATATAAATAAAAGAACAAATTTTCATAAACAAAATCTGCTCCGGAATCTTTGTATCAAGGACAAACACATAAAAAAATCTTTTTCATTTTCCAATTTTTAATACCTCATTTTAAATTTTAAATTTAATTTTTTTTATGGCAACCGTTTTGAAACAAGGTAGCAAATGAAGCTGGCCAACGAACTCGGTCGAGACATTGGTATGTACTATGTACAGACCAAGTAACATCCAAATCGGTTCAGAAATACGCTTGTTATCGCGTGACAAAAATCAGGTCGTTTTAAAATGTCAGCCACAATAGAAATTCAAAATGCTATAACTCAGCCATTTTTTTAGATATAGACGAAACAAAAACTGTTCCGGAATCTTTGTATTAAGGTCAAACACATACAAACAAAATCTTTTTCATTTTCCAATTTTTTGGTATCTCATTTTAAATTTTAAATTTTTTAAATTTTTTTAAATGGCCGCCATTTTGAAACAAGATGGCGGATGAAGCTGGCCAACGAACTCGGTCGAGACTTTGGTATGTACTATGCACACACCACGGTACATCCAAATCGGTTCATAAATACGCCTGTTATCACGTGACAAATATCAGGACGTTTCAAAATGTCAGCCATGCTAGAAATTCAAAATGCTATAACTCAGCCATTTTTTAAGATATAGACGAAACAAAAACTGCTCCCGAATCTTTGTATCAAGATCAAATACATAAGAAAATAATATTTTTTCAATTTTTAATTTTTTGGTACCACATTTCAAATTAAACTTTTTCTTAAAAATTTAAATGGCTGCCATTTTTAAACAAGATGGCGGATGAAGCTGGCCAACGAACTCGGTCGAGACATTGGTATGCACTATGTACAAACGAAGTTACATCCAAATCGGTTCATAAATACGCCTTTTGTCGCGTGACAAAATTCAGGACGTTTCAAAATGTCAGCCACGCTAGAAATTCAAAATGTTATAACTCAGCCATTTTTTAAGATATAGACGAAACAAAAACTGCTCCGGAATCTTTGTATAAAGGTCAAATACATAAGAAAAAAATATTTTTCCATTTTCAATTTTTTGGTACCAAATTTCAAATTTTAAATTTTAAAGAGAATTTTAAATGGCCGCCATTTTGAAACAAAATGGCGGATGAAGCTGGCCAACGAACTCGGTCGAGACATTGGTATGTACTATGCACATACCGAATTACATCCAAATCGGTTCATAAATTCGAGAGTTACAGTATGACAAAGGTCAGATATATATATATATATATATGGATATATATATATATATATATATATATATATATATATATATATATATATATATATATATATATATATATATATATATATATATATCAACTTTTGAACGGAGGGTGGTTTCGGTGTCTGGGGGTCATGATCGATGAAAATATACCAAAATTTTTTGAAATCGCGTTCCTCCGAACGGCTGCAATAGGTAGCTTTTTGTAATGAAAGCTACCTAAAAGCTACCTATTGCAGCCGTTCGGAGGAAAGCGATTTCAAAAAATTTTGGTATATTTTCATCGATCATGACCCCCAGACCCCGAAACCACCCTCCGTTCAAAAGTTGATATATATATATATATATATATATATATATATATATATATATATATATATATATATATATCCATATATATATATATATATCTCACCTTTGTCATACTGTAACTCTCGAATTTATGAACCGATTTGGATGTAATTCGGTATGTACATAGTACATACCAATGTCTCGACCGAGTTCGTTGGCCAGCTTCATCCGCCATTTTGTTTCAAAATGGCGGCCATTTAAAATTTTCATAAAAATTTTAAATTTGAAATGTGGTACCAAAGAATTGAAAATGGAAAAATATTTTTTTCTTATGTATTTGGCCTTTATACAAAGATTCCGGATCAGTTTTTGTTTCGTCTATATCTTAAAAAATGGCTGAGTTATAGCATTTTGAATTTCTAGCGTGGCTGACATTTTGAAACGTCCTGAAGTTTGTCACGCGATAAAAGGCGTATTTATGAACCGATTTGGATGTAACTTCGTTTGTACATAGTACATACCAATGTCTCGACCGAGTTCGTTGGCCAGCTTTATTCGCCATCTTGTTTAAAAATGGCAGCCATTTAAATTTTTAAGAAAAATTTTAATTTGAAATGTGGTACCAAAAAATTGAAAATTGAAAAAATATTTTTTTTATGTATTTGACCTTGATACAAAAATTCGGGAGCAGTTTTTGTTTCGTCTATATCTCAAAAAATGGCTGAGTTATAGCATTTTGAATTTCTAGCGTGGCTGAAATTTTGAAACGTCCTGATATTTGTCACGTGATAACAGGCGTATTTATGAACCGATTTGGATGTACTTTGGTGTGTACATAGTACATACAAATATCTCGACTGAGTTCGTTGGCCAGCTTCATCCGCCATCTTGTTTCAAAATGGCGGCCATTTAAAAAAATTTTAAATTTTAAATTTAAAATGAGATACCAAAATATTAGAAAATGAAAAAGATTTTTTTTGTATGTGTTTGACCTTAATACAAAGATCCCGGAACAGTTTTTGTTTCGTCTATATCTAAAAAAGTGGCTGAGTTATACCGTTTTGAATTTCTAGCGTGGCTGACATTTTAAAACGACCTGATTTTTGTCACGCGATAACAAGCGTATTTATGAACCGATTTGGATGTTACTTGGTCTGTACATAGTACATACCAATGTCTCGACCGAGTTCGTTGGCCAGCTTTATTCGCCATCTTGTTTCAAAAGGGTTGCCATTTAAAAAAAATAAATTTAAAATTTAAAATGAGGTATTAAAAAATTGGAAAATGAAAATGATTTTTTTATGTGTTTGGCCTTGATACAAAGATATCCGGAGCAGATTTTGTTTCTGAAAATTTGTTCTTTTGTTTATATCTTAAAAAATGGTTGAATTATAGCACTTTGAATTTCTAGTATGGCTAACATTTTGAAACAATCTTGTATTTGTCACGCGATAACACACGTATTCGCATATTTCCATGTGAGAAAGCATGTGGATAGTATACATCAACATCTCAGCCAAATGTAAGTTACTTTAAATAAAAGCAGCTTGGATAAAGCTGACTAATTTCGTGAAATTCACATTCATAATGATTTAGTATTGATAAAAATTAGTATTGAATCTCCTATATTCGGTTCCCACTAAATTGAGCTTCGTGTGTTTGAATAATATAAGTTGGCTTTTTTAAAATAAGGTATTTGAAAGCTACCTCTTCCTCCCGGCACTGGCCGGAAGGACTTTTTATGAACCGATTAGGATGTGGCAAGGCATGTGCATAGTACATAGCAATCTCTTGGCCGAGTTCGTTTGCCAACTTCATCCGCCATCTTGTTTCAAAATGGCGGCCATTTAAATATTTTTAAAAATTGTGTTTAAAATGAGGTACAAAAAAATTAAAAATTTAATTTTTTCTTTCTTGTGTGTTTGAGCTTGGCACAATGATTCCCGGAGCATTTTTTGTTTTGTTTTTATCTTATACTAGCATGCTATGCCCCCTGCGCTGGTCAATATTTCCAAATGAACCTTCGATTAAACGAAATAAATTTGAGCTTGTATTTTAAAAAATTTGGACTTTCAGCTGGACTTTGCTCATTGCTGAAAACGATGCGAACGCCATTGCAATATTATCTTTTATCTTAAGCGTTGGACAAAATTTAGCTATTAACCAGCAATTCTTTTAGTTGATTATTAACAGAGCACTTTTGGTAGGGAAATGTGACCCTTATGACAACAGGAATTAAAATGGTCTCTGATCTGACACTACTAAATTAGAATCCATTAGATTGATTGCACAGATTGACCATTGAACTCGAATAATGTCCAGGTGGTTCATTTGCGTTTGATAGTTTTTGAACTCCTTGAATCTCAGTTCGCGCAATATGTGATTCTGGTAGCTTAAATATAATCTCACTGAATGTTACGTCACATTTCTCAATAAACGTCCTCTTGTGACAGATCTACTACTACTGTTTTCTCTCTTTGGATTCCAGCAGAGTAAATACCGTAAAAAATGTATTGAAGAATTTGCAGTCAAAAATGTATGTTTAACTTTCATATTTCAAAGAAAAGTGAAATATAAAAAAGTTTGTTTTTAAAGCTGAATTATTTGAATAAAATTAAAATGACGTCATTTTCACTGTATTTTCATTTTATAGATCATTTACAATCATGTAACCGTTTACACGTTACAAAACTCGATAGTTTAACCTTGTAAAAAAAATAAACCTCTTGCATCCAATAAAATCTTTCTAATCATCTGTAATCGATTCCATTGTGATGGTTGACGTCAAACATTAAGACTGGTGCAACAATATTGATACACATTTACCAGAGTAAATGAAAAAACAAACTCAATTACTCGCCAAGTTACGATCGAATAAATAATGTCAAATTGTTGTCAAGTGAATTATAGATTTTTGATAAATAAATATTCATGTCTTAAATAGACCTGACAATGATAAATAAAGATAGTTATACAAAAAATTTTAGCAATAAGCATTTTGGTGAATACTTGAACCGAAGATTTATTTTGCATTGTTCTAAAGAGCACAATAAGAACACGAACAAAGAAATAGGCTTGCTAATTCCTTTATAGTCAAGAGTAAATTAATCTACCGTCTATTGTGTAAATAACCCAGATTATGAAAATAATTTTTAATTTATTGCTAAGTTTAGCTGAAGCGACGAATTAGAAAAAAAATATCTGAAATTATATTCATCAAGCAATTTTTATCGCAAAATTTTGGCTTTCTTTTTTTACAATAATAATAACGCATAACTGCAGAAATCTTCTTAATAATCGTCTTATATCCTAACTTTTAAAGCAGTGAATATTCCTATAGATGAAATTGGCAATAGGTCCGACATCTTAAAAAAAATAATAACATAATAGGCAATTTTCCATTAATAAGTAATAACCTGAGTTCCAGGATATAAAAATCACATGCTTGAAGAAATTAAAATGGCTTGTTTCCATAGTAATTGTATTCCGTATTATGATAAAAAATATTTTAAATCTCTGAATTTAAATTATTCTAGCATATGTGTGTGTATTTGGCAGACATTTACACTAACATTTAAGTACTTGCTACATAATAATAATTTTAACTGCTTTTTATATTTGAATATAAAAATTTATTCCAAATCTTCTTCTACACTTAAATAAGGGGAAAAAAACATTATTGGGACCTTCGCCTGGATTATTTCACGCTTCTGCCTTTGTGGCTTAAAATTGCATTGTTTGGCGAGAAAAGTTAAATAGTATGTAACTGACTAATACAGCCATTTTTACAATTACTTATTCTAGTTTTTCCTCTAAGACTTACGATGGGAGAATTACATAAAAATGCTAACTAAATTGAAAAACAAAACAACAACAACAACAAATAAAAGACTCAAATAATGTTAATTAATTTTTATTTCTTCAAGTTTTTTCAGGCAAATTTTTATTATCCTGACGCAAGCGAAAAATCGCCAAATAAGGTATCAATTGCTTCTTTTATACTAATTTATTTTTTAAGTTTTATAAACATTCCTTTCGTGTTTAAATTAAATATTTTTGTTTTATAATTTTATCTCTCACTAGCAAACCCCGCGGCTTTGCTCGCGTAATATTTTAAATATGCCAAGTGATATTTATATGTCTAATTTTTTATTAAAAGAAATGATACTTTTAGGAATAATTCAAAAATTACTATTTAAAACACAGTTTGACTATAAACTTCATTATTGCACTGCATTAGGCAGAAATGAGACTTAAATTAATAAAAAGAACTAAAACTAAATAAATGATAATTTAGAAAATATTTTGAAACTTTTATGCTCCATTAATACGCTCATTTCAGTATTCATTTGAAGTTTTGAATTATTTAGAAACCATCTTCTTACATCTTAAAATTAACCATCATGTCAAATTCTAAGTCCTACCACCTCTATCAACATAAAGGGCTATGTTGAAATAGGAACTGTCATTATTAATTTGTCAACATTAATTTTTAAATCGGTTTGTTATTTCCTAATATTCCACAGAAACGTAATTTAGAAAGCTTTTAAAGGCCTTTTTTAGAAAGTTTGTTGTTCCTGTGAACTCCAGGTGGTGGAATCATTGGCATAAAATATAGCCTGTGTAGGATCAGAGACTTTTACCACTGATTCGCAACTATTACTTTTATAATCGGTTTATATTCCCTGAAATTGCATAGAAATCGCAATTTAGGACTTTTTTAGAACGCTTTTCATTCCTCCCCTTCGCTTTACCCCCTTTTATTTCGAATTTATTTTCGACAGTCCTTCGAGGGCATTTACATCTTATAAGTAACTACCATGCCATATTTAAAGTTTTTAGCCTCTTCAGTATCACATCGCAACTTAGAAAGTTTTTTGCTCCTGCAACTCTCTAGTGGTTGTGACACAGACATAAAATTTAGCTTATGTTTGAGCAGGCTCTATCACCAACAATTCGTCACCATTATTTTTTAAATCGGTTTATTATTTGATAAGATTGCACAAAAATATTAATTTAGAACGTTTTTAGAACGCTTTTCACTCACTTCACCATTTTAAATTTGGAATTTTCTTTCGACTGTTCTTAGAAAGCAGTTGCATCTTATAAGTAAATACTATGCCATATTTCAAAATATTTGACCCCTCAGTTGTGCAAAAAACGCAAATTAGCTCTTGCAACACCCAGATGGTATAGTGACAGCAACATAAAATATAATCTTTGTTGGAGCAGGGACTGACACCATCATTTTGCAACCATTACTTTTGAAATAGGTTTGGTATTTCCTGAGATTGAGTAGAAATCGCAATTTAGAAAGATTTTAGAACGCTTTTCGGCCATTTACACCCCTTTTAAATTTCCATTTTTTTCGAAACTGTTCTTAAAGATAATTTATATCTAAAAAATATGTATCTTGCTAATTTCAAGTTGCTAGCCCCTACTGATCACAAAAATCGAAATTTAGAATTTTTTTTGCTCCTGCAACCTCCAGGTGATAGTGACACCGACATGAAATAGCGTCTATGTTAGAGCAGAGGCTGTCAGCATCAATTTCCTGCCATTACTTTTGAAATCCGTTTGATTCTTCCTGAGATGTCTCACAAATCGGCGTTTAGAACGTTTTTCGCGCATTTTCACCCCTTTTAAATTACAAATTTTTTAAGAAAAGTTCTTAGAGATCATATGTGTCTAATAAATATATACCATGCAAAATTTCATGAATCTAGGTCCTCCCATAATTCAAAAATCGCATTTTTAGAACTTTTTTGGTCCTGTATTTCCTCTGGGGTGGTGGAAATAGACAAAAATATAGCCTATCTTGGCGCAAGAGCTGTCACCATCATTGTTAAACCATTATATTTGAAATCGGTTCAGTACTTCCTGAGATTACATAGAAATCGCAATTCAGAAAGTTTTTTTTGCGCATTTTCACCCCTTTTAAATTTCGATTTTTTTAGGAAATGTTCTTAGAGATCATTAACCCGAGAGTAGTCGCGACATTTTTTAGAACGTTAGTAGTCGCGTTCGGTCCATTTGCCGCCGTTACCAGCAGGCCGAAAACGAAGGGGAAACTTGCCGGTGTTATCAGATGATCAAAAACGGATAACGTAGGGTGAAAATATTGACTAAATTTTAAAAGATTACAGCAATTATTCATTTTACAACATTTTACAGCAATTATTTATTTCAAAACCTTTTACAGCAATTATTTATTTCGCTTAAGTATATATTCAGTTGGCATCTAGATAAGTGTTTTTAATAAGTCTTTCTTCGTTTTGCATAAATACTTAAAAGTAAATAGTAAATGATTTGATTGAATTTCTGATGTTACTATGAATCAATAATTAGTAGGAAAACATTTACGAATATGAATCTAAATTCGTGATAGGGTTTATTTATTTATTTATTAATTTTTTTTTTTTTTTTTGGAAGGACATAATCAGAGTCAGGTAGATTTTTATGATACTCCGGCACTCTATATCCATTTAATAAAATAAAATTAATAAATTTAGCATCAATATATTACACTGACATTAAATTGAACAATTAAACTGAAAATAAAAATGGAACCTATGACATGCAACACAAAAACCAAATACAATACCACTAATTTACCAGCATATTATATATATATATATATATATATATATATATATATATATATATATAATAAAGAAAAAGGTAAAAAATGCTAAACTTCGAAATTATAAATGTAAATGTAACTACGTTTTATTTATTTATTTTGTGGGGTGTCTGTGTGTGTATGAGGGGGGAGAGGAGGGGGGGGGGGCTCTTGAGATTTTGTGATTAAATCCATTTTTCAAATGAAAATGCACGATTTGTAGTTTTTTTACTTATTTCAGGGTGGGAGCAGCGCCCTTGAATAAAAACGCTGGAACTTCGCTTATATAAAGTAAATAATAAATAAGTTATTGAAATTATATATTTAATTTAAATACATTTGCAATTGTAGATTTAAATCCTAAGATGGATAAATTATTTTAATTAATAGAATCATTGAAATGTTCATCTTAATAGGGACGTATTTTACAGCAACTATTTAATTAAAATAAATATTCAATTGTACAATACATAATAAGGCATTAATATTATAATTTATTGTTTTATAATAACATTCATTAAAATAATACAAACAATAAGAAAATTTTCTCCGAAGTTATAAATATGCAGCAATAATTTAATTTAAATGAATTTTCTCTCATATTCTGGAAAATATTGTTCTGAAAAATAGTTTGAACAATTGATGAAGGACAACAAATTTAAATTTGTTAGATACCGCCCCCAAGCCTCTATTGGATTTCAATAATAATAATAGTAATAAAAACATTTTCTGAGGCATTGTTTAAAAAAAATGTGTTTTTACTTACAGTATGAAAATTTAAAAATTGATAAATTTTAGAAAAATACTTAAAATATTTTTTAAAATCATAGTATAAACATTCACTGAATTATCCAAAAGAGATTGTTATTTCGTAATTTCTAACCTACATTATAAAATTCTCATTATTTTTCTTATTGTACAAATAAATTATATGTATGTTCTTCACAGATATACATACTATATTTCTGAGAAAATTGTTTTATCTTTCGAATTTGTTTTATTGTACAAAAACGATACTTTTCAGATTTTGGCGATACGGCAATTTTTTTACTGATTCCAACAAAATTCTCTTCTCTCTTTTTTAATGGTTTGGCAGTGTTATTGTCTGTTTTCTTTCATTTATATGTTCCGGTAATAAATGGGAAGCAAGTTCTTTGAAATAATGATGATGAATTTCCCTTTTTTTTCCATATTTAAACGATTGTCAATTTGAGAATTTATTCCCGCAATATTTGACAATGAAAAAAAAAAAAAATGTAAGTGACCATCCATCAGTTTTTTGTGCGAACTGACTTCACAACTAATATAATAAAACAATTTTAAGTCACATTCTAAAAGTAAAAAAAATATTCTATGAACGGGTAAAATAGCAGATAGAAAGACGAAATAACAACAGGCAGAGAGTCCGGACTTCGAAGAAACTTTCCCCCACTGATTTCGCGGAAATGGGAAAGGATGAACACAAGGGGGAAAAATTCAACTAACGCAAGTGGTCGCAACGCGGTCATTTAGACCGATTGAAACTCAAGAATGCGATAAAATGCTAAGAAATAGCAAGGAATGACACGCAATTTTACTACACAAGAGTGTGAACACTCAAGGTCAGCTACACGGAATTTGGCTATCGTAACTTTAATGGGAAATGAGTTACAGGAAGATAACGAATTTCGGGCGGGGAAAAGACCAACGCGCGACTATTAACGGGTTAATATCTTATGCGTAACTACCATTCCAAATT
The DNA here is from genome assembly GCA_963932465.1 of Maratus speciosus. Lineage (NCBI taxonomy): Eukaryota > Metazoa > Arthropoda > Arachnida > Araneae > Salticidae > Maratus > Maratus speciosus. The sequence continues at coordinate 72,853,672 of OZ010792.1, forward strand.
TCATGATTCTGGGCCAGGGATGGCGAACTTATGGTACGCGTGCCAAAAGTGGCACGCGAAAGAATAATTTTGCACGGTGTTGCTTGTGTTTCTAATTCAGTATACGGTAATATTGCATAAAAGACACGAACTTATGATGAAAATATGATTACTAAAGAAAATCTGATCTTTTTCTAAATTCGATTAATTAGAAATCAAAGAATTTTAATTGCTGCTTTTTAAAATACCGCAAATAACCGCATATAGTCAAAATACCAATAGTAAAATTGCAGCAATTTGGAAATTAATTTCGAAGCTATTCAAAGAAAATGGCGTTTGCCCTCTTAATATTTTTTTCTTATATTTATGTCCGCAAGGTCATTATTTTCGCAAATGAATTATACGAAAAAACCAATAAAAAAGCATCTGTCAGATAAATCCAGTTCAGTTTGCATTCTGTTGAAATTAACTAATAAGTATAAATATGATATTAATTATTTTTCATCAAAGATGCAATAACAAAATTAATCACATAATTTTTTTAATTAATTTCTAAAATATATTTGTTTTTACTATCACTACAGAGTAATACATACATGTATGTTGCAAATATTTTAAAAATCTTAATGTGTAACTTTTGTTCATGATTTTTCAATTCACTAAACTTTTTCATCAGTTGGCACGTCAAGTTCAAGGGGAATGGCACGCGGTTATAAAAAGGATTGCCAACTCTATTCTAGACCCTTCAGTAACGCAAAAATCGCATTTTTAGAACGTTTTTTGCTCCTGCACCCCCGTTGGGGTAGTGGCATCGACATAAAATATAGCCTATCTTGGAGAAAGGGTTGTCACCATCATTTTGACACCATTATTTTTTAAATCGGTTTGGTATTTCCTGAGATTGTGTAGAAATCCTCATTTAGAACGTTTTTAGAACGCTTTTCGCGCTTTTTCACCCCATTTAAATTTCGAATTTTTTAAGAGCTGTTCTTAGAAATCCTTTATATCTAATAAGTAATAATTATTTCAAATTTCATATTTCTTGGCCCTTCAGTAAAGTATAAATCGCATTTTTAGAACTCTTTTTGCTCCTGCACCCCCTTTGGGGTTGTGGCACCGACATAAAATATAGCCTATCGTGGAGCAACGGTTGTCAGCATCATTTTGACACCATTATTTTTTAAATCGGTTTGGTATTTCCTGAGATTGCGCAGAAAACACCATTTAGAACGTTTTTTAGAACGCTTTTTCGCATTTTCCTCCCTTTTAAATTTCGAATTTTTTAAGAACTGTCCTTAGAAATCTTTTATATCTAATACGTAATCTAATATTTCAAATTTCATATTTCTAGGCCCTTCGGAACGTATAAATAGCATTTTTAGAACGTTTTTTGCTCCTGCACCCCCTTTGGGGTAGTGGCACCGACATAATACATAGCCTATGTTAGAGCAAGGGTTGTCACCATTATTTTGACACCATTATTTTTTAAATCGGTTTGGTATTTCCTGAGATTGCGCAGAAAACACCATTTAGAACGTTTTTTTAGAACGCTTTTTCGCATTTTCCTCCCTTTTAAATTTCGAATTTTTTAAGAACTGTTCTTAGAAATCTTTTATATCTAATACGTAACTAATATTTCAAATTTCATATTTCTAGGCCCTTCGGAACGTATAAATCGCATTTTTAGAACGTTTTTTGCTCCTGCACCCCCTTTGGGGTAGTGGCACCGACATAATGCATAGTCTATGTTAGAGCAAGGGTTGTCACCATTATTTTGACACCAGTATTCTTTAAATCGGTTTGGTATTTCCTGAGATTGTGCAGAAACCACCATTTAGAACGTTTTTTAGAACACTTTTCGCTCATTTTCACCCCTTTTAAACTTCGAATTTTTAAAGATCTGTTCTTAGAAATCCTTTATATCTAATAAGTAATTAATATTCCAAATTTCATGATTCTAGGCCCTTCAGTAACGCAAAAATTGCATTTTTGGAACGTTTTTTGCTCCTGCACCCCCTTTTGGCCAGTGGCACGAACATAAGATATAGCCTATGTTCTAAGTTGGACTAACTCCATCATTTTGATACCATTACTTTTGGAATAGGTTCGGTAGTTCCAGAGCTTACCTCCGACAAATAAACAATTTTTTCCTCTTTATAATAGGAGTATAGAAAATGGCTGAGATATAACAGTTTGAATTTCTAATGTGGGTGACATTTTGAAAAATCTGATTGTTTGCCTGCAACAGCACTCGTATTTATCAACTGATTTAGATGTGAGTGAGCATGTGCACAGGAATTACTAAAGTCTCGCCCAAGTTCATTGGTTAGCATTGTTGCACCCATTATGTTGCTTTAAAATGGGGGGCACTTCAAGATATCGCCGAATTTGGCGACCAAATATAAATCACTTTAAATAAAACCAGTTTTGATAACGCGACTAATTTCGCGAAATTCTCATTCATATTCAGTAGTGAGAAAAATTAGTATTTAATCTTCTATAATCGGGTTCCACTAATTTGAGCTCCGTGTGTTTGAATAATATAAGCTGGCTTTTAAAAATTAAGGAATATGAAAGCTACCTCTTCCAACCGACACTGGCCGGAAGGACTTTTTTTAGGTAGATTTCGTATGAAATACTACCTATTGCGACCGCTCCTATGTTGGAATTTATGTTTTTTTTTTCAGATCCGCACCGATCTACACCGATCATGACCCCTAGAACCCAAAACCACCCTCAGTAAAAAACTTTATCTATCTATCTATGTATATCACTTTTTTATGAACACGATAACTTCCGTAATTCTGCACAAATCTCTTCCAAACTGATACATAAAATCAAGGGGCATAAAATCTCGGTCAAGTTCGTTAATGGGCAAAATCGGACCAAGTGGATGGAAATGGGAGGAGTTTTGTGAAAACCGAAAAACCCCCATATCTTCTTAATTTTGTACATATCAAACCAGTTTAAAGTTTTTATTACTTCTAAAATTAGGGCCACAAATTTATATATCACAGATTTTTGATAAAATTAAAAATGGTCTCAAGAGGCGCAAAAACATGGTTTTAAAGAGGAAAAAATTCACAACTTCGTTAATTATCAAGATATCAAATCCAATTAAATTTATTATAAATGTTTTTAATATTATCTACAACTTTTATACTGACAAGTCTTTGATAGGACCGAATCGTACCAAAAAAAAAAAAAAAAATTAAAAACGAAAACAAAAAGGGGGGGAGGGGTGTTGAAGAAGAAAAAAATCCATAACTTCGTTAATTCACAAGATATAAAATCCGCATGAATTTATTATATATCTTCTTAATATTATCTACAACTTTTATACAGACAAGGTTTTGATAGGACCAATTCTTACAGATAAAAACGAATTAAAAATACATAGCGGTTAAAGAAAAAAAAATCATCTTATTACGGTTGTATTCAAATCCAAACTGCTTTTTTTCGGACTAACTTTTAAATTCATTTTTGCTCTCAAACGCATCCAATTGGTAGGTTCTCTTATTCAGAAACTATATAATGCACCGTAATGGTTGATTTTTTCATAGAGGCAGAATATATTTCAAAAAATGATGTCAAAGTTGGCATTTTGAACCGAATTTCCCGAGGCGATTGTGTTGGAAACGAAAAATATGGTCCTAAATATACTTGTTTGTAAATCAAGTTTTAAGTAATTGAACGAAAAATAAAAACACAGGTCTTCAAAAATCACGTCAGCCAGTTTCGTATTTTTTCTTTTAAAAATCAATCTGAAACCACCCAGAAAATTTCGAGTTCTTGAGCATGGAAAAGTACTTTTTGAATATCGCCTTCACATGATTCTGTTAAAACCAGCTCTTATATAAAAAATAAAAATAAAAAAATAAAACTCGCTAAAAGTGGTCAGATAAAATTGTTAAAGGGTTTATCTCTAATCATGGTTTAATTTTTGTTATTGAAATTAACACTTAACTTCGAAATCTACCTGGGCCTGTAGGCCAAGGGGAGCATCTTAGGAGCATCTACCAATCAAAACCATACTAATGTTTAAGTTTTTCGATGGCAACACCCAATTTTGACATTATGTTTTAAATCTTCGGTTCAAACTATGCCCCGAAACAAATTTCAAGTCAATCGAATGATAAGTTTCTGAATTATAAACATTCAAAATTTAGGGCTTCTAATTTTAAATTACATTTTCACATTTTTGTTAATAACTCCAGGAATTTTAATCCTAATGTGACATTTTTTTGTGTGGTTATAATACTAAAATACCCAAGCATAAATACATCGAATTTCTCATTAAAAAAATTAGAATATAAATTATGAATTATGAAATTCATGTTCGAAAAAAATATGATTTGCAACCTTCGATTTTCTGATAGATTTATATTTATTATGTCTTGCTTTATGCGAATTCTGAATTGCAAACGTTTCTTCCAAGTAGTTTTCAAATTATGCTTAAAAAACGTCGAAATGATTGTTCAAGGCAAAGTTGCCAGAGGAATACTAAAATTTTATTTTGAATACCACTATTTTCATAGAGGGATATTCGTCTCATTTATTTACAAAAATTTTGCAATTAAAGCAAGCGAATAATACCTTACGAAAGTAGTGGTATTCAAAATAAAATTTTAGTATTCATCTGGCAACACTGGTTCAAGGGGCCATCTACGATGCGCAGTAAAGCATAATTTGAAAAAGAAATCTATTTTACTTATTATATTGAAACGTTTAATCTGACAATAGTTGAAACATATTAAGCGAGTGAAATGGTCATATAGTCAAGAAATAATAGATTAATCGGAGTGACATAAGCATTCTGTAGCATTTCAACAATCGAGTACCGAACTTCCATTTCGATACAGCCCCTAAAATGCGCTCATTTTAAAATAAAATTATTCCACGGAAACTAATTGTACGAATTTCTTGAAAATTTGGATTTAGGCTTATTGAAGGGTGTAGAATTTATTTATGGTGTCAAACTTAGATATTGCTATTGAAACAAACAATGCTTGGGTTCGTTTTGATATATATAGATAGCTCCCTAAACAAATATTATATTATACATCATTTAAAAGTAGACATTATTTCTAACTGTTTCGTACCAGTAATCGTTTCGTACCAGTCGTCTAGAGTAATTTGTTGCATAGTTAGGAGGGGTGTTTACTTTTTTTCATACCACTGTACATGCGTTTAGATAACCATTTGCAAGAAAGAAATTACTGTGAGCTCAATATTTAAGGCTTATTATAATCTCTGACTTCATTCTAGTCAAATTCGAAAAAGAAAAAAATATCTACTAATATACGCTATACTAATAATTTCCATTAACGATACTTATTAATCCAATAAATAAAACAAAAATTATGAATCAATTAAAGAAAGGGGGAAACTATTTTAGAACTATTTTTCCTTTACAACAGAAATGGAGTACTTCCGTTGCCAATATTAAGCAAATGGCTCTAAAAACTACAAAAATATTAATATTTAAAAAATAAATGGAGATGCAGTTTTCAAATAAATTACATTTAAAAGTACATTTTTTTCTCAATACGACGGTATAAAAATTGAAAATGTGCGATGCTTAGAAATAAAAAAATGGCTATAGAGCATTTAATCGTACTGTTTTGTTTTACGGATCGCTTCTGTAAGGTAACGTTATTTTTTGGAATACACAAAATAAGCTGGGAGAAAGAAATAGCATACCGTACCGGGGCTAATAAATTCTTCCATTTATACACTGTAAAACATGTTCTGTATACATACCGATGATTTGTGGGTTAAGAATAAAAAATGCTGAAAGTACCAAAAAATAGAAAATATTTTTTTTTCTACGAAAAAATGTCTTAAATGCCAAGTTTAACAAACACGAGAACCCTTGAAGTGCAGACCCTAGTATAAACAGTTCAAAAAAGAGTAGAAATGTGTCACTGGTTGAAAGTGTCACGCGAAGTAAAGAGGAGACGCTGAATGTGCCAAACGAAGTGAAGTGGAAAACGCTGAAAGTGCCACTGGTAAGATGCACGGTGACTTGGTCATTACACAAATTAATCATGTTTTTATTGTTTACATCAACGGGATATTTTTAAGCAAGGTGGAAAATATTAATCCTTCGATATATAAAAAAAAAGTTTTGATTTGGAAATGGACCAATGAAAATCTGCGTAGATGTTGCCGGAAGATCGGCATCCATTTTGAATGCTTAAGCATGGCCTTTCTTCGTTAATATTAAAAAAAAACTGTTGCATAAAAAAATATGAAAATCGGTAGTATTATAGAGAAATATTTGATAAACACGCTGATGCAGACAGTTTTCAAATCGAAGAATTATTTTGTGAGATATTTAATGCCAAAGTTGGACAAAATCGTTCCATTAAAAAAGTTTTATAGGAGCAAATACTGTACATGGAAATTTAATCATTTTTAGATCATTTTATGCGTCAGAATTTCTGGTGTGCAGATTGCATTTAGTTTTTTAATTTGACTCATTTTTTCAGGTTTTATTTCTATTTTAAATTCAAATTTTCAGCATTTCGTGAGATATTTTTTAGATACTAGGGGGCTCGGCCCCCTACGAGCTACGCTCACCAACCCCCGTCCAGACACCACAGACTCTAAATGCACGCTAATTTGAACGGCTTTAAAAAGATTTCGAAAGATTGAATTATAATTTAAAAAACAGTGGCGATCTCCCTATAAATGAATTTCTATTCATTTCTCTTTGATTGGGGAATTTTAACGTCAAATCCGCTGCGGTACTACTTGATTATCCCGTCGACCAATTTCGCCAAATTATATAAATCGCCAAACCACTCGCCAAATAATAAAATTGACATAATTTTTATTTTAAATAACGAAAGAACAAATAATATGTACAGCATTAAAAAAAATACAAATAAAACTTCGAAATAAAAATAACTTGATGACGTAGACACGTGTAACAACATTTCAAAATAAGCTAATATAAAAGGAATTACGTATAGAGAGTCTTTGTCTCCTGGTATTTTTTAACAAAGCGAAAAGAAAGTTCCCTTAAATGAGACATTTTAAATTAATCGTTTTTAATCTGACGTAATTTTTACCAAGCTATTTTTTCTCTTTTAAATATTTACGTGAAAATACTTTTGTTAGAAATGAAGTATTATTTGCGCTTTCCTAACAAAAATAGTTGAAAAGATCCTCTCAAAATATCAAATAAATGTCTAGCCCAATTTCTAAATTTAAACTGTTTCGCAATATTATTTTGTGTTCATTTTATGTAATAACTATAATGTGACGTAAATATGACGTAATTTCTCCTATTTAAGACTTCTAACGCATGTTAATGAATTTATTATTTTACAATGCCCTCTCCCTTTTAAAATTCACGTGTATACTTTTTATGACGTAATTTTAAATAAGTTCCTGCTTTTTGTACATAATTATTTAATTCTAATTCCAAATGTTTTTTTTTATGTTTATAATAGTCACGTGTAAATAAATTTTTAACTTGAAGCAAACATTATTGTTTGCGCTGTTTATACATTTGGCAACAGTGTAAATTAATACCATTCTCTAAAATAATGTAAAAAATATCTCTAGAAATGCTGAAAATTTGAATTTAAAATAGAAATAAAACCTCAAAAAATGAGTCAAAATAAAAAAATTAATGCAATCTGCACTCCGGAAAATTCTAACGTATAAAATGATCTAAAAATGATTACACTGCCGTGTATAGTTTTTGCTGCTATAAAACTTTTTTAGTGGAACGATTTTGTCCAACATTAGCATTAAATATCTCTTAAAATAATTCTTCGATTTGAAAACTTTCTGCATCGGTGTTTATCAAACATTTCTGTATAAAACCACCGATTTTCATATTTTTGTATGCATTATTTTTCTTAATATTAACGAAGGAATACCTCCGGTCACAAAAAATTCAAAACCGGCGGCGGCGGTAACAACGGTAGTTACATTTTTTTAGAATAGAGAGATTTTAGAAAATTGTATTAATTTAAAGTGTTGCCAACTGTATAAACAGCGCAAATAATAATGTTTGCTTCAAATTAAAATTTTTTTGTACACGTGACTATTATAAACAGAAAATATAAAAAGCAGGAACTCATTGAAAATTACGTCATAAAAACTAGAATTACACGTGAATTGTAAAAGAGAAAGAGTATTGTAAAATAATAAATTCATTAACATGCGTTAGAAGTCTTAAATAGGAGAATTTACGTCACATTATACTTATTACGTAAAATGAACAAAAAATAATATTGCAAAACAGTTTAAATTTAAAAATTGTGCGAGACATTTATTTCATATTTTAAGATGATCATAATATTTCATTTCTAACAAAAGTATTTTTACGTGAATATTAAAAAAAGAAAGAAAAGTTTGGTTAAAATTACGTCAGATTATAATTGTCAGATTCAAATTATAATTCATTCTTCCGAAATCTTTTTAAAGCCAATCAAATTAGCCTGCTGTTAGAGTCTGCGGTGTCTGAACGGGGGTTGACGAGCGTAGGTCGTAGGGGGCAGAGTCCTCTAGTTAAATAAATAAAAGAAATGTTTACAAATTATAATGTTAGGTATTTAAACATTAAACGAAAAGAAGCTAGGTACCTACATTTTAAAGTGCTGAACTAAGAGCCCAAAAGGTGTGACGTTGATGTCTTGCACAGGTGGTTCATTTTTGCTTAGGTTCCATACTGAATACAAGGCTGAAAAATTAACTGTTACTTATTTTAAAAGGAAGGCAAGAAACTGCTAATGTAGAAATTATCTAAAGGTCTTTATTGTGCACCGGGATCGTTTCGAACATAGCCGAAATTACACGGCTAAGGCCGATGTTGGAGAAGGGAGCAGAAAGTTACATTTTTTTACGTTCACAGAATCAGATCTTAGAAGGAAGTGATAATTACATTTTTTGAAATGTTCGAATATTGGCAGGAGTACATACACAATTTCGCCAAATACATATACTATATGGCGAGATTAAAGAGAGAGAGAGACATGTGGTCAAAGTACAATAATTGAAATTGAATTGGGAATGTAAAAGAGTAATAAGAAATATTTAACGCCAACGGATTACATAAGAATTATAGCTCAAAAACCGCAAAAGAACATTCGATAGGGTATGCCAGAGTTCTCATGGGACTGAAGCGGCTGAAGCGCCCGTTAATAAACAAAACAAAATAAAGACAGGGTTAATAACTGAAATGACTAATATCTTACACCTGGACCAACGGCTAAAATGTAGAAGTAATATGTCTGACTAATTTCTGCATATCATCAAAACTAAGGCAGAAGGATGAAAATTAGAATCCAGTTGCTAGGCGAGAAGAGGAAATTATTTCTTTTCTTTTAAATGCAGTGCGCTGCGGTTAAAATATTAAAGAGACTGAGAATTGAATGCATAATTTATGAAGGGAAAAGAGCGCTAAAAACAGATTGAATCCGAATGCAGACAGATAATTAAATTTAAGAATTTTTAAAAAAATGTAATTTTAAAGGGGGGGGAAGAGAAAAGGTCTTAATATTAATATGTGAAGGTAAGCGCCTTCAGAAAAGGAGTCAAATGGAAAACACTGTAAGTACCAGAAGTAGGAGTTTTTCTTTTTTCGTTCGAACAATTTTCCTGTTCTGGACTTTCAGCGATTTCCATTCTTAGTCCGCATTTTACGTCAAATTTATGTTTTTAACCGACACACTGTTTGTTGGAGTCATTTGTGGAAGTCATAAATTTTCATAAATTCTTCTTTTCACCGTTACTCGTTGAACGTTAAATAGGAAATGATCCTTACAAGAGAGACAAACGGAAACGTTTATTTTCAATGGGGGGAAAATGGAACAAAATACCATTAAATTTTCATAATTGATGTTTTGTCTGTAAACAAATAGTTGAATGTGGCTTGTGACCAGTTGGTGTAGGGTACAGAGCAGTCAGTCACCATCTACTAGTTAATACCGAGGTTCGAATCCGATGGAAGACAAGGCGACAAAAACAGGCATGATAATATTCAGTACAAACATCTATTCCCTGTAAATATGGATCAATATACATAATCTTTTATAGAATTTCTTTTAATAATGCGTTATTGCTCACATTTAATTTAAAACCAGGCATTTCTGGCTCCTAGTACCGGAAATTTTTAACCATTTGGAAATGGTTGTTGTTTTCGGTCGAGGATGGTGTCAAATGATGCTCGTATTTTATTTTTTTTAACGAAATTCAACGATGTTCTTTGCTTTTAGAAGAATTTTTATTTGAATAGGTAATAGAAAGGCATAAAATCGTTAGAAATTGTTTGAATAGGTAATCGAAAGGCATAAAAACGTTAAAAATTGAAAAAAGTTACAAAATGGGCAGGCACAAATTATCAGATATGGAAAAATCCAAAGAGAAAGAGCGACGCCGAAATGAAAATCGTCTTGCAAAGCAAAAATCGAGGTCTTCAACTCATTATGTAGGCCATGAAAATCGATTACAGAATAAAAGACGAACGCGAAAAATGAAACAATCTAATGTTTAATCGATTAATAGTAAAAGGCCATGTCTCCAGGGGCTCCAATCCACTAGTCACGTCGTTTTCCAATCGGTGGATTCTAACCGGGAAAAATTGAGCTCAACGTAGGTAATTTGTCGCAATCTGTGGATGATTCGGTGGAACTTCTTTCGATTTGTAAACTGTTTTTCTTCTCGAAACGGGACTTGGAGAGTTTATCGATGAAGGTTTTGGTCGTCTGAAGTTTTATCTTTGCAATCTGTTGTTGAAGAGGATGCGGCGGAATTTAGTGGATGAAATTCAGATTTTTCGGTTAAATTTTGTTACGAAGGTGATTTGTCGCGATCTATGGATGACTCGGTAGAACTGCTTTCGATTTTTATTTATTCGATTACTAAAAAAATCCCAAATGGTCGTTATAATCTATTAAATTACATTTTTTTTTTTTTTTTTTTTTTTAAATATGAAATACAAAATCGAAATTTTGAAAAGACAAAACAAATGAAAAGACAAATAAAAAAAAAAATAAAAAAAAATAATGCAATTTAACAAATTACAATGACCATCTGGAAAATGATTTTTTCAAAGACTGAAATGTAAGACATAAAAAATAGCACAGAGTTGATGATACATTACGTACACCATGAATTAAACATTAATAGTGTTATTACACGTAAAAATTGCAAGCGACAGACAGGGGCGTAGCCACAGATATTTTTTCGGGGGGGAGAATTCGAAAATTTCCCAACTTGGAACAAATTGCTCCAATTTTCGACTACACTGTAAAAAAAAAAAAAAAAATGGTAACGTTCCATGTAAAATCTAGGAACATTTCGCCTTTTCTCAGGTTTTCAGAATAATTTAGCTCTTTCCTGTGAAATTCTGGTTTTCTTTTCTGAAACGTACCTGAACAAAAGTTGGAAACAGCAAAACGCTGCGGCCGCCATTTATTATTTTTTTGCTATAATCCGTTGCTCGCGCGCGAGTGTCGAAAACGAATGCCTTAAATGAATGTAAAAAAATCAATATAGAATGCAAATAAATCAATAGACGACATAATCCTTTACGTCTCTATTGTCAAGACAATTCAGATGAAAATACAATACCTCCGTGACATCGCTAAGAGATTATCTCTCGTACTTGTCTGTGGAATGTTTAACGAGCAGACCGTGTAAAAAAATACACCTATTATTTGGATCTCCATTAACCAGGGGACCATCAAACATGATTCTCACCGATTTTTATTAATTTAAAGTATGTTTTAGAGTTCTTATCTCTAATTATTCTTGTGAAAGGATTTCTTCAAATGGGCCTTAGATTTTCAGAAATTAGATGCCGAGGTTTAGCATACGTTTCAAATACCCATTAGTTTGCAGCTCTCAATGTGTCTTTCGTGGTGTGGACGCAGAAGGCCCGCATGGGCTCGATGCTACCTCTTGACTTTTTTTTTTTTAATTAATTTTATATTTTAACACTTTACAATTTGATTTAAATTTGATATATATTTGACACTTTGAATTGCTGCAAATTTGAATTTTTTTTTTTTTCGGAAAAAATATACAATTACGTTTAGGATTTTTTTTTTTCATGAAAATTTATATGTATTTTATCTAACTTGTAAACTAACATAATTACTGACGAAAATCCAAAATATTTTATGTCTAGATTTTTTTTCTAATTATTATTTACATTTATATATTTTTATATTTTAAGCAATGTTGAGAAACAATATATCATATATATATTTACTTTATTGAATTTTAACTGAAAATTTATTTTTTCGTGTAAATTATAAATAATAATTTTGATGTCAATTTCAAAATATTTTTTCGTTCCAACAAATAATGATAATAAAGCGATAATTGTCAACTGGAAATGTAAAAATCGTCTGCGGATCCCGCATGCTGTGAAATGTCAGTAATGTTTTGCTATCAACAGAAATATTCCTGGTATTTCGCAGGAAACTTACTGGCATTTCTGTAGAATGTTTTTAACATATACAGTAAAGTTCCAGTCATTTTCAAGAAATGTTTCTTGGAAATAATGGGCAACTCAGCCGCCCATTTTTTCCCAGGAACGTTGCGGAATTTTTTTTACAGTGTAAAGTGATATGCACAACATGTGTAATAATTATAATGATACTTTTGCATAAAAAATTCCTTTCCAAAGAAAAATTCTGAAACTGAAAACATAAAAATTTTAATTATGTGTTTGTTTACTAAAAAAAAATAAATACGCTTTTTACTTTCTTCTATCTTTACAAGAAGAAAGTATTGGATTCGTGAAAAAATTCGGCTTCCGGTTTTAGACTGAACACGATTCGACTGTTATTAGAAAATATCTGTCTGTCTATATGTGATACAAATTTTGTGGGCGCTCTAACACAAGAACTAATGCACGAAATTTAATAAAACTATAGAGATTCACTTATACAGTAGAACGTCGTTAATGCGAACACTCAAGGGGAAACATTTTTTTGTTCGTATTAAAAGTAGTTCGCGTTATCGGAACTTGACTACATTACATACAACTGGACGAGGCAATCGGAAACAGTTCATGTTAACGAGGTTTGACTGTACCTTGATAAAAATTGGTACTGATTTGTTTTTGGTGTAAATCGTCCAACAGGTGGCACTGCTATACGGCTTTTTTCACGATTTACATGATTTTAGCGATAATTATATTTCAAAAACTATTGCACGAAATTTGATCAAACGTCATATTCTGTTAAACCTTGACATAATTTGATGCGGATTAGCTTTTTATGTATATCATATAGCAGGTGGCTCTGCTATGCAGCATGTTTATCGATTTTGCGATAGCTGTATCTCAAAACTAATGCACGGAATTTAGTCAAACTTCATATTCCACATAAGTAGCACTTCCACATAAATAGATCCTTATTAGGCTTGGGTCTATACTGTCCAAAGCTATCGTTTTTGTGCACTTTGAGTAACGAATTTTGGTTGCAGACATCTAAGAGGCTGGGTGCCAAAATTCAATGATTTGTTTGAAAAATGCTATGCTTATATCTCCTTTTTAAATGCACACAATTCAAAAAATCTAGATCTTTAGAGTTTGTTATTATAGGCAAAGAATTGTCATTTAATTTTGGCACTGTGATTGCAAATTTTGAGGCATTAACATGTATGGAGTAGAAGAAAATTTGGGATTGGCACATCCGACTAGTTTTCACTTAATATCAATTCTTGTGGTCTTCAAAGAAGCCCACCTGCTAATAACATCGCTTAGTTTAATAAAATTCCCTATTTCACTTTCATATTTTAAAAGCATTAGGCTGTCAAGTCTGTTATCCCTTATTGTAGCTTGCAATATATATTTTTTTAATTTTTGACTAAAGATTCTTTCATTAGATGCAACGCCATAAAGATAAGCTGCTGTGAATGTTAAGTTACGAGTATATAGTTTGACGGCGTGACCCAAATAGTCTTTGAATTTCATGGCATGAGTAAAAGGTTTGTTAAGTGAGTTGGGATTTGGTTAATTTCTATTTGACTCTGCAAGTCATGTACACCCGGTTTCTCATATCCAGGTGGAAACATTATTAACTTTTCCCTTGCACAATTGTAATTTAAATATGGAATGCATTGCTGCAATATTCTCTTGCTATAGGGAACATTGTCATTTAAGCCCATTACTAAATTCTTATAATTCTTTACTGTAAAACTTATGTGTATCAATGTCCATTGCTGTGCTATTATTTTTATCTATTGCCTTTGGTGAAACCGTTTTTCTACGGTGCTTTCGGAACTCAGCTTCTCCAGTCACATCCTAATATTCATAATTGTTTGTGAGCTTGTCTGTAAGGAAATCTTTATTTCTACAAAATTTTATTCAAATGCAACGTGTCAGTGTTACAGTGCATGTCGATTTTTTCTTCAGTTGATGGACTGCTTTCATGGTCATATTTCTGTTCCAAATTAAAATCGTCCATTTTTTACCTTTTTCATCCTCGAATGGATTTTTAGATGCTCCAAAATCTTGCACGAAAACTCTTTTCCTATTATGAAGGGTTTCTTCGTGCTGAGATTTATAGTAACTTTTTAGAACAGCTTTAAGCACAGAACACTGGACTTTTGGTTTAAAATTTTATAAACACATATGAATATAAACGAACAGGACTGATATATATTTCCGCACACAAATAAAAGTAAAATGTGACAAATTTATCTTATATCCGCAAATTTATATTACTTCTTATATCCGCATTTGCTCATATAACGCTTTTTACTTGACAGCGAAGGGTTAACTAATTTTTGCGGCAAAAAAAAAATCACGAGAATGAGTAAAAATATTGTCCAAAAATCACAAAATTAGTCAAAAAAGTTGTGAAAACTCATCAAATCTTCTTGCCCATAGCTGTGTGCTTTCTGTTGTGCTACAAGTGATCTCCAATTTTCAAAAGAAGCTGCAATCCCTTTGGATTAAAATAGCTGGATTCCCTTTTGGGAGGAGAAGGGGAGATAGGGTGAAATTTTTGAGAAAGGAACAAAGTTTTGGAGGAAATAAAGGAACTGGTTAGTCAGTTATTGATGGACAGGAGTAGAGAAATTTAAGTCTGGTAGATGTACAATATTTTTGTAGAACAGAAAAATACAATGATAGATTGAGTGTGGCTGATTTCTTTATGTACTTCTTTTGATAATTTAATTTGTTTACTGTTGCAGTACTCAAAATAATCACCAAAACAATAAAAATTTCGTAATTTTTTTACTATTACATTTAAAAAAGAAAATGCCTCAAAAATCTAGAATTTCCCAACTCTAAGCTCAAATTTCCCAACTTCACATATATTGGGGGGGAAGCTCCCCCCCATACCCCCTTATGGAGACGCCCCTGGCGACAGAAATCGCCTGCGACTCGTACGTATTATCCATCTGAAACTTACGTATTATCGAAGCATTTCATTGGCTGTTCGGGAAAAGGCTTTTCCATCGCCAGATTTTAAATGAAATTTATTTCTTAAACTTCTAAACATCCCACAATATTACTTTTTATATCGTCGTATAGAAAAAAATGTAATTTTAAATGCAATTTGTTTGAAAGCTGTATCTCAATTTGTTTCTGAGTTATAAATTTTTTTCGTAGTTTTTATCATTTTTTTGTCATAGTGGCAACACTCTGTTGAAAGTAAAGGGAAATACAGTATAGACCAATCAGAAAACGAATAAAATGATGATTAAACCAATAAAAACCTTCAGATATGCTTTTGATTTCCTACCCTGACGAGGACAATAACCATTTTTCCAAATGGTTAAAAAAAGGAGACCTTGCTGCCAGTACATTTTGCATTTTTTCACGATTTTTTTTTTTTTTTTTTTTTTTTTTTTTTAACAGTGTGCATGATACCGGGCTATTACAAATGATGGACACGATTTTTAAAAAATGATATTTTCGAATCTACTGCACATATTACAATATGTGATACATGAATTTAAAGAGAAATACTATACCAAGTTTTTTTCAGTTACAAATGTTCGATGTGTGACCCTCTTGTTACATGGCATTCAATTAGCCTAAAAACAAATTTTTATGCAATTTGTACGATAAGTTTCAGAGAAATTCATTATTTAAAAATGAGCGTATTTTAGGGCCTGTATCCAAATTGATGTTCGGTACTCGATTGTAAACCGAGAGAGACCCCTTCTTGATTAAGACATTCTAAGCGCCACTCAAGTAGTCATTGAAGACTGCTAGATTACAGGATAGCATAAGAAATTTCAAAATATCTAGTCACTTCTATCATAGACGGTCTCTTAAACCATCATTTTGCCGTTTTTTAAGCATAATTTAAAAACTACTTGGAAGAAAAATATGTAATTTTGGATTTCCATAAAACAGGACTTAATAAATCTAAATCCATCAAAAAAATTGTAGGTTGCAATTCATATTTTTTTCGAATATTAATTTCATAATTCATATCATAAAATTATACAAATTGCAAATTCAACGTATTTATGTTTGGGTATGTTAGTATTATTGCTCCACAAAAAATTAGCACATTAGGAGCATAATTTCAGGAGATATTAATAAGAATATGAAAATGTAATTTAAGAAGAAGCATATTTAAGAAGAAGCTAATTAGAAGCACTGAATTTTGAATGTTTATAATCCAAATACTTATCATTCAAATGACTTGAAATTTGTTGTTTAGGCATGGTTTGAACAGAAGATTTAAAATATCTTGTTAAAATTGGGTATTGCCACTGAAAAAAAAATGAAGTTTTGGTTCATTTTAATATGTAGATGCCCCCCTAAACAAATTTATATACATAATTTAAAAGCAGACTTTATTTCCAATCGTTTGGTACCAGTAACTTTCTTCTACGATAATTTGTTGAGGAGTTAGTAGGGGGGGGGGGTTACATTTTTTTTCCGCGACTGTACCACCAATGTCGAAAACAAAGTGTTCAGAACTTAAAGAACGCATTTGTGAAGCTTTCAGAGCCCTTGACAGATTGATGCTACAAAATGTTTGGAACGAACTCGATTACAGATTGGACGTATGCCGTGTAACAAAACGGTCACACATCGAAATTTTGTAACTTCATTGAACATTTGTAACACTGAGCACTGAACATTTGTAACTTTGTATATTTCCCTTTAAATTCATGTATCACTTATTGTAATATGTGCAGTAGTTTCGAAAATATGATTTTTTTTTTAAATGGGGCCCATCATTTGTAATATTCTGAACTGTACTACAGTGTATGGGTCAGTATATTCATCCTTATCATAGCAATGCGTAAGTTAGACGGAGCCTATATTCGTTAATTGTGGGACGCGGGTATAAAAAATTAATTCCTTTATTTAACCTGTTTTCAGGAAAGTATGGTAGTAAACTGGTTAAAAAGGAATAGTAAATTCACTTATTTTGAAAAACAAAACAGATTATTAAGTGATTACCTATAATTTAAAGTGGAATTTCAATTACACAAGTTCGCAAATTGGCTCATTTAGGATGTGTTAATTATTAATGATTTCATTAATACTGATAAAAACTTTTGATAAAGTTTTTACATCTAAAATTATGAATGACAAAAACAATTTCTGAATTAAAAAAAAATAATTATAATCATAATTATAATAAAAACTAGAAAACAGGAATTCTTCTTTTTCAGAATTTAGTGTCGCCCCGGTGAAAAAAAAAACATGTATATATAAATAGTACAAAACATATTTCAATTTTAAGACTTAAAGAACACGCTTTTATTTTATGTACAATGACGCCATTCGCATCCGCTTAAGCATTTCACATTTACGATCCATTCTTAATATCTACAGTAAAGTATGCCTAGGGCGTCACTATCGCGAAATAATACATAAATGCAGCAAAATGATGCCATCATTAAAGAAACTCGACAGAAAAACCGCGTATCTAATGATTCATAGGCTTTCATTTGTTTGTAACATTAATATAGATACTTAAAATTAAATATATTTTATAATAGCTCCATGTTTTAACAGAAATCATTCGTTTATATCTTTTTTCAAAATAGCACGCATTTTAATCATAATTACATTTTCTGTTTTTATGAGAAAATGGCAACAAAAACATATGATTTCTATTGTACCATTATTTTTCCTTTACTTTCTACAGAAATGGAGTACTTCCGTTGCCAATATTAAGAAAATGGCTCTGAAAACTACAAAAAAGTAATATTTCAAAAATAAATTGAGATGCAGTTTTCAAATAAATTGCATTTAAAAGTACATTTTTTTTTCCAATACGACGGTATAAAAATTGAAAATGTGCGATGCTTAAAAATTAAAAAAATTGCTATAGAGTATTTAATCGTACTGCTTTGTTTTACGGCTGGCTTCTGTAAGGTAACGTTATCTTTTGGAATACACAAAATAAGCTGGGAGAAAAAAAATAGCATACCGGTGGCTATATAAAAAAAAATTATAAATTACTCTCTTAAAGTTCGTAATTTTCATTGAAAGTAGCATTCTCATTAACCCATTTGTGCCTGGCGTCCTAATTTTGGGACGCTTTGTTAAAAAAATTCCCATTACAAATGGAATTATGATATATTTTCAAAACTTTGTAAAATATGTCCTTAGTATTTGTTTTCAATATTTATCCATAAATGACAGCGCATTTTTAAGAATAAAAAGGTGAAATAAATGTTTGTTGTAGCGAAAAGTTAGATTTTCTTGAAATAAAATGGCGAGTATGAAAAAGTAAGATATTTCTTTTATTTTTTTTTTAATCATTTTATAAGTGGTATTATTTATAAGACGAAACACTATTTTAGAATACATATTTTTGCATTTTTTCAGATTTCTATTTTTTTGTTCGAATTTGAACCTTTATATATCGTCCCAATTTTGGGACGCTAGGCACGAATGGGTGGGGGTTTTCTCCGTTACTGTCTATGCATTAAATGTATGTTTTATGCCATTTATTTTGTTACAAAATGGTTACATACCATTTAGATTATTATTTGGCTATAAAATTATTGTTCGGATTATTATTTGGCTATTCTTTGTTATTACTATAGTGGGGGGGGGGGGGTAGGGGTTAGTGGTTGTGCTCGGTTCAAGAATAAGACACACACCCCTCCCCACCCTTAGCTATTGGCTTGGTAAAAATTTATATCATACCGTTATGTTTTGTACTAGTTTAGTATTTGACATCCTGAGGTTAGTAAAATACAGTAGAACATCGATTATCCGGCATAATTGGGACCAAACCGACAGCAGATAATCGAAATTTCCGGATTATCGAGAATTTATCAATAATCCTCTAGTTTAATAGGCCCCACCAGTGGCCGAGAGGTTCTGCTCTCGAAGCTGGTAGACGGGAGGTGCTGGGTTCGATCCCAATCGCGCCCGTCGGCCTAATCGTTCGGAGTTTTCGTGGTTTTCTTCGAGCCGTGGATCTTCCATGCGTTAATACGGATTAGGTTCCCTTAGAAAGACCCCCACGGAGGGCACTCCCCCCGGGCCTATATCCCTCGTGTAGATAATTGGCCGTCAAAAATCAACCCAACCCAACCCTCTAGTTTAATATGTAACATCGTCATCGAACTGCTATTAGGACTATTTAAACTGCTTAATAAATATCTAAATTTAAATTATGCATGAAAATTGTTTTATCTGTTTAGAACGGGACGTGTACACAGGGGGGAGGGGCAAGAGTACAATTATACGGGATCGAATCTTGCGGGAGCTCATGCTAATTTCAATGGAATTCGAAGAAAGGGGAACCAAAATGCTTATATCTACCCGTGGTTTGGAAAGGAACACTTGCATACACAAGGAATGTTAAAGTAAAAAAAGAAAAAATACGTTGGAAAAAAATTCAGGATATCGACATCGGTTTACAGAGAGTTCCGGTTACACGAGGGTAGGATAATCGAAGTTATACTGTTGCATATATACTCGTGTGTAAAACGAAGAATTTTTGACAATTTTCTGCAAGTAAATTGGGGGCGGGGGGGGGGGGGTAGACTTATACGCGAGTCAATTACAAAAGCCGAAAAGAAGAAAAAAGAAAAAAACTTCGAATACTGCAAAAGTCTGCTTTTTTATGTGTATAAATAATAAAATAATATATAAAATATACAAATAATAATAATTTATTATTAAAAAGATTTCAATGATTGGTTTTTCTTTACTTATTAATTTTCCGCATTAGTAAGTGAACTCTTTGGTTTGATTATGTGTGAAATTGAAGTAAAAAGTTAGGGGGTCGGCATACGCTAGTTTTTGATTTTTTGCAGAATTTGCGTTCAAAAGTTAATGCATCGGCGTATATGCAAGTATATACGGTATATATACTGCATTTGTAGTTATTGATTATTATAAATTGTTACTATATAAATTGTTACTATGCCAATAGCTAATGGTGAGGAGGAAGGGGGTCTTGTTCTTGAGCCGACCCCAGCCCTCGCCCCCCCCCCCCTTATAGTAATAATAAAGAAATTTTTATAGTCAAATAATAACCCGAATGATATATAACCTTTTTGAAACATATTAAATGGCATAAAACATAGATATAATGCTTAGACAGTAACGGAGAAAACCCCTACCCTTTCGTGCCTAGCGTCCCAAAATTGGGACGTTTATATTTTTATACGTTAAATTAAAAAAAAAAATCAAAGAGAATTTTTTTATTATTTTTTACGTTCATTCTACACCATTTACTATAATTAAGCCCAATATTGAGTTGAAAAAAAAATCAGGCACTAATGGGTTAAGTACAAAATTCGTTGATATGGTGGGTTAAATTCTGTCCCACATAATTTTAATCACCAAATGCCACAATAGCACAAGTATTTTGAAAGGACGTTTTGCCTTTTAGATTGTACATAAAGAAATATTTTTACGTATTTTCAAATAAATCTCTTCTCAAGTCCCGGTGTCATTCAATTATTTCAAAATTTTAGGAAGTACTTTGAGCCGGAAAGGTTAAAACAAAAACCGAGTTTCATTACTCGTAGATTAAAAAAGTAAAGCAATCAAAAAAGCATACGAATTGAATATTTCCAACTGAGTGAAAATATGCCCAGGCTGAGAATCGAACCCAGATCCTTGGCTTACAAGGCTAATGCTTTACCGTTTAAGATAACTGGGCCGACAACAAGCCAGCATATTTCGCTCAGATAACCTTATTGGTAGTAACATCTGGTCTGTCATGTAGACAGCTCAACAGAATAAACCGCAGGCCAAGGATTGTAAGCCAAGGATCTGGGTTCGATTCCCAGCCTGGGCATATTTTCGCTCAGTTGGAAATATTCAATTCGTATGATAGCTTTACCAATAAGTTTGATTGTTTTAAAATAATAGTTCATCTACGTATCCATCGTTTATGTGAAGTTCCTTTACCTGCGGTTTATTCTGTTTTAGCTGTCTACATGGCAGACCACATGTTGCTATCAATAAGGTTATCTGAGACAAATATGCTGCCTGGTTGTCTGCCCAGTTAGTTTAAACGGTAAAGCATTGGCCTTTTAAGCGAAAGATCTGTGTTCGATTCCCAGCCTGGGCATATTTTCCTTCAGTTGGAAATATTCAATTCGTATTATAACTTTACCAATCACTTTGATTGTGTTAAAATAATTCAATCAGAAAATGTCTAGATTATATGAGGACGTGAATTTCAAAACTCGCCTTATCCAAAATGTAAAAATACGTGTTTTCTCTAAGTGGTATCAGGATTCTTTGAAATTTCGAAATTATTATTATTTTAGAAGTTAAACACCTATTTTACTGAACATTTTCATATAATCAATTCCTTGAAATTCCCATTAGAACGGAAGTTACAGCTTATAGAATTATATCCGTAAAATATCTGAAGAGGCATTTCCGAAACTTTGAAGTCCTTTTTCTCCAAATGACATTTTTGGGCATAATGCGCAGGATATCCTCAATAACTTCTGAATAATTTTTTATGAAAGTTTCAAAACAAATGTTTCATGTTCGTCTGTATAAACTGAATCTAAAATTTCATTTTTATTATTAAAAAAAATATTTTTTAGGTAATTATACTACTGTTGAAATTTTCCTAATTTTCTATTAGCTTACAATTTATGCTTATATTGTTAATAATTATAATATATTTATGCAACTTTGTATTAAAAATATAAAAATGCTTTAAATACAAGTTTATTTATGTTCAGTGTAATTATTACAATTTGAAGTATAATTAGGCGAAAAAAATCATTCTAGTTGAAAAACGTATTTTGTAATCATGCGCATAAGCTGTCATACCAATATTTTGGTAGACAAATGTCTGACAGTTTGGAGTTCCCTATACATAATAATTCTGCATGTTACAATTTTTTAAATACATGAAATGAAAAAACATACTTATATCTTTTCTCTCAATTAAAATTGTGTTTTTAATTCATATACGTTTTAAGACATTAAATGTTGAAAATGGTCCTTTTTTTATTTTTTGTAATTTTAAGAGTCCTCTGAGACCCCTTACTCTATTCTATTGCTAAACCTGCAACGAAAAAACACAACAATCTGTTAAAAAAAAAAAAAAAAAAAAAAAAAAAAAAAAAAAAAACTATTATCCTTTTTTTTTTTACTTTTTTCTACCTTTACAAGAAGAAAGTATTGGATTCGTGAAAAATTTCGACTTCCGGTTTTCGACGGATTTATACGTTTTAGAATGCCCAGAACACGATTTGATGGTTTTTAGAAAATGTCTGTCTGTGAGTCTGTCTGTCACTCTGTCACTCTGTGAGTCTGTATGTGACAAAAATTTTGTGGGCGCTCCATCTCAAGAACTAATGCACGCAATTTCACAAAACTTTATATTTAGTTAGACCTAGATATAAACTGGACCTGATTAGTTTTCGGTGAAAATCTCCCAACAGGTGGCGCTGCTATGCGGCATTTTTCACGATTTCTGCAATAGCTATATCTCAAGAACTACTACACGGATTTTCATAAAACTTCAGATTTAGTTAGTCCAGGATATAGTTTGGTGCTGATTAGGTTTTTGTGAAAATCGCCCAACAGGTGGCCCTGCTATGCTGCATTATTCATGATTATCGCAATAGCTCTAACTCAAGAAAAAATGCACGAATTTTCATCAAACTTCAGGT
This sequence comes from Maratus speciosus, assembly GCA_963932465.1. Taxonomy (NCBI): domain Eukaryota; kingdom Metazoa; phylum Arthropoda; class Arachnida; order Araneae; family Salticidae; genus Maratus; species Maratus speciosus. The sequence continues at coordinate 72,876,730 of OZ010792.1, forward strand.
TCAGTTAGTCCCTGATATAAATTAGTGCTGTTCAATTTTTGGTGTAAATCACCCTACAGGTGGCGCTGCTGTGCTGCATTTTTCACGATTTCCGCAAGAGCTGTATCTCAAGAACTATTGCACGGATTTTCATCAAACTTCAGATTTAGTTAGTCCTTGACATGAATTGACGTATAAATTAGTGCTGTTTAATTTTTGGTGTAAATCGCTCAATAGGTGGCGCTGCTATGCTGTATTTTTTGCAATTTCAGAAATAGATTTATCTCAAGAACTAATGCTTGGATTTCCAACAAGCTTGAGATTCAGGTATACCTTGATATCACTTAGTGCTGTTTATTTTTGGTGAAAATAGCTCAACAGGTGGCTCTGCTATGCTACATTTTTCAGAATTTCCGCTATAGCTCTATCTCAAGACCTAATGCACGAATTTTCATCCAACTTCAAATTCAGATGTACTTTGATATGAATTAGTCCTAAATCGTAGTTATTTCTTGTACTATTTAAATTATTTAATTGACGTGATTTATATAGAAGAAAGTTTTGTGATGGCCACAACATACTAGTTTTCTTTGCCATTGTAAAATCTTGGTTAACAATGAAAACGAACGGAGGTAGTCGGAGGGATTTCGCGATTTCCCAAGATTTTTTTTTTTTTTTTCTGGATAAGGCGAGTTTTGAATCTCACGTCCTCATATGTAAAAAAAACTTATTTCTCGATTTCCCCTGAACTATATATATATTTTTGCCATTTAAATGTCTCTGAAAATGTAGGACGCAAAATGCTTTCACATAAAGTGTTTTTAAATTAAATTTAAAAAATATTTTTGTACAAATAAATAGTGAAGAAACATATATTAAAAAATTTAATTCATATACATTATTCACGCAAGTAGTGAAGTCTTTGTAAAACTCGATAATTGTTTAGCTTTTGAAGTATTTTATTAAAATTAAGAATACAGTTGAACCCGATTAAGACAAGTTTCAAGGGACTGGACAAAAGACGCGTTTTAAGCGGAATCGCATTTTAAATGGGATTTGCATATTCTAGCTGGAACTGAGCTTATTTTCACATCTAATCGTCTAAATGAACAGCAGTGCTTTTATTTATATGTTTACGGTCCAAAATTCTATTTTTACGCATATTTAGATAACAATTTAACTGTATTAAACTCGTTGCTTGTTTTTATAGGACCAACTACAATAATAACTGAAACTAAATATTAGTTCAAATATGGCTCTATATTCGTTTTATAAGTTATATCGAAAAATAAGCGAATGAAAATTATTTTCACATTACCTTAATTTTCTTAACAGAAGACAAAAACATTAAATGTTTGAATCACAACACAGTTATTAAAATAATCGTTAATAGTTGTGAAAATGAATACCCTTATAATCAGTATTTAATTTTTAATATAATAAGAACATATTATCAATACTAATTTCTGTGTAAAAAAATATTGTTAGAATTGCAAAAAGTAAACAAAATAAAGAAAACAAACAAGAATTATACAACAACGTTGTCGTGAATTCATGTCTTAAGGGTAATTTTTGCCACTCTCCACCGAAACGGGGGATCGCGTAACAACCGTTTGCGTATTAAACGTGATTCTTTTAGATTAGTCTAATGCCGATGTTGAAAGCACCGAAAAAATCTGCGTGTTTCAATAATCACTTTATAATGGCTTTTACAGTAAAGTTTGAAGAAAGGTTGTTTGAAAAACATAATGATTTTCTATCTCTTATTACACCGCTCATAGTTGTATATTGTATCTCTTATTTGTATATTATTACTCAGCATTTCTCTATTGGAATTCCTTTGAATTATGGAGCAAGGAAAGCAATTTTTTTTTTACAGAATCTTCCAAAATTAAAATAACATCCAAGAAAATTTGGTCAGATATTATTTGCATTTTAAACGCCAAACAGATTCACAAGCTTTAAAAGGCTAAGTTATTAAAATAAACTGATTTACAAGAATGTTTTTTTAAAAATGTCAGTTGCAATCACAACGTAAACAAGTAATATAAAAATTTTGTTTTTAAAGTCAATTCCTACTTAGGTCATCAAAGAAAAATTTAATATAATCCCTTAAGTTAATATTAGTTTTTGTTGCATTAAAATATCTCAATTTGTTGATTTTCTATAAGCAAGTAGGTTTACAATGGAAGTCTATGGGAATTTGGCGAAATATTAGAGATATCGCCAAGTTGGTGACAAACTTGGCGGTATTTGGCGACAGAACAGGGTCCCCCCCCCCCTATGGTAACCCTCCTTTTAGATATGAAGCTGCATTAAATGCTGTTCAATAACCAATGGCCGCCATTTTGTCTCCCATATAAAACTAAATTAATTAATTAAAATTTAATTAATGAATTAATATTTGAAAAATCTGTATTGACATCAATTGTCATCCAGTACAAGTTTTAAAAAAAATTATTTCAACTTGATAGGATGAATACTAAAAATTTTATTAATGATTGAAAATTTGAACAAGATATGTAAATAAATATAGGGAGAGTGTGAACTAATAGTAGGAATTGAAAAAGAAGCATTTTGAAAACTTGAGTCAAGTGTTTGTACTACCAGTTCTCTTTTGAAACACTGAATACTTATAGAATTCTTTTCTAAATTTAAAGTGCTAGTTTTGATCGAATTTACGTTCATTTCAATTTATGTTAAAGAATTTTAAATTTATTATGTTAAAGAATTTCTTTAAAGTAAACAAAATTTTGTCATCCCTTTTGTATGTTCAAAGGTGGATTATAAAAAAACTGTTTATTTTATTTTAAGAATTTAAAAAGATGAGAATTTTGTATTTGATTTAAGACAGATTTATAAATGGGTCTAGACTAGCTGTGTACAAGCTTTTTGAAAGAAAACTTTGTAAAAAAAAAAAAATCTACGTAATTGCTGTAGATATAAGGAGAGTTTCCATAGAGCAAATTGATATATATATTTTAGTCTTTTGTTTGTGTAATATTTTACGAAGATTCAAATACAGTTTTTTTTTTTTTAATATTGATCAATTATTAACCACATGTGTTCTAGTTTGAAAATCTATATAAATAAAGATTGATTTGGCTTTCAAATCAACACTACAAACAAATAACAGCTTTGAGAAGCCAAAAGGTTTAATTGTTGTAATTAATTTATATGATTAAAGACAGACTTCTTCAACAGTAATGAATTTTAATTACGGTGTTTCCATGGTTTTAATGATATGCCTTTGTTTTGTAGGTAAAATTGAAAAATAAGTTTGAAAATGTAGCAAAGGGGAAAGCAGAGTAAAATTATACAGTCGTATGAAAGCAAACATTTCAGTTTTCAACCAGTTTGATCAATCACATTGAAGAAATTTGATCAATCACATTTGATCTTCTTATTGAAGTTTGTATAGTTTATGGGATAAAAAGTTTATTTAAACATGTTTTTTTATTTAATTTTTGCTACTCTGAAATATGACACAATTAAAATTACTAAAACATTTTATGCTATTGTGTGTAGGATATTTAATAAGGATTTATTCTCTAAAACGAAATAGTTTCTAGCGTGTATAGGTACATTTTTACAGCCCGATATGCAATCCTCATTCTTTTGGGTAAATTTCAGATAACCTACATGAGGAAAAATGGAATATTGTAAAACAATCTTTGAGGAGCCTGCTAACAATGCTTGTTGGAATGATAGCCAAATGCACATTGATAAAAATGATTATGCTTTTTCTAAACAGGTGAACTCCTTTTCTGCAATATCATTAAATTGAAGAGCTAAGTGGAAGAACATGTTAAGTGACAAAAACTACATTTGAAGAAATTTGAAGTGAAAGTTTTTGCTGTAAATTGTAATGATTTATTTTCTGTTTGATACCATGTGTTTAAAATATTAACAGGTATGGTACTAAACACTCTCAGAAAAACGTATTCATATAAAAAATTATTAATATTATTGACATTATTAAATATTAAAATATTAAATATTAATGAATAATGTCTTAAATCTTCAAGACTAAATAGAATCTTAGTATTTTAGCTTTATCATATGATAGAATACCTCATAACGCTTTCATCCAAAAGATAAAAAAATTTTTAGAAAATGTCGCATAACATGTTCAGCTCTTCACTTGTAGCCGAGATAATTATTCTTTTGTCTTTAAACATTCAATAATTATATTAATTTAATCATTATAGATTAAGATATAACATTTTATTATTTTATTTAATCATCATATTATGTTTGAAATATTGCTAATTCATTAGTTAAATTTATAAAAAAATAAGTTGTTCTTTTTCAAAAGAAAATCTGATTTTTTTTTCATTTCTTTTAATAGTAACACATTCATTCTGTCCTATCCTCACTAATGGCGTAATACTGAATTATTTTACTTTTCCTATAAAAGCATTGATATTGTGATAAAAATATCAGTTATATATACTGATCATATTGTACAAGGTTAATTAAAGAGAATTTACACAACGTGTCACTAAATTCTGTTGGAATATCTGGCTTGAAGAAGAAAGTAACAATAACATAAACTATTTTAGAGAACTTTCCCGGTCTTATTTAATTAAAAAAATGAAATTTGAAAACAAAATGTCTACTGAAGGTTTGACTTAGATTATTTTTCTGGAATCATTGTTACTGTATTTGTTTTATGTATATTACAACCTCTTAATAAAATACTGTAAAATTGCTACCCCAACAATGTGTACTTATTCCAGGGTTCGTAAATATCATGCTATTTAAAAAAATATTAAAATATCCGATATTTTGATGTATATTCGATATTTTATATATAATTAATATTTTAAAAACATGTACGATATTTTCAAAAGAGCCAAATTTTGTTGACTATAAATTTTTTCTGGATTAATATATATTAAAACTAAAACATACTACATTTAGCGTGATTTATTAGTAAAACAATATTTTTTTCTTTACGTAACAAAGCTGAACATTAACAAATTCAAATCAGGCACAAAGTGAATTTTACGCTTACAAAAAACTATCTGTAAAATGTAGTATAAATGATCAACGAAATTTTGATTTATACAACAAAATTTAAATAAATAATTTGTTTTTATCGGAAAATTCGAATAGAAATGTAAGTTTTTCTGCTTTTTGTTTGAATATTGTTCATTTTAAATGTATTCAAACAAAAACCAGAAATTAATCTTTCTAATTAAGCTGTAAATTGCTTACCTAATTTAGGCAGATAACTCTTTCAATGGGCTGTTTATAAAATAAAATATTGACCCACATAATTATTGATTCTGCAGTCGACTGTCCAGCTGTGCTTTTAGAGCTGTAAGTGACGTATGAGAACAAAGTGATGTAATAAAGTAAATGGAACTGCAGTTAATATATATATATATTTACTTAAGTTCAATAAAAGGGACTTCTTCTTTCTACTTTCAACTTTAATAATTGTTGGTTCTTTCATTTCAAAACGAAGTGATGTATTTGTATAAATAAATAGCAATTAGTTATTAAAATATCCCCGGATGATGTCCTCGGGAAATGCCGGCCGAAAATACTAAGAAGTTTTAAATGAGTATATATATTTTTAACTTGTAATCTCTATTTCATTATTTTAGTCGACATTTAAGTAAGTTCTTTAAAGTTCATATTGTGTATTTTATTTAGATGTATTTATATTATAAAACAAAAACTATAAAACTATGCTTAACATTGGTTAATCTTGCACCTTAACGTAACTAGGTCATGCAGTCCAGGATATTTGGGTTAAGAATGTTTGATATACTACCCGGAATACAATGCATATGTGAAAAACATTTTTAATAGATAACACTGATATTAATAACACTTTTGTATTTCGTTACCAACAACACGCACAAAAGAAAATCGATGTTTTCATATTAGCCGTGTGTTAGCAGTTTATATCGAAAGTTTTAAGTATTTATAAAAACATTCTTTTATTTTAATCGTTTCATTGTTTAAACTCAAAATATTTCTGTATTTTAAGAACCTTACTTATTTTATTTCTTTCGGTGTTTAAGCTAGTAGTTCGATTAAATGTTTGTTAAATTAGTGTTTTATTTATTCATCTCTTTATTTCTGTCGTTTTTATTTCGTGTGGCAATTTTGTTATGGAATATTATTTGAAACATACAAATGCTTAATTGTTTATATCGTTTTAAGTGAGGGCAGTTAAACTTCCGTAATCGGGTTTTAAGTTTATTTTTAAGTTTGATTTTTAAAAAAATTACGCTTGAAAAATATTTTTAAAACTATAAATTTCCTTAAATTAAAATACAGTTTTAAAGAAAATTTCATTTGCAAGTACATTTATTTTCTATTCGATGGTAAAATAAATGAAATTGTGCAAACAGTTGTAATAAAACGAAACTGGTCGTTCATGTTGTTTCCAACATCGACATGACGTCAGTGTAAACCACGAACATGTTTTTACTTTATAATAGAGATTAGACAATAAGTGGTAATATTTTATAGCTTTATATTTATAAGATTAAATAATTATAAAGAAGACGTATAATTTTTAATATAATTTTACTTAAAATGAATGATTATATAGAAGAATGTGGTAATTACGTAATAAACAGATTAAAACACGAAACTATAGACTGCAATTTCAGTGGTTGAACCGAAACTAAAATGCCCTTAAGCCAATCAATTTAAGGCATATTTGACTTGAAATTGAATACACCATCCTTGCAATTTATTCCTCGTGATATCTTATACAGAGCAAACTTCATTTATATTCTGAATGCTTTGGTTTTCAAAGTGAAAATATTTCATAGTGGTTAAATTTCCGGCAACGTTTTATCGCTAAAAGTAATTTTAAAAGTAATTAAAAAAGTCCACGCTTTAAAAAAATAATGGTATTTAATTTCCGAAAATAATTCTCGGTTTAATTTAAAACCATAATTTACTATACATAAATATGAACGTTTTTCTGTGATGCCAGATTACCATGTAAAAACTATGCATCCAAACAATCAAAATTAAAAGAAAATAAAAAAAAATTGCTAAGTTTCTTTTTACCACATCACAGAAAAAAAAAAAAAAAAGAGCCAGTGTTATTTAACTGCAAATGATAATTCACATTATTATAACAAAAAGTCACGCAAGAAGTTTAGAGGGAAGTTTTTAAAATTATGTTATCTAGTATTTACTCCATGTGTTTTGATATCCAAAATGTTTAGGGACACGCTTAAGCTAATTATATTTGGGTATATATAGCCCGAAATGAATCACTGATATGCTGTGTTTTCAGGATTTCGTTGATATGCTATATTTGAAAGACGAATTCATGTTCTTTTATAGGATGTCAAATGTTTAACGAAAAATGTTTCAAATTTAAAAAAAGGTCCTTGATATAAATTGGTGCTGATAACAATATATGTATATCGCCCAACAGTGTGTTTTATGCTATAGTTATTGTGCTTCTTGTGATAGCTCTAATTCATAATCATTTGGATAATTTGCACTAAACGTAATGTATTAACAAGGTGTAACCCTTTGAATTCCGACGAAAGAAAATTCTTAAAAAATAAGTGTCACGTTGATTTGTAATAAACCTAAAAATTAATTGCAATTAAAAATAAATCGAACATTGGTTAGTCCGACTCTTAAAATAAATATTACTTTAATCGGAACAGATGTCATAAGTTCCCCACCGGCCACCATCTTGGAATTCTTGGCGTGAAAACCCTTTTTCCGCCAAGTAGTAAATGTCGCCAAGCACCGGTTTATACGCATGTTTTGGGTTAACGAAAATAAAATGTAAATATTAACAAAATTCGCTAAACTAGCAATCAGTAATCCTTGTATGAGCGCTTCGCGCACATTTACCGAAAAAAAAAACACCGCCGAATTCAGCATTTCTCGCGGGATAGCATTCTCAAAATTCAGCAGTTCTCGTTTTGCAGCAATCTCAAAACGTAAAAAACTCTTAAAACAGCAAAATATACATAAAAAACGAAACTTCCTAAAGTGGCAATCAGCACTAGTTGTATGAGCGCTTCGCGCTCACTTACCGAAAAAAAACATCTGCGAATTCAGCATTTTTCGCGGTATAGCATTCTCAAAATTCAGCAGTTCTCGTTTTGTAGCAATCTCAAAATGTAAAAAACTCTTAAAGCAACAAAATATACATAAAATTATCAACATACCTTAACAGACATCTGCTTTCTTGAAGCCTCCAGCACAAAATATCTCTCATAACACCGCCGTCATTTTCCAAAATAGGCTTAATACACATTGACACGCTATAAACAAACCCCCCTTTCTTGTCAAAATTTCCTCATATTTCTTAATTACTTCAGCAAGAGCGTTTAAACGGACTACAGAAACTATTGTCAATGAAATACATCCAATAAATTTAACATAAAAATAAAAAGACAACGATAGAACACGATACACGATATCAAAATACATGCACAAAATTCTAAGCTTCTCAGGGGTTGCCAGAACACGACACGTCACACGGGGTTTCCATATCGAGTTTGTCATATCCGTAAACACCGCCAACACGCCAACAAAAAATCGCCAAACAATTCAAAACAACAACGGCAGAGGGAAGATACGGCATCTATGCCTTTTAATCTAAAGCTACCAGAATAGTATTTCATTAAACTTCAACTGTTCCAAATTATTGAAAACTTAAAATTTATTCGTATACGTAATTAGTAAAATATAAGCAAGATGAGTAAATATGATGAAATTATCAAATGAAACTATCACGCTACGCATTACAGAGCGAACTAGTATGCTGTGGTCATCACAAAAGTTTCTTCTATATAAATCACGTCATTTAAATCATTTAAATAGTACAAGAAATAACAACGATTTAGCACATATTCATATCAAAGAATATTTGAATTTGAAGTTTGAGGAAAATTCGTGCGTTAGTTCTTGAGATAGAGCATAGCGGAAATTCTAAAAAATGTAGCATAGCAGCGCCACCTGTTGAGCGATTTGCACCAAAACATAAACAGCACAAATTGATATCAATGTATACCTGAATCTGAAGTTTGATGAAAATCCGTGCATTAGTTATTGAAATAGAGCTATTGCGCAAATTGCAGAAAATACAGCATAGCAGCGCCACCTTTTGAGCTAATTACACAAAAATCTATTAAATGTTAATTTATGTCAAGGACTAACTGAATCTGAAGTTTGATGAAAATCCGTGCATCAGTTCTGGAGATTGAGCTATTGTGGAAATCGTGAAAAATGTTGCATAGCAGCACCATTTGTTCAGCGATTTACACCAAAAACTAATCAGCGCCAATTTATATCTTGAACTAACTGAATATAAATTTTTAATTAATTCCGTGCATTAATTCTTGAGATAGAGCGCCCACAATATTTGTGTCACAGACAGATATTTTGTAAAAACATGTTTTTTCTTAATCTCTGACCCCTAAAACGTGTAAATCCGTCAAAACAAGAAGTCGAAATTTTCACGATTTCAGTACTTTCTTCTTGTAAAGATAGAAGAAAGTAAAAATCAGGGAACTTTATTTCACTCTGACGCAATCATAGAATTTGTTTCTGCATGAAATCTAACCTTGCGTCATTTTCATCATCTCAAAATTTGTATACGCACATATCATATCCGTATTCACCAATTTAAAAATATTTTTACGCGCAATAGGATATTACTAAATATTTTTCCAAACGTGGTCACGTTTGTCAGCTACAACTTTGCATATGAACATTGCCACTTTTAACTTCAGGCTCTAATCTCAGTACCGTTGAATAACAATTTCAGACGTGTATACGTTTTTTGACGCCTTTATTGTAAAATATTTAGTTTTATCAAGGAAATTCTCAGTTTTCTTTTGAATATGACCCCATGTTCTCTCATTTTAATGAAAGTGTCCAATTAGTGTAAAAAGAACGAAAAAATATTGAAAAATAACAGTCTCACGAGGTAAATGCATGTTTTTAAAGCGTGACGTCATTTTATTTATTTTTTTTTAAATAAGTTATTTCTAATTGTAATGGTAAAAGGGTATCAATAAGAATAAAATCCACAAATATAAACAAACTCCTTTTTACTTTCTTTTATCTATTTACAAGAAGAAAGTATAGGATTCGGGAAAATTTTCGACTTTCGGTTTTCGACGAATTTACACGTTTTAGGGCGTCAAAGATTACGAAAAACATGCTTTTTAGAAACGTCTGTCTGTGAGTCTGTGACCCTATATGCATGTATGTGACACAAATTTTCTGGGCGTAATATCTCAAGAACTAATGCACGGAATTTAATAAAAATTTATCTTCAGTTAGTCCCTAATATATATTGGTGCTGATTAGTTTTTGGTGTAATTTGCTCAACAGGTGGGGCTGCTATGCAGCATTTTTCACGATTTCCACAATAGCTCAATCTGCAAAACTAATGCACGGATTTTCATAAAAATTCAGATTCAGGTAGTCCTTGGCATTAATTAACGTTTTTTACAATTTGGTGTAAATCGTTAAAAAGGGGGTGCTGCATTTTTTGCGTTTTCCGCAATAGCTCTATATCAAGAACTAATACTTGGATTTTCAATAAACTTCAGATTCAGGTATACCTGGATATGAGTTAGTGGTAGTGTTTGGTGTAAATCGCTCTACAGGTGGCGCTGCTATGCAGCATAATTCACGATTTCGGCAATAGTTTAATCTCCAGAACTAATGCACCGATTTTCTTCAATCTTCAGGTTCAATTAGCCCTTGACATCAATTGAGGTGTCATACATTTTGGTGTAAATCACTCTACAGGTGGTGCTGCTATGCTGCATTTTTTGCGATTACCGCCATAGCTCTACCTCAAGAACTAATGCTTGGATTTTTAACAAACTTCAGATTCAGGTATACCTTGATATGAATTAGTACTGTTTACGTTTTGGTGCATATCGCTCAACAGGTGGTGCTGCTATGATACATTTTTCAGAATTTCCGCTATAGCTCAATAGCGGATCAATAGCGCTATATCTCAATAACTAAACGCACGAATTTTCATCAAACTTCAGATGCAGGTATACCTTGATATCGTTTAGTGCTGTTTATGTTTTGCTGTAAATCGCTCAACAGGTGGCGCTGCCATGCAATTTTTTTCAGAATTTCCGCTTTAGCTCTATCTCAAGAACTAATGCACGAATTTTCATCAAACTTCAAATTCAGATATACATTGACATGAATTGGTGCTAAATTTATGTAGTTTCTTGTACTATTTAAAGGATTTAATTGACGTGATTTATATAGAAGAAAGTTTTGTGATGGCCACAACATACCATTTCTCTTTTATTTGTAAAAATGAGAGTAATCCGATTGCCACCATTATAAAGAAATTTCACAAAAACCTTTTAAAATTAAACATAAAATATAAAAATATAAATTAATTACGAAAGAGGTACTTCTACAAATGATTAGTTTTCATTTGAAAAAAATAATTATCAAAATTGGTTCAGTAGGAAACTCAGTGCTGATTACTAAAAAATCTTTTAAATATACGAGTTGGAACCCGTCGAAATTCGACGAATTAAAATGTTTAGAATGGAACTGTTAGATCAAATTTATAATAAACCTACAAAAATAATTACAATAAAAAATTCATTTGCATGGGTTGTCTAACTCTTAAAACAAATAATGTCTTTAACCTAAAATTACCAAAATATTATTTCCACAAACTTCAACTGCTTAAATTATTGAAAAAATTAAACTGCATTAGTATACGTAATCAAAATGAGTAATTTTGTTGATGTTATCGATTGAGGCTCTTATGTTTGTTTTTACGGGATGAAGAATCAGTAAAAAGGATTTCACTTTGTTACATCATAAAATTTTCCCCCATAAAATCTAAACTGTATGTTATTTTCACATTCTGAAAATTTGCATACGCACCACTCAAATTCACAATTTAAAAGTATTTTAATGCGCAATACATTATTAATGAATGTATTTCTAAACTTAAAGTCGCGTTTATCCGATACATCTTTTCATGTGACCATTCGCAGAAACTTTAAGTTTTAATCTCAGTACCCGCGAAAATTTACCGTTCCGAAATTTGCTTTTAGTTGCCTTAGAATCGGCCATTTACAGTTGGTCAAATATTTAGTTTTATCAAAGAAAATGATCGTTTTGTTTTAAATATGACATCATTTTTTCTCACTGGATCATGTATTTGCCTAGCGTCTCAAACTCAGTATCAGCGTAATGTAAAAATATTGAAATATCTTCTTCAATCTTTTGATTTATGAAGAAGAATGCGTGTTTTTTTTTAATGACTGACGTAATTTTCTGTTTAAAATTTAGAAAAAAGTTACTTTTATTTGAATGTGAAAATGGCATCGATAAGGATATAATCAATAAAAATAAATAAACCCTGCCAATTTTTCCTTTCCGTTTAATAGAAATGGAGTACTTCAGTTGCCACAATTACAAAATTGGTGCTAAAAACTATAAAAAAATTAATCTGATTACTGATAATCTGAAAAATAAATTGAGATAGAGCTTTCAAACAAATTGCATTTAAAAGTACATTTTCCCCCTATACGACGGTGTAAAAATTGAAACTGTACGATGTTTAAAAGTTTAAAAATTTGCAGTAGCAAAAATTGTAAAACCGAAATTTCATTCAAATTTCAAAGAGTTGCCATTCGTAGAATGGCGTATGCGTTACGCACAGATATGTTTGTCCTTTATAATATAGATAGATAGGTAATATGCTAAAACTTTTATATTTTACTTAAACATAACGAAATTTTTTTCATACATTATTAAATTTCTTAGATATATATATATATATTTTTTTTTTTTTACTTTCACATGAAACATAGTTTAAAAAAAAAAAAAAAATTCTATCAATCACCTTCCTTTCAGCTTTATGTCTAAATCCGATAAATTCCAAGTAACACAGATTCTTTTTTCTTTTATATTCGTTAAGGTGTCTTAAAAGTTCCTAAATATAGAGTTACAATTTTTATACCAAACCCTCTGGGAGTTACACATAAACTAATCGAAGTTATTTTGGTGGAGGTATTTAATCTTTTGATTCCTTTATATTTTGCCCTTATGTGATTAAGAATTTCTTTGGATTTAGAAACTGAGAGCCAGTTTTTGTTAGAGGAAAGAGTACTAGCGCAATGCAAACGAACTACCGTAGGATAAAAAGCATTTCTACACTTAAATATTCTGTTTTATATCCAACTGCCGTTCAAACGCAATATAATAATAAAATATACAGCCATGACCAAATATCTACTATTCTATTATGACTAATATAATGTTTATACAATTTCTTTTTTATTGAACTTAAAGACTTTGATAATATTTTATTTAAATTCAATTTCGAACTATTTTTATAAATTGGGAATATCCATAAAGTTTAAAAGAATACAAACGATTTTTTTAATCCTTTAAACAACATAAAAGAGTATACAATTTATATAACAGTATTAGAATTAAATGTCAGATTTTTCCAAATGTTAACCCTTTTGGGATCATAGGTGCATATATGAATCCTCTAAAAGAGCATACAGAATTTGTTTTCGCCACCAATAAAAAAAATACGTAATATTTAGTTCCTTTAATTAGAGCATTTTCGTGATTATTTAAGAAAAGTTAACTTAAAAAAAAAAAGTGGTGCCAACCGAATAAAATTTATGTAAAAGCCGCTGGTCCAGAAGGGGTTAACAATTATATTTGAAAAACAATAAACGTCCTTTCTTTTTCTATTGTAATCAATATTGTACTCCCCAAGTAATTCCCTCTCAAGTAATTCAAAAATTTACTTCGGTTATTGAAAATAAAATTATTACCATGAGAAAGCGAAGAAAAATAATTGCCAATATTATTTAGTTGTCAATAATACCCCCCCAAATTAATATAAAGTATAACTGAAGACATGAGTTTCAAAACAGGCCTTATCCAACATTTACAAAATCGAGTTTTTTCTATCAATGTATTATGTTGGTAAACCAGCATCGAAAAAACACTATAAAGTGAAAAAAAAAATAGTTTTATCCTGTATTTCTTTCATTGTAAAATCTTGGTTTGCAATAAAAACCAATGGACGCAGTCAGAAGTATTTTTTTTGCGATATTCCAAAATTTGATTATTTGGATAAGCCGAATTTTGGAACTTACATCCTCAAATTTATATTTTCTAAGCGTTTATTAACCCGATTCAGAAATGTTCATGATTTCACATAAATAAATTTTTAATTTTCTCCCATTTTTTAAGCAGTTTTAGTACTAACCATTTATTCAATATTTTTGCGAAATATGAATAGAGTTTGTTTTTAACCTACTTCAAAAAAAAAAAAAAAAAAAGGAGAGAGAGAGGTAGTTATCAATTTGATCCGTATGAATATTTTTATATATGTTTATCGATTACTACGAAACTACGCGACCGATTCATATAGGGGAGATGGGGGCACATGTGAACAGTTCGCATAAATATAGCTTTTTCTCATAACTGGATTAATTTATATAAACAAAAACTACTTAATATAGTAAACAGAACTTTCTTTTACACATGGTAATTTTTTAAAAATCACCTGTATAGGTTTTCTTACATTTTTTAATAGTTTTAAAAATTCAAAAAATTGTTCACATGTGCCCCATCAGCGGGGTAGTTGTGAACACACGTGGGGCACATGTGAACACAAAGAAAAAATATCCTTTAACATGCTTTTTATTCTATTATTCATTTGTCATCGTAATCATTAGTTATATTACCTTTTAAATTCACCATAAAGAAATATATATATATATATATTTCTCTAGTTTCTGGGTGATATGTTTAAGCAAAAGATTATAAAATGAAAATAGTAGATTTGGAGGGGAGAGGCTTAGATGATTCATTAAATATTGTTGCAATAAAATAACAAAATAAAAAAGAAATTTTAAAAAAGAAATTAAAACTTTTAAATTTTGCTTAAGGGTTTTTGTTGGGGGAAATTTTAGGGAGGGGGCATTTTCATACTATTTATCGGAAATCTGCCGAAATACGAAAGATTCTCACTCCTGTATTGGCCTTATTTACTTGTAAATTATAGATAAAGAAGGGTTTTTAAATGATTAAAAAAAAGCTCGACTATAGCCCCCCCCCCCTAACTTCTTTTGCTTTTGAAAGAGGGGGGGGTACAATCTGGATGTTACTGTAGTTATCAGTTTAAAATTTTTACTTTCTTAAAATATTACTGGTATTTATGGATATGATGTTTTGAATGGATAGCTCCATTCAAAGCATCATATACATAACTGTTTTAGAGATGGAAGTAAGCCATCTTTGCAAGGTTAGAACAAATGTAACAGAAAAATTTGCAAAGTTGTTCAAGGTAATACTTTTGTATTAACAATGCATAAAAAATATTGTTGTAAACCGTTTAGTAAAATAATATATAACACTTATTGCATTTTAGAAAACATTAAATTTATTTAAAGTACAATTGAACGTAAACGAGCTTGTTGCTCTTTATGTATTTGCTGAAAGATATGTTTGTGGAAGTTTCAATACAAAATAAACTTTGTGTGAGGAAAATATCTTCTATTTCAGGAAAATTGTAGATAATGGAACTTACATTATTTCTCATTAAGTTAACTGAAAGAAACAGAATCACAGAATGATTATTGGGGCACTTATGAACTGTTCATATCTGCCCCAACTAGTCTGTTCACAAGTGCCCCACATTGCTGCTTTTGTTAAATTGATAAATCATTAACATTTCTCAATTTTAGAAGAAAAAAAACTGTATCAAAAATGTTTATTAGTATTCATAGTATACGTTAAAACACTCAAATTCAAATAAATGAATAAATACATAAAGTTATTCGCTTATCAACTTGGAACAAAGATTTTACTTTCGAGATCTAAAAACAGTGTTTTGGCTACAGAGGACAAACAAAATGTCATAGAGCTTCAAAAGATTTTTACCATATGTCTACGGGTGCAATCATCTTTAGTAATTTTTTTCAAATAAAAAAACTTATAATAACTATCAAAAAATTTGGATGTTCACATGTGCCCCGTGTTCACATGTGCCCCCATCTTCCCTATATATTTTTTTTTAACTGAAAGAGGATTCTCTTGAATTGCTTCCATTTAAACTTCATCAAATCTGGTTAAGTACTCTTTTTAAAATCCAACAAAAAAACAATAATATCAATATTTTTACTCGTTCTGTTGTATGTTAGCTGGATGCAAAGTGTCCCTTGCTAAATAAGTACCCGATGTACAAGAGCACTACGAAAGCACGACTTTTTAGCTCACAAGCTATCAAAACCTGAGAATTAATGTGCCCAACGATTTTGTATGTATGTACAGTGGTTGGACAAAAATATGCAAACATCTAAAAAAACGAATTTTTATGCCCTGAAAATCCCTTATTACGGAGCTCCCTTCTTATTATTTTGGTGTTGACAGGCTTTATGAGTTCGACATTTAGTTCAGCAGTGACTTTTGATGCTGTCGTCTTCTTAATTTTCGTCAGAATCAACTTTAATGACCGTCTGTCACGATGATATAAACACACATTTTTGTCCGCATTGTGAGTTAACGGATGATGTATTTCGATTTTCCTGAATGCGGTATAAGTCTTCTATACAGTGCTTTTGAAACATGAAAAATTTTGGCTACATTGGTAACGTAAGCATCCACCATACGAGCACCAACAATTTTCTCAAGTTCGAATTCACTTAGCTCAGACGCAAAGCGCTCACAACTACACAGAACACTGTTCTGACAACGACTGACACCTGCAATGTATTGAGGGCATTTTTCAGGTGGCGTTAGTGGGAAAATACAACAGAGCCACATGCAGTTTTGGGTAGAATCAACATTTTCATTGAGCATGCATTTCACGAGGTGTTTCCATATTTTTGTCCACCCCTGTATGTACGTATGCACGTAACGCGATAACTCTTGATAGAAATATTTGATTTGCTTCAATTTTTTTTCTAGGTCCATTCTGATAAGGCGCTTCCCTGATTTGTTTTGGAAGCTCATTAGTTAAATATAAAGGGAGGAATGAGGGGCTAATCCCTCCCCTTCATTTAAATAAATGGGTTTTTCATGCAAAATTATAAGATTTTCTTCAAATTTGGTATACCAGTTAATTCTGATACGGCGCTTCCCTGATTAGATTTGGAAGTTCATTGGTTAAATATAGAAGGGGGGAATGGGGGCTAATTCCCCCCCTATTTTCAATAAATGGGTTTTTCATGCAGAATTATAAGATTTTCTTCATATTTGGTATACCGGTTAATTTTAATACGGCTCTTCCCTCATTAGATTTGAAGCTTCATTGTTTAAGTCAAAAGGGTGGGAAATGAGTGTTAATACCCCCATTATTTTAGATAAATGGGTTTTTCTATCCGATTTGCTTCTTATTTGGAATACCGGTTTATTTCGATAAGGTGCTTCCCTGATGACATTTGGAGGCTCTTTGGTTAAGTATAAAGAGGGGAAACAGTTGGGCAACCCCCCCTTAATTTATTTTTCGAGGGGCATTATTCTCTGAAATAAGAGTATAACATACAATTAGTGTGAATAGCCTGTGATCATGAATGCCATCAGTTTTACTCGACATTTTTCTTTTTTACTTATTAATTTAATATAAAACCAAGTAATTAATGTGTTAAAGTCGGTAGGTTTTGGTTAAAATGTTTGTATTATTTCATCAATTATTGATTTATTAAGGTGGTCTACAGAAAGGAAATTTGTGAAATTTTTAAAATTGCTTACTGGGTCTATATTTTTTTAGGATGGCTGTAAAGCTTTTTCAGAATAAGGAAGATAGGCATGCTTGAAAAGCCTAAGCATTGGGTAGGGGAGAAACAAAGGTTGGGAACTGCTAATTTGTTATATACTTTTATTCCATATAAGGTTGCTTTTATGCAAATTCTCATTTTATAAAAGATTTCATGTAATATAACTTTGCCATAAATAATGGAAATAAAATAAGACATATAAAATAGTGTGACACATCTGTAGTAAAATATAGTTACTTTATTTTGAAATTCATAAATTTTTATTATTTACAAATTATTTCCCTAATTCTATATACACGTTTGTTAAACAAATTGTTTTCGATTTCTATATGCAAATTTATAAAACCAACTCTGTTAGAATTCATATCGGATAAAATGGATTTCATATCATGTAAAATATATGATTCTTTACCTATACATTTATTGTAATTTTTAGATGGCTTATGCTTATTTATGTATTAGAGCATATCATAAACTCTATTTAAATAGTTGAATTTCGATTCCTATTAGTTTTAACTTTCTACATTATGAAGTATAAAACAATATTTATTCTCAACCAACATTAATAAATAATTTAATTGAAGTGTTAAAGGGGAAATTTTCAATAATTCTTTTGTGTGTGTGTGTGAAATTTGCAACGATAGTGCAGCAGACTATTAATATGAGAATTCTACTATCGTTTGTCAAACTTAGATCGTTTGTCAAACTTAATGAATTTAATCATTTGTCAAACCTAATTAATTTAATCATTTGTCAAATATAGTTGGATATTGGTATAAATGGAAAATAACGATGCGAAATCCGTTGTGAAAAACGCAATTCAAGATTGTTATATGACCAAAATTACAACCAGTATGATTTATTAATCGTTTAGTATAATAGTATTAAACTTACATGAAGTGTAATTGCGTATCCATTCATTTTTGTATTTTCTTTTCCTGCGGTTTACTCTCTCGAACAGTTTCCAATAACAGACCAGATATTTATACCAAATTCTTGTCTGAGTGAATTGTGCTGATTGGTATGTCTTAATTTAAAAGATCATTGGTAATTATATAGAAAGGTGCTGAGTTTGAGGCCCCGGCCTGGACAAAATTACTACCTGTATGATTTATTTACCAATCAATATTATTGTGTTAAATTAATAAAAGATGGACGAAATAAATATTATTTTGGAAGATATCAATAGACTTCATATTTTTGTTTATTATTTTATTTTAATAAACAGAAAAAACTCAACTGATACAAAAATAAGAAGAAATATTTTTCTAAATAGTAGAAGAAACCACAGCTTTAAAAAATACTATTTTTTTTTAAATAAAGCTTTATTTAAAAAGTTACCTTCGAAATTTGTTTGCTATTCAATTTTCATAGTGGTGTTTTTAATTTTCTTATAACCTGTACATTGAAAATTTACAAAATTCGCGAGAAATTGCACTGTCACTCAATTATTGTCTTTTTAAATATTAAAAGAAAATTATAAATTATTTACTTTCACAAAAGAAAAGTGCGAAAAAAGCGATAAACAAATGACTTCGAAATAAACTAACTACTTTTCCTGCACTCTTTGTTCTTTAGTTTACTATGTGAAAATTCGATAAATTCTAAGTAAGGCAATTTTTGTTCCCTTAAGTATCCGCAAGGTGTCTTATTTGTATCCAAATATACAAAGGGACAAAGTTAACACCAATCCTTGTAAAGAATAACACGTAAACTAATAGAAGTTTTTCTTGAGAAGATATTTGATCTTTCTACATTTTTGTGTTTTCCTCATATGTGATTAAGAACTTGGATTTATAACATCGTGTTACATTTAGTAAGAGGAAATCTAAACATAGCAAAGAAAGGGCATTATAGTGTGTATAAAAGGTGTTTGTTAAGCAAAATGTCATGTTTTATGGTGATTTTTATGTAAACAATTAGAGAGTTAAATTGTTACATATTAATAAAAGATGCTTCATAAATAATAATTGTAAGTTTTCTAATTTGAAAATCTCTTTGGATGTTGTAAAAATTATAACTTTTGATAAAATGTGATTAAAGCTGTTTTAAAGAACCTGTATTATTATTATTATTATTATTATTATTATTATTATAAATTTAGCGCACGTATTTAGAGTGAACGTTTCTTTTTTTTTTTTTTTTCTTTTTGTGATAAGACATTAATATTTTTTCGTAGACATTCTAAAAATGTTTGCGATGTGAAGACGGAGCTATTTTTTTTTTTAAATGCTAAAACGTAAAGTATCGATTTTGGATTTTGAGTTTTATCATCTTTTATTTTCTGTAAAAAGAAACTGAAGCTTATGTTGTAGATTTAAATTTCTGATAGAAAACCTTCCAAACTACTGTCGTAAATTAAAATAGAATTTTTATCGATTACACAAATTTATTAAAAAAAATTCTAGCAGCTTTAAATAATGGCTTCGTCTATAGTGCAACATTTTATAATTCATATGGTATATACTGTAAGTATATTCTAACTACACCGATATCTTTATATGCTAGAAAAAACACATTTTTTAATTTCTTTCTTTACCATGCTATTGAAAAAAAAAGTTGTTCAGGTCTGAGTAAAAGACGCATACCCAACTGAAATCTGGATCTACGAAAGCTTTGAGACATTTTTAGACAACCATGTAATATATTACATTTCATATTATACAACTAATATTATTCACTATACAGAGTTTTTTAAACTGTCCTGATAAAATAATAGAGGTGATAATACTGAGTTCAACAACATTTTTGCCTAATAAAGCAGGCTCAAAAACTACTTATTATGTAAAAAATGCAGAGAACCTCGCGCTAAGACAAACGAGGAATTCCGTTGGTTATTTTTTACGGGAATGAAGAAATTGCAACGATATATATAATAATTTGCGATCATGAAATATTTTGCTGTAAGAAAAACCTGGTTTTATCACGAGAAATGCTCACAATTACCATTCAGTCGCCTCATACAACACTGAAAGAGAGATTTTATATTCAGAATGATTTTGATTCTGAAATAGCACTTCCAGAATTTCTTATGATGTAAATAAAACATTGTTACTCTGTTGTAAATTTCACTAAGAATACTCTTAGTAATTAGAGCAAAATTCCGTGTAAAGTTTAAAGTAAGACAATCTGAATTTTTGGTAGATTATGTGGTTATCTGACCCTGGTTTCAAATACAAAAATAAAACGTTGGATGTATATTATCACTCTTTTATTTTGTAAAGACAGTTTACGAGCACTCTGTATCACATTCGTTTGCAGCTGGCGCATGATTATTTAAAAAAAAATCTTAAGGCCAGAATAGTGTATAAATACCACTTCAACAAACATCCGCGCTTTAGAAAAATATAAACCCGTAAATCTTGTTTCTACATTTGAAGAGTTACTTTTAGGAGAATTTCCCACTGCAATATAATTATAAAACTCCCCCGATGTTGTCTAAAAACTGGAAATAACACCGAATTTGAATTTATCATAAAAACATATAAAGAATTCTTTAAATCCTTTCCTTTCCGGCTGCTTGTGATACCTATAAATATATATGAATTTGCTTTTAATTGTAGTTCATATGCCAATTTACGAATCTATTTCATGCTTAAGACGAACGTTTTCTCTCTAGCAATGGAATAATTAACTGTAACTCATGCTGATGTGAATGTATAGTTAAACATGATAAATGTCATCTTTATATTGCGCTTTATTAAGGTCAATGTTTTTTTCAGCTGTTTTCACCCTATATGCCAAATTAGTTCTTGTTATAAGAAAATTTTATAACCCCCCTCCTCTCCCCCTCCCCCGCCAACGTACTGATATGACTTCTTTTCTCAATAATCTTCTTCTTCCTTATTACAAAATATACAAAAGCCTTACTCCAGTAATAATAAAGAATTAAAATTATTTATACAAATTCCATTTCATTATAATATACGCTTAGTTTCCTTATCGGAGAAAAGGAAAATTATTCGACATTTATAAGACATAAAATTTATCTTATTTTGCGTTAGATGCAGTGAAAAAATAGTAACCGGAAAAAACATGTAACATGATATTATATCAAAATAAAAGTTTTAAACGAGCTATCGTGTAGGTCATAAACGGTAATCTAATCGAGCTGCCTAACTGTGACAGTTAGAAAGGCAAAAATACGAAGTAGAATACAAACTGTGGCAAACAAATTACACCGCATTAATCGATTGTCAGATGACATTACTTTGATATTTTGCACGAGAAAGTCATGGATGACATCAGAAAAGATAATAGTAAAGTACTAGATGGATAGACAGAAGAATAACAACCTCCAAATCCGGTTGTCAAATAGCTCACGGTGTATAAAAAAGGGGGAATCAAATCGTTCACCACATATATTACAGCATGACTAGCATAGAAAAAACTAGATGTTTAAATAACTACAAGATTCTATTATGATTTTTATTATAAAAATGATACGTTTTGATAAATTGCTATTAATATCTGTTAATCATGTTGTGTAATGTATGTTTTTAATTCCAATTGAATTAAAAACCAATAATCCAATAAATTGGATATAAATAGAAATAGTGTAATAGTATTAAATATCAAATACGAAGAGAGTCATCCAATTCATTTGCGCATTTTTGTAAAATATGTATGCGTATGAAAGTAAATTTTTTAACTGAAAATTTCTTGATTTTATAAATTAGGATATTTTATTAGTAACTTAAGACCGATTAGTATTTGGACTTATTCGGGGACTAAAAAAATAAAAATAAAAGGTATTTTCTGAATCTTGATATAGACTCAAATAAACATATGTTAAAGAAATGTTTGTTTGTGAATGTGTTTGTGTAACTCTATAGTTTTACATACATATCTCTACTACTGATGGAAAAATTGATAAGTCAAGATTAAAAAATATTAGCGATGCATAAAACTGTGCACATTAAAATGCTAGATTTGTTTAGAATGTTTTATACTCATTATGTTTTAAACTGATAAACTCACAAGTTTCTTATTAATTATGCATTCTATGATAGTTATTATTGAAAACAAATCATAAAAAAAGTTTTGGACATGTTGTTTGTAGACAAAAATGGGTATCATGTACCATACAAATGATAAAAAAATGTATTCATCATATTTTTAGCGTTGGAAAATTATACATAAATCTTATCTAACGTCTAAATAATCTTAAAAGTAGCTATTAAAGCAGCTAGTCATATTTATAATGTCTTCGACACCACATGCTACTATAATTTGCGCGCACCTACAAAAGTACCGTAAGTTATGGATAAAGTCATTTTCACAATGAACAACAATTTTATAATGCCTTTCGAGTGGTAACAGTTAAATAAACTAATGAAACTGTAGTTCCACAAACGTGAAACTATACTCAGGGATACATTTTCAAAACTAACAGTGAATTGTGAAGAAAAAAAATGCACTTAGTTTTTGAAATGACTGATTAAACGGTAATATGAAATTGTTGCTCTAAAGGTGAAAAAATTTAAAAATGAACATTCTAAGACATAAGACTTTTCTATGTGAGCAAATATTTACTTATTTACTTTAATATTCAGATCTAAAAACAAAAGTTATTTCATATAATTCGCTATTGATGCATTCACAGCGGCAAATTAAATATCAAATGCCGGTTCAACGTTTTAAAAAACTGTTTCACGCTATTAATCAGTAGTAAAGATTCATTTTGGAATACAAAGTAACATTAAGTATCCATTCGCTATTTGATATGTAAAATAAAAGAAAAATGGAAAAAGAAAAGCGGGGAAAAAGCATTTCTATTTCAGTAATCTATGAATTTTTATACTATTTCCAATGTTCTGAAGTGATTAAAAAACTTTATTTTTTGCAATGCTATATTCTATTTTTATAATTATGTGGAAAACTTCAGAATAAATAACGGAATCCAATAAAATGACAAATCATGTTTTGTCGTAAGAATAAAATGTCTAAGAATTTAAGATTATAATCTTTGCTACTCATTTATAGATTATACTATTCCGTTTCGATAAAAAAAAATAATTCTTGCAACATTAAAAGAATTCGCACACATATTTGGAATAATTTATCTTTCACTATAATAAAATGTAACTACATTAACCAAGTAAGTATTAAGTACTCGTACATGTAGGCTACAAAAGTATTAAATAATTTCTAGGCCTAGGTTTATGATATTTTTAAATGTATATACAGGGTAATTCCAAATTGCTTTTACAAAGTACGAGGGGTGATAGTACCCATCCAGACGAGCAACGACTACCATAGTACATGGGGTCGCAAACTACTTATTTAGTCACAAATACATTGTCTTTCACCCTAACTGAAATCGGCTTGTCGGTACTAATTTTGCAAAAAAAAAAAAATGAAAATATTGCAGAAAAATTGCGAAGATATGTACAGTCGTGGGGAAAAAGTAAATGCCCCTAATAACTCCTCAACAAATTATCGCAGAAGAAAGTTACTGGTACTGAACGATTGGGAATAAAGTCTACTTTTAAATGATGTATATCAAATTCGCTTAGGGGCCATCTACATATTAAAATGAACCCAAACTTCATTTTTTTCAACCCTGTTCTAGAGTATACTAGATTTCGAAAATGTATTAAGAAAATTTTATAATAAATTGTCTTCTTTCTGAATGTGACTTATTTTATTATATTTAGAAATTAAAATTTCTGTTTAAAACTACGTTTTGCTTAATGTAAAAAACGGGAAGATTGGCAGGTATAAGCACATAATTTGAATTTGAATTTGCACGCCTACTTACATGAATTTTTGCTCCACGGAAATTATTTTTATGTCCATCAAAACGATTGCGATAATTTAACTTTCTAGTAGAATAACATGCTTGCCAACTTCGAACTAAACTGCCGTAAAATATAAGTGAAATTCACCCAGATTAAAGACATTTCGAATTATATTTATCTTTAAAAAACGATGCACAGATTTACGATGTATATAAAGACAAACAGCTATAAAAATATTGGGCAGTTTAATTGATATGGACTTCGCATGGGGAATTTTGAAAAGTTCTTCTTAACGCTTAAAATATACAGGAAATTTCCTTATTTTTCCCCAATTTTTTTTAAATTTTCTTATGTGATAAATATAGGCCATATTGCACATATTGTGCCCTTCAGTAGTATTTAAAGTGAAAAAAAGTTTAAGGGCCCCTGTACTGTTAAAGAACAACGCTGTTTATAATTTTAAGATAATGTAATATTAAATATATTGTTTTTATTGTTTTCAAAAATAGTTATCAAAAAATACGTTTTATTTGTTAAAGAAACAAAAGGCATATTTTATAAGTACTTATTTTTTTATCTTCTATTTTTACTATAAAGAAAATTCCTAGAAAAATTAATTAATATTAAAATGAAAATAATTGTATGAGGTCTCACAACTTTATTTTTCATGAAAACTTAAAATACGTTCGCTTAATTATCACCATTTGAAAAAAATAATACATTCTGAGGGAGATTACAATGAATATATTCTGAGATTTTAAATTTAAAAATCTCTATTGATAATCTCAGAAATTAAAACATAAAAATTATTTTATTATTTATATTTTTCCGTTTATGATTTTTATTTGACATTTGCATAATTCTATTCTAAAGACTCTTATCTGGGGTATTAATTAAACAAAAATAATAATTTAAAAAAAAAGCAATTTATCAAATTACAACGATCATTTGGAAAACTATTTTTTTTTTAAGACTAAAATTTAAGACATAAAAAAATCGCACGGAGTTTATCATACATTACGTACGCCATGAATTAAACATTAATAGTGTTATTACACGTAAAAACTTCAAGCCAAAAATATCGCCTGCGACCCGTCAGATTTCATGAAACTTAAGCATTATCCACCTGAAACTTACGTAAATATCCAAGCATTTCATTGGCTGTTCAGGAAAAGGCTTTTCCATCGTCAGGTTTCCAAGAAATCTGACGGCCAATTTTAAATAAAATTTCATTCTTAAACTTCTAAACAGGGCTGCGGAGTCGGAAGGAAAAATGACCGACTCTGACTCCGACTCCGACTCCTGGATTTCTGAAACAATCGACTCCGACTCCGACTCCGACTCTTCGACTCCGACTCCAGCATACACACGGGGTTTCTCAAAAAGATTGAAATGCGCTTTAATTATTTACCTGCTGGAGATATATAGATAATGCAAATTGAAAAAGGTGTTCAAAATTAAATAGTAATTAAGATTAAGGATCGACCGAAACCGAAACAGAAACCGAATTTCGGTAATATTTCTATTTTCGGCCGAAAATTTCGTTCGATTAGTTATAAATACAGTTATAAAAACACTTATTGCTGGACAGATAATTACACCTATTTATTTTCTATTAAATATATTCAAAATCGTTAATTGGTCCAAATCATCCAAGCATCCTCATAGCAAATTGGTATATAATTTTATATACCTTAGATAAATTCAAATAATATAAGTGATCGTATTTACCTAAATTCTAGTAGAAGAGCAACGCGAAGCATTAATAAAATTAAATTATAATTCGCGTCAAAATGTAATTATTAAATTTGAATAATTACTAATAAAATTAAGAGTTTGCGTTGTGAATTATTTAGACGAACTCTTCCACTTATGAATTAAACTAAAATTTAAGCTAAAAAAATAAATTGACACACTTTAAATATTATTAATTAAATAATTACAGAAACTTTTTAAAACTTGATTAAATATTTTATTTACATTGAACATAACTATATACAGAAAAAACATAATATTAATTCAAAAAGTAGAAAGCAACACTTTTGTTTGCTTCTCATTATTTTAAGTATGTTTAATCTTTAAAAAAAAAAGACAATATTTTCACGTACTCTAATTATTATAATTGTTTCTTTTTGCTAAAAGAATAACTCTCTTTCATTTTTAAAATTACCTTAATCTTATTTAATTATTGGTTTTGTCGGATCTCAGATAACTCTCTACCGTAAAATATCAGAAAAGTATTTTTTTAAGATTTTTCATATGATCTTAAGTGGTAAAAGAAAATGTTTAAAATAGTACCTTCTTTTAATATACGGGATGGTGGCCTTTATTCATCAAATTCCGAGTTGTTGCGTTGCTTAGGATCATGGCAATGTGTCATCAGGAACGCATCCTCAATTTGGCTTGATTAGGATCACTCCGATATGTACATCAGGAAGACATCCTCAATTTGGCTTGATTAGGCTTACTCCGATAGGTACCTCAGGAAGACATCCTCAATTAGGCTTGATTAGGGTTGATTAGGCTCGATTAGGCTCGCTCCGATATGTCCATCTCGCCTGGGCTTTACTAGGGCTTACGGGACTCATTGCACGGGCTTTCAGGAGAGCTCCTGCGTCCTCTACATCTTTTTTCAGACTATCTTTTTTAAACCTTATTCTTCTTGCACACCAGCTCCTGCAGTGGGTGGAACTATTTTTGTCTAGTCCACTGTTATTGGATGTGAGAAGATTTTTTATTATACTTCGATAGGCCTATTAGCTAGCAGTCTGCAAATGGCCCCTTACATATACTTTAATATTATTATCTGCCTTAAAGTTTGGGTGGTCTGAAAAGTCATAAATTTATCCCAACACTTTTATTGAGGCCATAAATTGATTCCAACGTTTTTATGATTTTACGATTTCTAATTATACACCACTTTCCATTGGCTTGTCATAAAACGACACCATGGCGTCTGGCTATTATTGTTGTCTGAGATCCGAACTCAATTCAACATTATACATTCAGTTTACAATACAACAATTTTTTAAAAATATATATTTACTATTTAAAATCAACTTAATAATTTTTGTATGAACTTACACTCTTATTTTACTTAAATATATAAATATTATAATTTTACACTCATAATTATATTTTATAAAAAATATTTATACAAACAGAAATAACAAATTACGCAATTTTTACTTTGATTTAACCAACATGGTGCGGGAACATATCATAGTTATATGTTGCCCAGCATCTCTCCCGGTGTCCGAAAAAAAAAAATAAAAACTGATTGCTGGTTTTATTTTTTTTGTAAAGCTTGAAGGAATGTACGTGTCCATATGACTGTGTATCTACACAGTTTTTGAGTGAAGACTGTAAAGTTCAATTATCAATGGTTCTGGTATATTTTATAAGAAGTTCTTCTATTGTTTCATAACAGAAAGTTCAACACATGATAGCATAGTTGTCTGTTGACATTCACATTTATCGAAGACCTCTGTACTGAAAATCAGACGTCTTTCTCGAAGCCTTTTTTCTTTACCACACACATGTTTAATAATTTTGTAACTTTACAGTTTAAGTGCCCAAAATACATTCAAAGCTATAATTTTGTCTGAAACTAATATGCCGAAATAAACCTCATTATAAGAAAAATAATGGCATACGCATTTGACATATTATTTCATCACATACAACCTTATGACACAGTGTTTTATCTAAAACACATTTTATACTGAATAAAAGTAAATACAATGCTTGTAATATGACATGTTATATTTTCACATAATTAATCTGATGTATTCAAATTATAATCAGAAAAATATTGTATACAAACTTGTTACATTATTTTATTTATTTGTTACTTCAAACATGTATGATCTGTCAAAATGTACAAGCTAATTCATCTCCTTTAATATATCATTACGCAATGCTTTCCAACTTTACCCGATACGAGAAAAAAAAAAGTAAGAAGAAGGAGAGAGGAGAATAAAACCAGTTATTGAACGTCCCCGATTCTCCCGAAAAGTGGGGGGTGGTCAAGCTACTAATTCCTTGCTGCGAGGTGAATTGTGCTGTGACAAAATTTTACGACTTCCCAAAGGTATGTATTTAAAACCATTTCATGCTTGTAATTACCGTATTAATTAGTATAATTTCTTGATATACTTTCTTCTTAACTCACTGTGCATGCCTGTATGTAATTTTAAACATAATCTATGCATAAACAGTGTATGTATTTGTATCGTATCTAATGTAAACCTTCTGCTTTTTTTTTATTATTTTGCAGGGGAAAAATGGCGATTCTAGCATCTGAATTCTCCTGCCTCATACTGGAACTGAAGCGAGGGTGGCTTTTTATGCATTCAGGTTTAAATCTAAACCAAAGTGCCTTTCAGGATTTAAAAAAAAATGCATATAATTTTCTTTAACTGATTACCTTGTATATTTTTAGACCTTTCTAACAAACACAAATTTTGATTCATGATATTGTTTACTATTAAAATGTAAACAACACGGAAAAATGACTTCTACGGCCTCTCAAAAATGCAAAATATGCATTACGCTGACCTTAAAAATGCACCTTCATTTAATACTATTAAATAGTGTTGTCAGAAAATGCCATTGACGAAGAAGAGAATAATTTTTTTGTCTTAAATTATTATTTATTTAGCCAACAATTCTATCTTAAAAGATTGTTAAATTTTCATATTTATTTATTTTTTTACTGAATGAAATAAAAATTTATTTATTCAAAATTTTATTTATCATTAACATTCCGTATGTGAATTCTACTGTCTAAAATTTAATGATATGTTTAAAAATAAAATATAATAAATTATTATTATTAATCCAACATTCATAATTATTATTTAATTATAAAAAAAAAGTACTTAATACACTTGTATAATTTAAAAAAAAAACAAAAGTAAATGATAATTACTACGTAAAATCGTATGTAGTAACCCATGAGTACTCGGCCGAACCAAAGAATTTCTGCCAGCAGAAAAGAATCTTTGTATACTCATAAATATCTACACCCAATTGTTACAGATTAAGTTTTTTAAAAATAATTACTGTATGTACTATAAAAAAATTAAGTAAATAAATTTATTAAGCCATACTACCTATTTTAATAAAAATAAGGCCAATATATATAAATATATTTATTTATCTATTTTGTTTTCTTATGTTAAATTGGCCAAATTATATATAAAAAAAAAATTATGAACTCACACACTCAAATTTATCAATACTATGTATATTTATATGTGTTTAATTTAGAATTGCATTTAATTCTAAGGGAAAGTAAAGAGAACAAAAAAAAATGCTTAAATTCTAAAATAACATAAATTTATAAATATTTCATTTAAAAAAAAAAAAATCTAATTTCTAGCTGATTTCAGCAAGATGTCATTTAATATTTATATTAAATAATTTTGCTAATACATTTTATTAATTATTAAATTTGCATATTTTTATATATACAATAAAAATATAATAGTCTTACATAAAATTTTACACTACAACAATGTTATTAATTAATTTAACTTGAATTTAAGCCTACTTTAATTCTAATTGACTACCGTTAATAAAAGTAAATTAGCTTATCAAGTTAAATATAATATAAGCTATGTTTGTCTAATATTAATTTTGCTGAAAATTCCATAAATTTTAACTGTAAATGCTAATTGCTATACCTTTTGTTATTTATTTTGAAAACAACACGAACTTATATTTTTATTTATTATTTTTTTTATTAAATCTAGGAACTAAACACTGAGCTAGACACTCCATAAATGTGTAAAACCTAAAAATCAAAAGTTTTCCTAAATAAAACTCAAAATGCTGCTATTTACAATATAATATTACTAATTTTATTGTTTCTGAGCATAACATCTAGTAATTATACCATACTTAATTTTTTCTTCGATTCCTTTTTCAGCCAAGAATCCTGAAATTTATGCCTAGGTGGACCATATATTGATGTATCTGTGAATTGATAAATTTTCTACAAAAATTTTGTTGGTGTTGGTGCATACCCAGCCGTAGGCCAAAATTGCACCCTATACAGAAAGCCTTTGGTGAGAAAATTTTAATTTTACTTCAATTATTTATTTGTGTATTTTTTTTTTTTTTTTACTATAATTTTTGTGTGCAATCATGTTGAAATAACTTGCCTTGTCCATTGTTATACATATATATGTTTTTTAAAAAACCAATGTGCTACACCAAAATCCTTTTTTTAAATTTTTTTATAACACTTTTGTTCATAAAACTTATCCCTGCTGTCTAAATTCTAGACTTTAGCATATAAGTTGTACTTGAACTACCGGAATAAATCTTAGCACTTTTTGTATATTTTATTATATTTAGGCTTATAGCTGACCGCTATCCTAATATAGAGTGCACTAATAATTTATTCCTTGTCAACCATATATTTATATAAAAAAAATATATATATGAGTATGCTATAAAGCTGTTCTAACTACCCTGAACCTATAGCTTACACCTACTCATTTTAAAGAGTAATTCTGAAATTTTGTCATCTAAATTGTAAGGCTATTAGCAAAGGCTACCCTTATAGAAGACAGAAAAAATTCTCTTTTTTTTTTTTTTTTTTTTTTTTTTTTTTTTTTAAATTACTCCAAGATTATTTACTATGAAATTAATTAAGTTTTAATGTTATTTGGCTTTGTTAAGATTTTATATTTTCTAATTCATATTCGAAAAAAAAAACATATATATATAACTTTTGCCTGGAGATAAATATTTCACTGCTCCAGTGAAGTTTTGTGAAGCACATTACATAATTTTATAAGTATGTTTTCGGGTGCGCCCTGCACATTTGCTCAATATTGTAACCCTGAGACAAATTGGCGTTCCCATGTTCCTATCCTTTCTTATTATTATTTTGAATTTTAAAAAGGCAAGTTATTAATTTTGTTTCAATTTTTTTTTTTACCTAAAAGAAAAAAAATTATTTTTAAATTTTGAACTTTCGAATTCAAAATATTATCAAATTCCTCTAAGAAAAATATAATGTTTTTGTTCTTTTTATTGTCAAATGGTGACACTAACTTAATACGTGTATCTATATCCAGCGTCTGAGTCATTTTTAACAAGTATTAGTAATCAATGTATACTTTTTCAAAATATCAATTCAAAATAGATCCTATACCTCTTAAAAGAATATTTTGCATCTCATACTATTTTCTCTATATTACAACATATGTATGAAAATATTCTAAATTGCATAAATACATAAAAACAACAACACTAAAATTTAAAAAAAATTTCTTAGGAGATGAAGTTGTTTTCTAGATTATTCTTTTACACACATAAATACCCCTAAAATATTTATAATACACGTATATATAAAAAACAACATAATTTCATTTAACAGAAAAATATCTGTCTTTTTCTACAGAAAAAACAATCTTATTTTTTTTTTTTTTTTTGTAAATATTGTACTACTACTTCGTAGTACGACTCATAAATTTTCTTTTGTATCAAGGTGATACAATTTCAAAAATCATGATCTATTGACATTTCAATCATTTTTATACCAGACATATTATCAAATTTTACTTATTATTCTTCTTATTATTATTATTTATACATTATATAAAAAAAAAAATTATTTTTACAAATGTGTCATCTGTGATGTGCATGCCATTATTTTTCAATGGTAACTGAGATCCAACCACAAGAGAAAAGAGAGAAAAAACAAAACAAAATTGTAATTCCTAAATTTACCTATTATAAATCCCAGAATTATTTTTTCATTTCCTTTTTGTTTTTTACTAACATATATTATTCATTTTATTTATATAAAATTATTATATGTGTGTCATTATTGTTACAATAATAAAATTAATTTTAATAAAATTTTAATCAATTAAACTTACATACCTACAATATCTTTGAAATTGTGACATTAAAATAATACTTAAATTTATTTTCCTTTATTATTATTATTATTATTATTATTATTATTTCTAATGACCTCAGATGAACGTTCCTGAGTCATAGCACCATTTTACTATCTAATGACCTCAGATGATCGTTCCTGAGTCATAGCACCATTTTACTATCTAATGACCTCAGATGATCGTTCCTGAGTCATAGCACCATTTTACTATCTAATTACCTCAGATGATCGTTCCTGAGTCATAGCACCATTTTACTATGAAGGGGGGATGCTGGACAGATAATTACACCTGTTTATTTTCTATTAAATATATTCAAAATCGTTAATTGGTCCAAATCATCCAAGCAACCTCATAGCAAATTGGTATATAATTTTATATACCTTAGATAAATTCAAATAATATAAGTGATCGTATTTACCTAAATTCTAGTAGAAGAGCAACGCGAAGCATTAATAAAATTAAATTATAATTCGCGTCAAAATGTAATTATTAAATTTGAATAATTACTAATAAAATTAAGAGTTTGCGTTGTGAATTATTTAGACGAACTCTTCCACTTATGAATTAAACTAAAATTTAAGCTAAAAAAATAAATTGACACACTTTAAATATTATTAATTAAATAATTACAGAAACTTTTTAAAACTTGATTAAATATTTTATTTACATTGAACATAACTATATACAGAAAAAACATAATATTAATTCAAAAAGTAGAAAGCAACACTTTTGTTTGCTTCTCATTATTTTAAGTATGTTTAATCTTTTAAAAAAAAAGACAATATTTTCACGTACTTTAATTATTATAATTGTTTCTTTTTGCTAAAAGAATAACTCTCTTTCATTTTTAAAATTACCTTAATCTTATTTAATTATTGGTTTTGTCGGATCTCAGATAACTCTCTACCGTAAAATATCAGAAAAGTATTTTTTTAAGATTTTTCATATGATCTTAAGTGGTAAAAGAAAATGTTTAAAATAGTACCTTCTTTTAATATACGGGATGGTGGCCTTTATTCATCAAATTCCGAGTTGTTGCGTTGCTTAGGATCATGGCAATGTGTCATCAGGAACGCATCCTCAATTTGGCTTGATTAGGATCACTCCGATATGTACATCAGGAAGACATCCTCAATTTGGCTTGATTAGGCTCACTCCGATAGGTACCTCAGGAAGACATCCTCAATTAGGCTTGATTAGGGTTGATTAGGCTCGATTAGGCTCGCTCCGATATGTCCATCTCGCCTGGGCTTTACTAGGGCTTACGGGACTCATTGCACGGGCTTTCAGGAGAGCTCCTGCGTCCTCTACATCTTTTTTCAGGCTATCTTTTTTAAACCTTATTCTTCTTGCACACCAGCTCCTGCAGTGGGTGGAACTATTTTTGTCTAGTCCACTGTTATTGGATGTGAGAAGATTTTTTATTATACTTCGATAGGCCTATTAGCTAGCAGTCTGCAAATGGCCCCTTACATATACTTTAATATTATTATCTGCCTTAAAGTTTGGGTGGTCTGAAAAGTCATAAATTTATCCCAACACTTTTATTGAGGCCATAAATTGATTCCAATGTTTTTATGATTTTACGATTTCTAATTATACACCACTTTCCATTGGCTTGTCATAAAACGACACCATGGCGTCTGGCTATTGTTGTTGTCTGAGATCCGAACTCAATTCAACATTATACATTCATTTTACAATACAACAATTTTTTAAAAATATATATTTACTATTTAAAATCAACTTAATAATTTTTGTATGAACTTACACTCTTATTTTACTTAAATATATAAATATTATAATTTTACACTCATAATTATATTTTATAAAAAATATTTATACAAACAGAAATAACAAATTACGCAATTTTTACTTTGATTTAACCAACATGGTGCGGGAACATATCATAGTTATATGTTGCCCAGCACTTATATTTATTACTTTTTATGGGGTGTCCATTACTGGAATAGAGGGCGTCCATTACTGGCAATGTAGGTGTTTTGATATATTTTTGCTATTTACAATTAAATCTTGATTCATATTGGGAAATGAGACTATGAGAATGGTTAAATATTGTTGATAAATTAATATAATATTGAAAAAACTGGAATATAATACACATAACTATTACTTAAAAAACAATTTTTAGAGAAATTGCTTAAGGGTGTCCATTACTGCCACATCTACCCTATTTATAGATACATATATATATAACTCATATAATCCGACTGGCAGGATTTCCTGCCAAGCATTATAGACAGTTTAGCGCTTTGAAAAAAAAATTGCTCGGTTGGCACCAGTTTTTTGAAATAATAATTTTCCCCTTACTTGAAAAATGATGTATTAGATGAAAGGAATATTACTCTTAAAGTGCCACGTAATTATCCTCATATTATAAAAATTTAGTTATCTACCTACATTTCAGACTGTAATGCCTGTATTTATAATTTACAGTTTATATACCAATTTCAGACATTAATTCATACTTTAAGGACAATTTTAATCACTAATATATACAGGTCTGTTTCCATAAAATATATTTAATGTAACATTTAAAAAATATATATTAGACGCCACATTAAAAAAATTTTTGGTTGTTTAAATCAAAAAAATTTAGTTTAAATTTAAAATCTTACAAAAAATTTAGAATTTACCAACTCTAAGCTCAAATTTTCCAAGTTCACATATATTGGAGAGGGAGGCTCCCCTCCCCCCCCCCCATAACCCTCCATCACGACGCCTCTGAATTGACAAGTTGTCATCGCCTTTCATTCATAGACGCAAATGCTATTATCTACATCTACACTATACTAATAAAATTTTAAATAAACTAATGCGGAGATTGGTGGGGGGGGGGGGGGGGGAGAATCGACGAATAGGAATAATCATGAAAAAATGTGATAAAAAAATGTGATAAAAAAAAAACTTAAAAAAAAAAAGCCAACCATTTTGAGACATGAAATGAGTTTATTCACTTTCCTCTCAAAATTCATGAAATAGTAATTGTTTTTTCTACAGTAGGTTAGAATTACGGTCCTCCATCGGATAGTTTAACCAAATTTAGCCCGAACCAGATAGACTTTAAATGCTTCGGGTCAGGTTTTGACACTTTTGATTTGACCAGATTTTTCAAAAGAAAATATGTACTGAATATTTTTCAAATGAAAAATCTATATATTTGAATATTAATGAGTGTATTTAAGTTCATTTTTATACAAAAAAGATAAAATTGTAGGCTTTTTTTTTATAATTGTTTATTCTATAAAATGTGAACTAATTTTCTTGAATTACGGTCGAATTGACGACTTTTTTTCCATTTTCGGATTTGGTT
The DNA here is from genome assembly GCA_963932465.1 of Maratus speciosus. NCBI lineage: Eukaryota > Metazoa > Arthropoda > Arachnida > Araneae > Salticidae > Maratus > Maratus speciosus. The sequence continues at coordinate 72,912,479 of OZ010792.1, forward strand.
GATAAATTCCTTTTTGTCGGATTTCGGGTTGACTTTCAGCAAAAATTTCAGATTCGGGTCAAGTGCAACACGGCCTTTGGAAGACTCTAGTTGGGGCTTAGAAATAGAAGAACGTCTAAGTTTTGGGTAAGAAATATTTAAGAAGAAAATTGCAGTTTTTTGTTTTAATAAGAAAAATTCTGTATGAGTTGTCCTATATTGTAGTGATAGCAGCTTTAATCAGTTTCATATTTTACACACATTCTCTTTTATCTGAAATACTGAAAAATAAGGCAGTATAAGTTGAACAAAGGATAAGTGAAACATCCATTGTTATCTGAAGTAGATTGTTGCATTCGTTAGGGTCCGATTCGAACGGTGGTTCAGATTGAGTTGGCACTAAATGTTTTTCGTTGTGGGCCAGTCTGATAATTATTATTGCGGGTTCGGGGCGGGTTGACCCGATTTTTCAAAAGAAGGCCCGTAACATTGTTTAACTTATAAGTCGAATAAGTAAATATATATTCCTTTTCCTACACAAGAAATAAAAGTGCAGTTAGAGATGATTATTTTTCATAATTCCAATAAAATTTTGATTTTATATGATATCAGATAGGGTTCATGGCTCAGGTCTCTTTCCGGTTCGCTTCGGACTGACTTAAAATATAAATTTCAGGACCCGACCCGAACACGGATGGACAGAGGTTAAATTGAAACATCTGTTTTTGTCTGAGATGGATTCCTTCATTGGGTTGGGTAGTCAGGCCGACACGGGATTCGAGTTGAGTTGGACTTAATTTACAAAAAACAAAACAAAACAAAAACTTTTCAAAACTCAATTTAATTATTGTACAATAGTGTCGTCTATGAGCTGAAGAAGTAACTAAATGAATCAATTTAATGACTGATGTAGGCAAAAAAATCACATCCGCCCTTTTGCCTTATATTTACTGATTAACATGTCAATGAACTGAATAATAACTAAATATGTATTAATGTATAGAGTTAAAACATAAAATAATAATTCAGTTCATAAATTTAAAATTAAGCGTAATTGGTTTTATTTTTTTACTCACTTCAAACTGTTCAACAGAAAGTTTGGAGTCGGAGTCGGAGTCGGCATATTTTTAGCGACTCCGACTCCGACTCTTTTCATCGAAAAATCACACCGACTCCGACTCCGACTCCACGACTCCGACTCCGACTCCGCAGCCCTGCTTCTAAACATCCGACAATATTACCTTTTACACCGTCGGATAGAGAAAAAAATGTACTTTTAAATGCAATTTGTTTGAAAGCTGTATCTCAATTTGTTTCAGAGTTATTAATTTTTTTTGTAGTTTTTATTACTTTTTTGTCATACTGGCAACAGAAAGTATCCATCGTTGTTGAAATTAAAGGGAAATGCAGATTACTGTATAGACCAATCAGAAAACAAATCAATCGCAGATTATACTAATGAAAACCTTCAGATATGCTTTTCATTTCCCATCCTGACGAGAACAATATCCATTTTTCCAAATGGTTAAAAATATGAAGATTTTGAATGTTTCGTGCTGTCGATCATGTTAATTCCACATGGAAAAAAGAAATAAATAAAAGAAAATGAAATGTCAGAAAGATAATCAAAGGCAGCAGAGCAAAGAAATATTATATATTAAGGACACCAGCAATGTTTGAAATGGCAAAGACTAACTTAAGGTCAATTGTGGATTAAGTACTCCGTAATAAATTTAAACAAATACTTCCTTTTGCATGCTATTTGTTTATATTTTATGGAAAGATTTTTTTCTTATAAGTTGAAAAACACAACAAGAATTTTAAACAGTATGTCAAATATATTCTTTAAAAAAAAATTCCAAGATTTTTAAGCAATTTTTCTGTTTTGCATCTATTTATTTATGTCTTATAAGGAACCCCCACCCCCCCAAATAATCGTTAAAGTATAAAAAGCATTAACCAAAGTCGTTTTGATTTGATATTGTATGACTCAGTTATTCTTGCAAAACTAGTTTTGAAATGCTTTATGCAGTCCATTTTCCATATATTTCCTCAATTAAATTTTATACCGTTTGTTTTCAGTCAATATCTCAACATTATATGTTTGCACTTTGCCTTTATGCAACATTAATTTTAGTTAGAGCAAAATTTTCTAATGCGGAGTATATTACATTTAATAGCATAAAATTAGTTTATCGAAATCCTTCTAAATATTTAATTTTAACTACAATATAATTACAAGAAAAAAATATTTTTTAATGTAAGATTCAGATATAACTACTGAAGTTATTTGCAGTTTCACTGTAATTTTTGAGAATTGAAAAATTTTATAACTATTTTTTATACCTCAATTTTATGTAGCATATCTTAAAAAATATACAAATAATAAGTAAATCGAAACCTTCTAATCCATAATATGTTATATTTAAAAGCATATTTTTTTCTCCTCAAATACGATAACGCAACAAAATGCTAACATGTAGAATGAGAAAGAGTGGCAGATATACATTATTAGATAATTCGAATTTAAAATTTATATTAAATAAGTACTAATTGAACTTTTGATTCTTAGCATTACCTCCGCAATACCGTATTTTTATTTAAAAAACTAGGGGGCTCTGCCCCCTACGAGTTACGCTCGCCAACCCCCGTTCAGACACACCAAAATCCAAAAAGCACGCTAATTTGATCGGTTTTAAAAATATTGAATTAGAATAAAAAAAAAAAAAAAAGTCTATCTGTAAACGAGTTTCCATTCGTTTTCCTTGGATTGTGGATTTTTAAGACCAATCCTGCTGCTGTTAAGAGATACAATGCCTGTTTTCGTATTTAATTAAAAAATTAGTTAAACATTTGAAAATAAGCTAATGTAAAATGAATTAAGTAAACAGTGTCATTGTCTCCCGGTATTTTTTAACAGCGCTTTTAAATAATTAATTTTAAATGTATCGTTTTAAATGTGTCGTAATTTACACCAAAGTGTTATTTCTCTTATTAATATTCAGGTGAAAATACTTTTGTTGTTAGAAGGAAATATTGTTTGCGCTGTCTTCGAATTCACGATAATAGTTGAAAAGATTATCTCAAAATATCTCGCGCAAATATATTTTTTAATTTAAATTGTTTTGCCATATTTTATGGCCATTTTAAATATGACGTAATTTCCTCCATTTACACGTTTTAACGCATAATATATTTTTTAATTTTAACATTTTGTTTCTCTTTTAAAATTCAAGTGTAAATGTGGTTCTTATGACGTAATTTTCCTGCTTTTAACATGTAATCATTTAATTCTAATTTTAAAGTTTTTTTTCTGTTTATAATAGTCACGTGTAAATAAATTTTTAATATGAAGTAAACATTATTGTTTGCGCTGTTTATACAATTGGCAACAGTTTAAATTAATAACATTTTTTAAATACATAAAAAATAGCTCTCGAAATGCTGAAAATTTGAATTTAAAATAGAAATAAAACCTCAAACAATGAGTTAAATAAAAAAATAAATGCAATCTGCACACCGGGAACTTATAACGTATAAAGTGATCTAAAAATGATTAAATTCCCATGTATAGTTTTTGCTCCAATAAAACTTTTTTAATGGAACGATTTTGTCCAACTTTAGTATTAAATATCTCTTTAAATAATTCTTCGATTTGAAAACTGTCTGCATCAGCGTGTTTATCAAACATTTCTCTATAATACCACCGATTTTCTTTTTTTTTATTTGTATGCAACAGTTTTTTTAATATTAACGAAGAAAGGCCATGCATAATCATTCAAATTGGATGCCGATTGGAATATCTACGCAGATTTTCATTGGTACATTTCCAAATCAAATTTTTTTTAATATATAGAAGGATAACCAACATCTTCTAGAGGTATAGTAAAATATGGTCCTGCTAACAGGAATTGTGTTCACAGAGACAAAAATATTGCCATATTCTTCAGATAATTCCAAATTGAAAGTATGTAAAAACCTCAATAGCGTATACTAAAAAGTGTTTAACTTTCATGTTTCGCATTAATGTTGAAAGTTGAAAATCAAATGTGATAACTAAAGGTCTGATATTGGTCCTTTAATCATGCTGCATTCCGAGTTCTCTAATCGCCTCAAAGGACAGCTAGGATTCTTGATTCCATCAAAGAAATATACGAACTTAAATAAAATATCTTTATATTTTTTCCGGTATAAACTGTAGTAAGATTTTTTTTAATTAAGTTGATAAAAATCTAATAAACTTGCATTTAATCATTGTTGAATAAGTTTCTGGATTAGGAATATTACCTTATGTACTATATAGAAAATCAATCATTGTTTTTAATGAGTTTTTTTCGAAATTTATGTGTCATTGAAATGTAGCTTTAAATATTCAAAACTTCAAGCGCGAATAATTCATATTAACGAATATCAAAATAATCGTTAAAAATGTAAATATTATTGAAAATGATGCTTATTTATTTTGTTCAATTGTACTATTGTATAATTAAAATGTAAGTGAATATTGAAATCAGAAAACCATTAACTGAATAATATTTTTTTATCAATTTCTTTTTAGACTTAAATTTTTTCGTTGATATTATTATAAAATTCAAAGTATAATGCAATAAAGGCTGATAAATCTAATATTAGCTTTTTTTAAGTCCGACATATAATTAAAATCGAAATTAATATTCACGTGTTTCGTATTTTCACCTCACCCAAAAAATTTCGAAATGCAAAATATTTATTATTTTTATTACGAGTACTTACAATTAGAGCTTCCACTTATTAAAAAATCTACTACAAATATGATTCATTTAAAGTAAATGGATAAGAAATACTAAATAACTTCTGTTAATTTTACTTTTAGTTTTTATTTTGACTTTTTTGGATGAGTTTCTTTGAAAATATGCTGGTATTCTTTTATTTTTTTCGAGTATAATTTAAGCCAAATGATTTTATATTTGTAGATTTTAATTGTTCAGGAATTCACAATGAACGGATACAATAATAGATCTAGCATTAATGTCATTTGTAAAACAGTAATTTCGAACATATATGTATTCATCTTTTTAAATTTACCAAGGGGAAAAAAACGTTCTCCAAAAAATTACAGAATAATAATGTTGATATCTAGTAATTTATTTTGATAACTTAAATCTCATTATAAACCTCACAAAGTTTGTCTATTTTTCTTTGTACGGAATGTAACATTGTGGTTAGAATCACTGCACTGTAAACAGTGGTTCGTACTGTAGCTGACCCTTTCCTCTGCAGTTTTAACTTGGATGATTAATAAATTGCATAAAAAAGGATGAGTACCAGAAAACCGGAATTCTGTTTTTTTCAGAATTTAGTGTCTCCCCCGATTAACAAAAAATATATAGGTACATAAATATAGATTGTACAAAACATATTTCAGTTTTAAGACTTAAAACACACGCTATTATTTTATTTAAAATGACGTCATTCGCATCCGGAGGAAGAATTCCTGATTTACGATCAGTCTTAAACAACATCTATAGTAAAGTATGCATATGTCGTCACTATCGCCAAATAATACACAAATAAAAAAAGAGATGTTTTCATTCAAGAAACTCGACAAAGAAATCGGCTATCTAATGATTCATATGCCTTCATTTGTTTGTAATATTAATACAGATGCTTAAAATGAAATATATTTTATAATAGCTCTATGTTTTATCAGAAATCATTCATTTTTATTTTTTTCAAAATAGCACGTAATTTAATTACATTTTTATACAGTTGATATACAATGAAACATCTGATTTGTTTGACGGCTGGCTTATACAACGGAACTTTTTTGGGGGGGACGACATTTTAATAGCTGAGACAAAGAAATAGCATACCAGGGGCTAACACAAAATAATTAAATTTTGTAAAACTGGGAGAAACTGTTAAAGTCTGTCTTAATAATATTTTTCTTCGAAATTGAGAATCAATTCTATAAACTAGGCAATTTGTCTGATATTTATATATTAATTTATGTACTTTTTTCTACAAATAAATTTAAATCACCGTGTAAAATATATTTTTATGTTTTAAAAAGTATTTTATTTTTTTTTATAAAACTCTAGTTAGTATGTAACATTTTAAAAATTCATTTATATGTCTCTAACTGCCATCAAAAGACTCATGCATATTACACAACACGGTACTTTCCAATAAGGTCATTGTGCCTAAATGAGACGCGATTCCCCTTAGTTTTATCGCATTTAGTGTATATTTGGAATTTTATTAAATAAATATATATTTTGTTAAACAAAAAAATATTGAATAATGTGCCTTTAGTTCAAAACTAACTTGTTTTGTAGAAATGGAGTCAATATATCTAGTATAATCCCACAATATACGATTGTCACATTTAGGGGATTTTCGTTGCATTTGCGGCAGTTAAAACCTAAATGAGACGTTCAATGCTCTAAATGTGATAATGCGTATTATACATGCCAGTTCATCTGAAAATATTCATTATACTCTTAACTGCTGTGAGAGAAATTGTTGTAGAGCTATTGTGAACAGTCTCAGAAGCCGCTTGATGAAAAACAAATAAAAAGCTTAATTAACTCAATGGATACGGTTTCTGTACTAAACATTATGTACAGGACTATTATAACTTAAAATCACTTATTCAGAAATCTCTAGCATTAGCACTAAGGCTTCAAAAGAAACAAAATTTCACAAATATTTATAGTTAAACTGAAAATTTCAAGTTATTCCGTAACGGCTTTAAAAGGAAGTTTTCTGCGAGATTTCTAACAGCAGTTAAGAGATAAATACTTGTCGCCAAAAACATCGTTTAAAATTCGCTTATTTCGCGAGTGAATATTAACACGGAAATACCACAATAGTGGGATTTCTGATTCTGGAACTTCAACTACGTATACTTTTGTTGGCAATATAGTGATAATGCAATATAACACACGATTCCAATTCGAAATTTAATAAGGAATCGTAATGGAATATTTATTTTTATCGAAAATCCTATTTTGTTATTGAAAAATCCAGATTAATTAAAACATGTTTTAAATAACACCGACATTTTAAATTTTGATCCGTACGGATTCGCATTAGTGTGGAGTTGAGGGATTAGAAGAGTATTTACAACGTATTTATAACATTGTTAACAAGAATAGTTGTTATATGTAACTCGCGTTAATATGAAATGCCACATGATAAAATTTTTAGATTAGAAAATAGATAAAATTGTGCAATTATTCTAATAATTCGATTTAAGTAGGCCTGATTAAGCTACTCAAGGGCTTGATATTGTGCTGTCCCCAATATCTTCCTTTTCCTCACACTTTCACAAAAAATTGAACATTCTATAAGACTTAAAGTACATATATGGAAAAATGAGTACTTATTTAGATAAACACAAATTTCTTTTTTGATCTTATTCTAATCTAAATGTGGAAAATGGTTATTATAATGAGTAAAAGTTGAAAACAGAGTTAAAATATTAGATTTAAGAAAAGTATAAAAAGAAATGGAGACCTCCAAACCATCTGCATCAAGCTTTAATCAGATTCGGCATTTAAGCTACCTAACATTTTAATATTTGTAAAATTAACTTACTTAATCGCATCAACATGATTTAAGCCTTTTCAATCTATACAAGATTTTTTCAGAATTTCCATCAAAGTATTTCGAATTCCATAATCATGAATCTATATTTTCTGTCTCCAATATACACCGCTATTCCTACGCAATTGTTTTAATTAATAATGTTAGACTCGTATTTTCCTGTTTTGATAATTTTAAACACATATTTAAGTCCCCAGTTAAAGTAAAACACTGTTGGAGAATGATGCCGAAATTCCTAATTTTCTAACTCAACACAGCTTATTTAAACACAATTTCTGCTTTAAACATTATTTTAATACAATATATTAAAAGTACTATATAAACTTGCTTCGCTAGTCCCCTAAAAGTCTCTCTGCATTTAGGTCATTCATTTCCTGGCTAATAGGTGTCTGAAGAAATCAAAGTGACCAAAATGAGTAGAATATTTTATAATTCTAATTTAAAAATTGGTCGCATTTTTTTAAGATTAAACTTCAGATAAATGAAACCTATGTCGTAGTCTTTCTCGTCCATAGAGTTATTTGATCTCTAAAGTTAAAAATGTAAAATCCGTGAACCGCTTTTGGGATTTTTTGCCTCATTTAGGGAAGATGGTGACGATGTATAATGAACGACGTACATTTTAATGGGGATTTTTTTAAGAAAACGTTTTAAATGCAAAGAAATATTTCGGGTTTAGTTCATAAAGCTCAGATGTCTCATTATATAGAATGCATATCTAAACTGTCAGTGCCTTTAAGGGTTAATATCTCGGCTGATTACCGACGATTTTTTCTAAAATCATTATCAGCAATGCTTTTATACTTCAGCAACGATGGGTACCACCAGGCCTCCTCCCCACTTTTGCTGAATGCCTGAAAAAAAATGTTTGTAACGGTAAAATGTGCTTCTCTCAAAATCTATGTGACCTAGGGTAATCGCTATAATTATCCTGCAAGGTTTAAATTAATGTCTACTACCTCTAATTTTTTCCTAATTTCATTTTCAGTTAACTCGGAAATAGAGGGAGGGTAGGGTACATATTTTTGCACTATATTTTCGACGGTATCTCTGAAAATATAATACCTGAAATTGAAAGGAATCAATTTTTGAGTCCAACGTTACGTAAGCTTTCACACGATACCCCACACGATATACAAAGGAAATATTTTCTTTTTTTCATATAACTGAATTAGACCCTTTACTTTTTTCCTAAATATATTTGTGAATGTTTATTAATCTGTAAATATATGGGTCAATAGTCTTTGTTAGTTCTCCCAATTTGTACTTTCCACGTTCCATAGTTTACGAGTAAGATAGTTGTGACAGTCAGACAGACAGGCACATGAGTGATCTTATAATGGTTCCATTTTTACTTTATAAGTACGGAATCCTAAAAATCGATGAATGGAAGAGGTGGGAAGGGAATATGAAGTGCTCATCGACAAATGACTACATAAGACTACTTCAGTACTTTGTCCAAAATTGCTACTGACAGCTGAGTAAAGAACATAATTTAAAGATTTTCAGAAATTACTACTCGAAAATAGTGGTAAGGCTAATTCAGAAATTTACTTCAGCACTGCTAAAGGTGATAATTAAAATGCCAGTCTGCTTCTCCCTCTCCCTTTCTAATGTCTCTTGACTGAATATAGAAATAAATACAGAAAAAAATTCTTTTTCCATGTAAAAATACGTTTTTTGATAAAATAAAAGGTTACATGTGGATTTTTTTCCATTTTGAGAATTTCTGAAATAGAATATTATCTTTCGTCTCTATGCCAATTTTCAAATCCCTACCTTAAATAATCTTAAATATTTCAATAAACCTTAAAATTTCTGACTGTGGTTCTTAATTATTTCAGTTCACTGTTCATTTTCTTTTATTTTTTCTTTTGTAATGGGAAGTAGGTAAATAGACGTATCCCTGAAGTAGAAGTAAATCCAATATAACCCCCTTAAATATCTGCAGAGTCCTGATGAAGTGAAAAACAGCCTTTTCATTAATGAGTTCTTAATTTATATATGTCATCAAATTCTGAACCCATTTTTTCGAAAATTCGTACTGGAATTTAGAATTTTTCGTATGTATGTATGCCTCGTATCAAATCCATAAACGTAATAGTACCTTAATTTCAGTGTGTCCAAAAATCTGTGACTGCAGTATTTATTCTGGCAACGCCCACTTACGGGAACACTTTTCCGAGGCGAACAATCGATGCAGGTGCTGGTGCATTTCTTTTGTGGTTTTGTAAAAGACGTAATTTCCTGTTCCTTTAATGGTTTTTACTTAATAGCTGGGTTAGTTATCAAAAATTTAAAATTCTGAGTGTCAGGAGCATTAGGACTTGCCTTGGACTATCCTCATACCAATTTTCAGCCTTCGATTTGCGGTAGATTTCCCTAACCGTCGCAGACTCGCAGACACACAAAAAGAGTGAAACTTCCTTTTATTAGTACAGATAAACTATAAAATTTTCATTCTCTTAATTAAAATATTGCTATTTTTCCGATGTCAAATATTTAACAATTCTTGTAGTGTAAAAATAAATGATAATAATTATGATTCTGTTGTATTCATTCCTTGTTCATTTTATCAAGAATAAATTCCATTTTTGTGTATTACATAAGAATAATATATTTCCTTCTATAATTCATTTGAAAAGTATTTTTCAAAGAGGCAGGGTTTGCTATGCTTCGAACTATAATGGATATTCCTTAATGGTGAATATTGCCAAAAATAAGATAAAAGAAAAAAATATGTTTGAGTGTCTATAAAGATGTTTGAGTAAACTCAATATGTCTATAAAAAATGTGCCGCTTAGGGCGTTATAAAGTTCTGGAATCTGACATATTAATTACATGCATGTCTTTTGTTGAAGAAAATTTTCTTATAAAATGTGACTCAAATTTATGTAAGGAATTATTAAATCCTCAGCACTTATTTCTGATATCAGAGGTTTTCAACCTTTAAATTATTTTTTTTTCTTTCAGTATGAGCTGGTAGCAAGAGAGACTTCACTTACTGCAAAAATTAATGAAAGATTAGCATGAACGTGAACGGTGGTTTAGTCAAAATACCACTGTCCCTCTTTTTCCTTAAATTACAGATGTTGCTGTTCAGCATTCACTCAATTTGATCTCGAAGCAGTAACTTTACGTACATGCAAAATAAAAAAGCATAGAGAAAGTCTTTTATCCTATATCCGGGTTTAGAAAAGTTGGTGTAAATTTATTTTTATTATCGTCGAGATAAATTTCTTACGGCCACGACCATCGATTCGTGAAAGACACAATAAATTCTCAAAGACTGACTCAGTATTTATTAAAATAACGAGTGGAATAAAAAGAATTTCAGAGTACAACATAAAACGTTATCGTCTTGACGTGCTTCTAGCAATAAATAATACACACATATAGAGGTTTATAAACTGATGTAAATAAACTTTATATTCCTAATATTGTACTAGTCTCCATACATGTGTCTGTTCATTTGTGTTTGTATTAAAAGCATGAAATTGTAAATACACTTTGTGGACATCCTGTCTCTCTATATAAAACCATTATAACCAATAGAGGGTGGCTCAGATCTAGAAGTAAAAAATGTGCAGGCAGGTAGAGGGAGCCTAAATAAGAATATTTCGTATAGTAATGTGAGGGCTGCAATGTAGTGTTGAGACATTTGAGGGCGCTGTTGAGTTAGGGGATGAAAGCGCTTCGCTGACTTGAATCGTCATTCTACCTTCGGATTTTGAGCAACATGCGTCGTTGCACCAATGTGGAGCTTGCCTACATGCATTTAATGTATGGGGCTGCACAATGAAATGGAGCGGTTGCTCAAAGTTTGTAAATGGAACAATTCCAGGGTAGGAATCTGCTGGATCTCCAAACGTTTGAGCGTCTTCATCGTGAGTTGTGCGCGAGTGGATGTTTTTATGCTTCGAGGCGTGGTATGAGCACTGATAGATATCGAAAAATTCATGCAGTGGGAGAAGCAGTGTTAAGCACAGTAGAGGATAGTCCTTCGAAAACTCGAGAGATGTTGGGTGAGAGCCATTTCCTTTCGCAGCCCCATACATGAAAGCATTTCAGCAAGCTCCGTGTTGGTGTAAAGATGCATGTTGCTCAAAATCCGAGCCGAGAATGCCGATTCAAGTAGGCGAAGCGCATGCATCCACGTAACTCAACAGCGCTTTTACTGTCTCAACGCTGCATTTCCGCACTCACATTCTTATATGAAATCTGCTTATTTAGGTCCCCTCTACTTGCCTTTACATTTTTTACCATATGTGTTTGAAAATATAATTTTTAATTACCTCGCTGTTGTTTTTTAAAAACCTTTATACAGTAAAAAATACACAAGACTTCTATAAAACGTTTTCCATTGATAACCCCATGACTTAGCTGAATATTGCAAATCTGGTCTGGTTCGCTTCAATTCATGTTTTAAAAATGTCTGTTTTAGCTAATGGTCCATATGAAGTTATTATTGGGAAAATTGGTTAGAGAATATAATTTATCTATCATTAAATAGAATATGATGGGAGTTCATATAAAGTATAGAGGTTTAACTGCAGGTGCAGTCTTCAAGCTCACTTCCTTTTCCTTACCATATTTTGACTGTTATAGACATTTTAGTGTGGAATACTGCCCTTGAGACATAACATTTTATTAAATAATAATAAACATTTTTAATTTGTTTACATGTGAATGTTTGTGTCGTCCTTCAAAAACTTTTTTCTCGTTTTTACTTCCAGCTAAAAGTATTGATTAAAATAATCCCAGCATTTATTCTCGAGTTATTGCTACTGATGGAAATTGTAGGCGCACATAACAATATCCTGTTTTTCTTAATTTAAAGTGTATTTTTCTTTATTTTCCTGCTTTTAAATCTCAATTCAAGGAAAGCTCCATTCATGAATAAATAAATATGATTTTACTCAACAGACTGTCGTTTTAACTCGATAAAATGACTCTATTTACTCGTACTTTGGGAGTTTTCAATAACATTCAATTTTAGTAAATCATATTAGAGGAAACAACCATTATTAATTTCTATTCGGTATTTTCTAAAGCTTTTGAAATTATTTGAAAAGAAATCTCCAAATGCAATACTGACATTCAAAATAGATGTAGACAAAAACGGTTAGTTATTTTCTATTAATAAAAAATGCTACTTATCGAATGAGTGATAGGAAACTCAAAAAATACTTTTACGTACGTGTCTTTTTGAATACATATAAACAAAAATTAAAATATTCAAGAAGAAAATTTAGAAATCTTACTTTACAAAATTTACGCTATTCTGAAGATCAACAACAACAACAAAAAAACATTTTTTTTTTAATTTCATACCCTGAAAAATACTAATCATAATAAAGATATGATATCATCTAAATTAAATAAAGTAAAATCTATAAACATAACAACAGAAATGTTTTTAAGGATACTCGGTACCCTCTAAACATCAAAATTTCGTAAAATTTTCGATTTTCAGATTCTTATCCTATCACATACCATGAATATCCGACTACATCTTGGCAAAATTTCAGTCTAATACTATATATAGAACTATAGTTTCTGCTGATTTAACAAAAATTTAATATTATATTCTTCTTTTAACCCTTCACTGCACGACGTGCCACTTTTGGCATATACCTATAAAGACTGTAATTCAAGAACAATCCAAAGAATGGAATAACACTTATTTTGTCCATGTCAGATGGCTGCATTTGACAAAAAATTAGAATTTGTTCTTCGGAAGCAAAAAAAAAAAAAAAAAAAAAAAAAAAATTGATCAAGCTATTAAGGTAAAATTTACTTTCATTATTTTTAGTGAATACTTAAAAATATTAATATAAAAAAAGTTGCAGAGTGTTAAGCAGATAAAATTAATTAATTTAAGCTTATTTAGTTGCAAAATATAGCAATACAATATTTTAAAACCCTAATTGTATACATAGGGTAAACGCCATAAAATATCAAATTTTAGCTGAAAATTTGAAAATTATTTTTTTTTTACAATTTTTCCCATTATTAGACCGATATATAGATTTCAAATATTTTTTTTTCATAAAAAATAGAAAAAATCATGCAGTGAAGGGTTAAAAAAATTTAAATTTATTTATCTCATAATGAAACACTCATACTACAATGTATATTAAAACACACATACACACATAAATAACGCCTGCATTCAACAGTTAAAGGTATATATAAATACTAGCTGACCCGTCCGGCCGGCGTTGCCCGGGATAGGAATAAGCCAATCTCTTCTTCATGCAGCATGCTTTTAGAGAGGAGACATTTAACCGAAATACTGATCACAGGTATAAGAATCACCATTTTCCCCTCACCTTAATCCAGACTTGGGACTGGCTAAATCAAAGGCAAGTGAATTTAGGGGCAAGATTTTATGTATGCATTACCCCTATAATGTCTTTGATTTAAGTGTCTTAAAAAATAGTGCCTGCGCTATAAACAGGCATGCATATATTTATGTGAAATATATGCAAAATTAAATATAAATACAAACATAAAGGGAAAAAAAGCACAAAATAAGATATATGTAAACAGTACACTTCCTCAAATCCACGACTCTAAAATACACAAATGCATAAAATCCTCACATCGATAATGTGAATAGTGAAACTTAGGATATAGGTTTTTTTTATATCTAGTATATATACAATTTGTACACATTTTAATATGTAAATTGAGAAATAAACAGTATGAACCAAACATAATACACAATATGTAAATTACATAGAAACACAAATATAGATAAGAATAGAATGCAACACTTACCTGGAATCCTAATTAATAAGATTTGACTGAGAGTAAGAACATACACAAATGCATAAATCCACACATTGATAATGTGAGCAGTGAAACTTAGTTAGGATATAGGTATTTTTATATATATATATATACAATTTGAACACATTTTAAAATGTAAAGTGAGATATAAACAGTATGAACCAAACATTATATACAATATGTAAATTACACAGAAACACAAATATAAATAAGAAGTAAATGCAACACTTACCTGGAATCCTGATTAGAATATTTTGTTTAAAATTCAATCATTCTACCTAAATAAATGAGATGTAAAATCATTTCCCGCTAAAAAAATGTTTTCCCCGTTATCGTATCTGCAAGCGATATCACCATCTACGAATGTACAGCTGTCTCGCAGATGTAAAATGCACGGATGTTTACAAAACTTTATATTTAGTATTCCTTTAACGATTATTGATTGCGATTCAAGTTTGCTTCAAAGAGCCAAATCCTGATATTACTTCAACTCAACCTGGTATACAACAAATCATTTTACTGTTTCATGAAAATTATATTCCTAAATATTAAACTGATGGGGCTCTCTTCAAGAAAATCATGCCATCTATAGCGTCGTAATGCATCTCTCCGTTTCCTATTCGTAAGAGTAACTCTGCAAATTCCTGACCCTCAGTGTCACCGTATACATGCACCCTCATGTTGGTGGTGAGTTGAAAACGTTGAATATTCCTCCACAGATAAGATCTCTGTATACAGGCTTGTATTTCATCAGCTTTGGTGCCACGCGGAATGACCAGAACAGTTTGTCTGAAATCACAAGAAAGAACCAGAACTGCTCCCCCCATTATCCTGTTATTATGTCGAAGATCCTGCATTGTGACATCAAGTGCTTCAAATGCAGCCTTGTGTGGCATTGTGCACTCATCCCAGACTATCAGCTTGCATTCCTGCAGGACTTTAGCTTTTACAGAATTTCTAGAAATGTTGCATGTGGGAGATTCCACATTTGCTAGATTCAGAGGAAGTTTGAAAGCAGAGTGTGCTGTCCTACCACCTGTCAAGAGAGTAGCAGCGATGCCAGAAGATGCAACAGCAAGGGCAACCAATTTTCTCTGTCTCACTTTAGCCAGAAGGAGATTAATCAGAAATGTCTTTCCTGTACCACCTGGAGCATCAATGAAGAAAATACTACCAGTACCATCAAAAACGCAAGATGTCATTTTCCTGTATGCATCCTGTTGGTCTGCGACTAGATTTGGCTCATTTGACTCAATGAATGAAGTAAGTTCATCTACATTATAGCCCGTCTCCCTCATGAGATCATAGTTCTTGAAAACACCTTCTTGTCTGGTCTGAGGAAGTCCAAATACCTTAAGTTCAGATCCCCCAAAACGCTGACCCTATCCTCAATCAATACCAGAGCTGTATTAAAAATGTCATCATCATAACCTAAATCGATGTTTCTTGATACGACCCTAGCTCTATGTAAAAGATCCTCAGCCATATACTCTCTAAACGCAAGCCACAACTCCAACGGATTGGACATGGCAGATGTCTGCAACATAACCGCAAAAAGACACCTCAACTTACCTGGTGATCTTGTCGCAGCTGCCTCCTCTTATGTTCTGTGCCACTGTGCATCATCTTCAAGAAGTACCCTGAGCTGGCAAGCCTGTTTGAAAGTTTCAGCAACAGTTACATCAACAGTTTTCAAAGCCTCAAACGATGTTGGCCCTGTCACCTCATGCAGCAATATTCTAAGGTGAAAGCACTCTGAGTTATTTGGATGCACTGTGTAAACACGGCCAAGTGCATCTGTTGATCTAATGCCTGGGAATTCTGGAACAATCTGACCTTTTGAGCGTCGATTCCATTTTTTAGTACTGGGATCCCAGGTATAAAACTTAGGTAATTGGTGGTAAAGTAATGAGCGAGCAAATTCGTCTGTTCGGCAGAGATCAAAGAAGGCGGTAAGTGATGTGTTTGGAGGAGCGATGGCACGCTGAGCTGCGTTCTCTGTTGTAAAATAAACCCTCTGACCATTTTCTAAGTGAACGCTCAACTGTAAAACAGTTGGGTGACGTTCGTGAATTGGGAAACTGAATATTCTCCAAATGGCCTCATTGGAGCTAATGTAACGTCCAATCTCATATTTTTGCACCTCATCAAGTTCGTTTTCGTCTGTTTCGAGAGTGAACATGGCCATGTCAGAACCTTTGTTGACGTATTTACATATGTATTTGATACTCTTTACACTACTGCAAAATTCTAGATTAATGTGAGCATTAAAAGCTTTTGATAACAGAGGACAAAAAGGAACAACCCACCTGTTATCAACCTGTACATTTGTACCCTTAACCTTGATGATTGTAGTGCATCCCCCGCTATCTGGACTCCTCCGACGGTAAAGTGGATGTCCATCAGTGTCTGTGTGTGTCTCTTGCAAAAACTGTCTTGGATACTTTTTGGTGCATTTTCCATCTTTCATGTAGGAAGAAAGGGGATTGATACTTCCACAGGGGCCATGGATCATCTGCTTCGTAATAATATCATGCAAAACTGGGTCCGTCTCTGCATGTGGTATTTCTGCACTGATTAAATGATCCACTCTATCCACATGAATCTTGTCCTTTAGCCAGACCAAGATGTGAGCATGTGATAGACCTCGCTTCTGCCACTCAACAGTATACATATAACATCCAACAGCACCAAAAATTCTTCCTTTGTTGATGAGATTGATAAGCATCTTCAACTTTTGCCGGAAAACCCTTGCTGCTATGTCGTGTCGATCAGGTTATTTCTGTCCCTGCAATAATTCCTTGTTGATTTCTTCCCATTTTTGATTACATGTGAAGGTAATGAAGAGATCATGCTTTCCAAAGTTTCTTACATATGTCATCGCATCTTGTGTGCGTTCATGCATGTAACGTGGTCCACCCGTGAAGCTGGAAGGCAAGATAATCAACTGTCCGAGATCTGACACATTTGCGTCGTTATTAATTGCATCTTTCAAATGTATATATTCCTCCCATCTGAGTCGTTTCTGGTTGAATCGTATGTACCTTAGACGCTCGGATTCAAATTTAGCAAACATATCCTCTGCATATTGTTGAAAAAGCTCTTTAAATCTCAGGATAATATTGAAATTGGATGCTCTGAACATGATCCTGTAGGAATAAATATCCATAGCAGAAATCTTCTTTGTAGTCTGAAGTCCAGTTCTCGGATTAATCTGTTTCATACTAAAATTGTATCCATCATCTCCTTGCTAGAAAATCAAAGGATATTACAAAGCATCATAAGATCGATGACTATCTGCAATTTTCTTAACAACGTTGTACTTCATCTCCAAAGATATGTCTCTGTTTCCTGTTTGTTCACCTGCAAGTACAACCGCTACTTCAGATGAAATTGGTGCATTAAAACGCCTTTCATCCTCACCTACAGGTGTCTTGCCCGCATGTATGACAATCTTCATTTCAGGGGTCATTTTTTCCATTGCACATGTAAAGCTTTGGCTGTAGCTGTTTACCTCGTGAAGCATTTCCTGTAACACGATGACTATCTGTGGATATACACTTAAAGCATTCCTACAGCGCTGTACTGCTTGGTGTTCCTTGTTGGCCACAAAATATATCTGGAGAAATTTCGGCTCTTAATCAGGAAGTGGCTGTAAACTACCGATTCGATGGTATACCTGACCTTGGACTTTGAAGGTGGGCATGAAACCTGTTTCTTTGATTTGTTTTGTGGATCCGAATGATGTCATCTTTAAGCATGAGTTATATTTTCTTATGTTGCTTCGAAAGTGTGTTGCTTCTGTCGAGTCAGCTGTTAATAATGTCATCAGTGGGTATATGGGATCAATTAACAGAGGCAACTGAACTTTCCCATTGCTGCAGCACATCCCAGGTGTTTCACCTTTCCATTTCAATGCTTGCCAGAAATTGCAGGCCACTGTCATTCTTCCGATATTGATTAGTGGATTTTGATTGTAGTGAATTGTCTCATCATATGCAAATGCTGAATTTTCTTTATACACCCAATCACCAAGTATTCTTCGCTGGCGGCTTTCTTCACATTCCCTGCCTCTGGCTGTTGATCGCCTAATAGTTTCAGCAGCAACTCTCGTTTTACGTTGTTCTTCGGATTGGCTGGCTCTCCTAACAGCATCTGCAGCAAGTCTTGCTTCACATTGTTCTTTGGATTGGCTGGCTCTCCTAACAGCATCAGCAGCAAGTCTTGCTTCACGTTGTTTTTTGGATTGGCTGGCTCTTCTAACAGCATCTGCAGCAAGTCTTGCTTCACGTTGTTCTTCAGATTGACTGGCTCTCCTAACAGCAACTGCAGCAAGACTTGCTTCACGTTGTTCTTAGGATTTATTGGCCCTTCTGTTTCTTCTTTCTTTCTTTATGTTTCGTACACATTTTTTCTTGCGTGGTGGTGCCATATAAGGAGTTTGACAGGTGTTGTAAGATTTAGCTAAAACTAAAAGATTAACTTTTAAAATAAAACTAATGCAACTGTTGTCGAAAACAATATAATGTAAATATTTCTTAAATATAATGAGTTTGCTAAGAAATAAAAACATTCAGTGAAGCGTAAGATGTATGTTATCATCCAAACAATTTAAGTTTTTTTTAGATAAAAAAACAGCGTTTTTTCACATATTGAGTTTAATAGGAGAGAAAAACAATAAGTAAATATTGATCATTTGCAGAGCTGTTTCATCCAAACAATTTAAGTCGTTTTTTTTAATTATTATGAAGTTAAAAAAAAAAATCAGCGTTTTCTCACATATTGAGTTTAATAAGAGAGTAAAACATTAAGTAAATATTGATCATTTGCAGAGCTGTTTCGCTTGAGTCATATCAAACTCGCCATTCTTGGCAGTTTATAACTTCTACAATTTCTAGCATGTTACATATCATGACTTTGATAAGAAATGAAAACATTCAGTAGTAAAAAATATGTTTTCATTAACATTTCTTATGAAAGTCATGATATATGGGGAAGTGGCAAAAAAAAAAAACATTAACAAAAGAAAAACCCAAATAACTTAATTCATTTCCCCTGAAGTCAAATATTGTTTGTTTTACCCATTGGGCGATGGCAAGATACATCTCTTAATCGCCCAAGAACGGAAATTATTTATTGAATGTTTCCATTTCATAGAAAGTAAAATTAAAGAAAACATTTGATTATTGGGCGACTAAAAATATCCTTAAATCAAACAAAGTTCAATAACAAATTTTAATGAAAACATACGTCTTACACTTTACTATAAAATGTACAGTTCTATGTTTGCTAAGAAATGAAAACATTCAGCGAAGTGTAAGATGTATGTTTTCATCAAAATAATTTCAGTAAGAGGTTAAAAAAAAAAATCACTGTTTTCCAACATATTGTGTTTCACTAAAATAATAAATGAAGCAACTGTAAAACTCATGTAAAGCTTTTATAATTATTGCTATATTTAA
This sequence comes from Maratus speciosus, assembly GCA_963932465.1. Classification (NCBI taxonomy): domain Eukaryota; kingdom Metazoa; phylum Arthropoda; class Arachnida; order Araneae; family Salticidae; genus Maratus; species Maratus speciosus. The sequence goes on from OZ010792.1 coordinate 72,932,308, forward strand.
ATTTAGAAATTAATAGAAAGGTGCACTTAATCATATAAAACCAAATTAAAACTTGGTAACTTCTTAGCAAAACAAAAACAAAATTTTATCCAGTATTGATAATTACAATTGAATTTAGTAAAAAAAAAAAAATAGGCGAGCAATTATAGGTTAAAATTAACATTTTTACCCACTGGCCACTGGTACACTGATTTTTTTCACTGGCCAGTTTTTTTTAACCACTGGCCAGTAACAAAGTTATGTATGCTCCATACAAAATTGTGTTTTTTCTAACTTTCAACATTGTAATTTACTAATATATATTACTTACCATTCGATATGATTACACTCAACTGAAAATTTTTATTTTTACTATTAATTGCAATGAAATAAATTCACAGGAAAATTTCAGAAAGGTTACAGCAGAGGGGACCCCCCTCCCTCGGCACTAACTAATATGCATTTTTCTGCTACCATTTAACGAATTTCGTGTTTTTTCGCGATCTTTTGACGAAGTTGCGTTTTTTTTTTTTTGCAATTTTTTAACGAAATTCGTGGGGTTTTTTTCGCCATTCATTGAAAATATTTGCTTTTTTTTCCAGATTTTTTGACGAAATTCGTTTTTTTCCGCGATCTTTTGACGAAATTTGCGTTTTTCCGTGACCTTTTGATGAAATTTGCGTTTTTTCCGCAATCTTTTCGTGAAATTTGCGTTTTTCACGATCTTTTGCCGAAAGTTGCGTTTTCTCCGTGATCGTTTCACGAAATTTGCAATTTTTCCACTATCTTTTGACGAAAGTTGCGTTTACTCCGCGAACTTTTCACGAAATTACGTTATTCAGCGATCTTTTCACGAAATTTGTGGTTTTCCACGATCTTTTCACGAAATTTGCGTTTTTTCCGCGATCTTTTCTCGAAATTTGTGTTTTTTTTCGAGATCTTTTGACGAAATTTGCGTTTTTTCCGCTATTTTGTCATGAAAGTTGCATTTTCTTTGCGATCTTTTCACGAAATTTGCGTTTACTCCGCGATCTTTTCACGGAATTTGCGTTTACTCCGCGATCTTTTCACGGAATTTGCGTTTACTCCACGATCTTTTCACGAATTTTGCGTTTTTCCGTGATCTTTTCACGAATTTTGTGATTTTTTTCGCGATTCTCTGTCGAAATTTGCGTTTTCCCGCGATCTTTTCACGAAATTTGCATTTTATCCGCGATCTTTTCACGAATTTTGCGTTTTTCCGCGATACTTTGAAGAATTTTGTGATTCTTTTTCGCGATTCTTTGACAAAATTTGCGTTTTTTCCGCGATCTTTTCTCGAAATTTGTATTTTTCCACGATCTTTTGACAAAATTTGCGTTTTTTCCGCGATTTTGTCACGCAAGTTGCGTTTTCTCCTCAATCTTTTCACGAATTTTGCGTTTTTTCGCGATCTTTTCACGAATTTTGCGTTTATTTTCGCGATCTTTTCACGAATTTTGCGTTTATTTTCGCGATCTTTTCACGAATTTTGCGTTTTCCGCGATCTTTTCACAAAATTTGCGTTTTTCCGCGATCTTTTTACGAAATTTGTTTTTTTCCGCGATTTTTTGACGAAATTTGCGGTTTTCTACGATCTTGTCACGAAAGTTGCGTTTTCTCCGCGATCTTGTCACGAAATTTGCGTTTTTTCCGCGATGCTTTGACGTAATTCGCGTCTTTTGCGTGGTCCTTAGGCGAAATTCACGTTTTTTCGTGATTCTTTGACGGAATTTGTGATTTTTTTTCTACGAACGATTGACGAAATTGATTTTTTTCGTCGACCATATCGAAATTAGCGATATTTTTATTGTCCGAATTTTCGGACTGATGACCGTTTTTTTTTTCAGAACCGAATGCCTTAAATTTTCGGAAAATTTTAGACAGAATCACCCCAGCTACTTTCTTTTCTTACATTCGGGAGAATCGCCGATTTGGGCGCTATAAATTCCGAACGCATTTCACCGCTTTCCTCCCTGGCATCGATCTTTCAACCATCGCGTTTGGCGAGTGGTGCCCATTGAGTTTGGCGAGTGAGGACAATAAAGTTAATCGCCACGTTTTAAGTATTAATCGACGCCTGGCGAGTGGCGAGTGCTAATTTTGTGCTATAGCGAGCATTTGTCGAAATTTTTTTATGTCTGAATTTTCGGATTGATGAGAGATTTTTTTTTTTATTTTCAGAGCCGAATGCCTTAAATTTTCGAAAAATTTGAAAGACTCACCCCTGATTGCCCAAGAATGGAAATTAGTTACTGAATGTTTCCATTTTATAGAAAGTAAAGTTTACATCTTACACTTTACTATAAAATGTACAGTTCTATTTTTGCTAAGAAATGAAAACATTCAGTGAAGCGTAAGATGTATGTTTTCATCAAAACAATTTAAATCCCCGTTTTTTACACATATTGAGTTTCATAAGTAAAACATTAAGTAAAAAATGATCACGGAGCTATTTCTTCCTAAGAAGTGAATAACATCGCCCAAAAAACCTCAACCAAACAATAATTACAAAGAATACTAAGTAAGTCTTTAAAAATACGAATTAATCATCCAAGAATGGAAATAATGACTTTAAATATTAATTACTGAAAGTTTTCATTTCATATGAAACTCTGCATTCTTGGGCGACTAAAAACTTCTCCAATTTCCCCGCTTCAGGGGGTCTGTCCAGACTTTACTCTCAGGGTCCTGTTTTTGTGAACAGCTTTTTTACAGTTGTGAAAAATCTAGTCCTAACTTTGTGAATTAAAAATCATCATTATATTCAGGTTACTTTTTTATATGTTTTTAAGAAGATATATGTATGTAAAATACATATATTTTCTTTATATTTGTAAATGTGACAGGTCAGATTTTACTTTTAAATGATTAAATTTGTGAAAGGTTTAGTTTTCAGCTGAAAAAGTTTGTAAAAGGCCTATTTTTATCACAAAGAATTTTGCGAAGGGTCCTTTTTTTTAAGGTGAAAAGTTTTGTGAAGGGTCCTGTTTTGATTTGAAAAAAATTGTGAAGGGTCCAGTTTTGACATGAAAAATATTATGAAGGGTTCTGTTTTGAAACGAAAAATTTTGTGAGGGGTCCTTTAAAAAGTCCAATTTTTTCCTAAACAGATCCCTGTGATTGTTACATATCATGACTTTGATAAGAAATGAAAACATTCAGTAAAGTGTAAATATTTTTTCATTTTGATTTGTTATGAAATTCATAATATATGGAGAAGTGGAAAAAAAAGATAAACAAAAGAAAAACTGAAATAACTTCATTCATTTCCCCTGAAAAGAAAGATTTGTTTTTTTCCTATTCTTGGGCAATGACAACATACATCTCTTAATCACCCAAGAACGGAAATTATTTACTGAATATTTCCATTTCATAGAAAGTAAAGTTTTCATCTTACACTTTGCTATAAAATGTACAATTCTATTTTTGCTAAGAAATGAAAACATTCAGCTAAGTGTAACATGTATGTTTTCCTCAAAACAATTTAAGTATGAGATAGAAAAAAATATATCAATTTTCTCACATATTGAATTTCATAAGTAAAACATTAAGTAAATATTGATGATTTGCGGAACTGTTTCTTCCTATGAAGTGAATAACATCGCCCAAAAACCCCCAACAAAAAAAAAAAAAAAATACAAATTAATAGTCTTTAAAAATAATTCCTTTGAACAAATTTGCAGTCCTACGACGAAATTTGCTTTTTTCCGTGATCCTTTACAGAATGCCCGTTTCCCCCCACCTAATTCTTTGACAAAATGAGCCTTTTTCTGCGACCTATTGACGAAATGCGCATTTATTGGGCAATGTTTTGACAAAAATTCGCATTTTTCAGCGATCCTTTGATGAATTTCTCGTTTATTCTGCGATTATTTGACAAAAGTTGCATTTTTTTCGCAATACTTTGCTGAAATTCGCATTTCTTTCGCAATATTTTGCTGAAATTCGCATTTCTTTCGCAATTCTTTGACAAAAATAGCATTTTTTCGAGTTCCTTTGAAGAAATATGTGTTTTATTTGCAATCCTACGACCAAATTTGCATTTTTCCGTGATCCTTTGACAGAATTCACGTTGTTTCCCCCCAATTGTTTGACAAAATGAGCATTTTTCTGTGATCCATTGATGAAATGCAAGTTTATTTTGCAATTTTTTGACGAAATTCGCATTTTTCAGCGATCCTTTTATGAAATTCTCGTTTTGCTGCGATTCTTTCACAAAATTTGCATTTTTCCCGCGATCCATTGACGAAATTCGCATTTGTCAGGGATCTTTTGACGAAATGCATGTTTTTTTGGAAATCCTTTGACAAATTTCACATTTTTTTCCGTGATCTTTTGAAGAAATTATCAATTTTTTTCTGCGAACGATTGACGAAAAGAGTAAGATGTATATTTTCAATTTAAGTAATTGGACGATTGCACCATGAACTATATAAAATTACTGTATTTAAAATAAAATACACTTTACTAAATGGTACACACATGTGTGTACCATTTAGTAAAGTGTATTTTATTTTAAATACAGTAATTTTATGTATATTTTCATAAAAACAATTTAAAGTTTTATGAGGTAAAAAAAAAAATCCCTGTTTTTTTCACATATTGAGTTTCATAAGTAAAACATTAAGTAAATAATGATGATTTGCAGAGCTGTTTCTTCCTATGAAGTGAATAACATCGCCCAAAAACCCCAACAAAAAAAAATAATTACAAAGAATACGAAGTAATAGTCTTTAAAAATACTAAAACTAATGTGATTTCTACCCCCGCCCCTTTTTTTATATACTATATATAGTATAATGAGTTTGGTATTTCAATTAAGAAAATGTTTAATCACCCAAGAATGGAAATAATGACTTTAATTATTAATTACTGAATGTTTTCATTTCATATGAGACTCTGTATTCTTGGGCAACTAAAAACTTCTACAATTTCCCCGCTTCAGGAGTCTGTCAAGACTTTTTTCTCAGGGTCCTGTTTTTGCGAAATTGTGAACAGCTTTTTTACTTTTATGAAAAATGTAGTCCTAATTTTGTGAATTAAAAATTATCGTTTATCAGGCTCCTTTTTATACGTTTTTAATGTGAAAAGTTTAGTTAAAGTTTTGTGAAGGGTCCTGCTTTGATTTGAAAAAAATTGTGCAGGGTCCAGTTTTGACATAAAAAATGTTGTGAAGGGTCCAGTTTTGACATGAAAAATGTTGTGAAGGGTTCTGTTTTGAAATGAGAAATTTTGAGAGGGGGCCTTTAAAAAGCCCAATTTTTCCTAAACAGATCCCTGTGCTTGTGACTGATATCATGACTTTGATAAGAAATGAAAACATTCAGTAAAGTGTAAAAAATATGTTTTCATTTGGATTTGTTATGAAACTCATAATATATGGGGAAGTTGAAAAAAAAAAGATAAACAAAAGAAAAACCCAAATAACTTCATTCATTTCCCCTGAAAAGAAATATTTGTTTTTTTCCTATTCTTGGGCGATGACAACATACATCTCTTAATCACCCGAGAACGGAAATTATTTACTGAATGTTTCAATTTCATAGAAAGTACAGTTTTCATCTTACACTTTACTATAAAATGTACAGTTCCATTTTTGCTAAGAGATGAAAACATTCAGTGAAGCGTTAATTCAGCAAATTTGAAAAAAAAAATAATTACTTTAAGATCCCAGAAAACAAAGTTCAAGAAACATTATACTATTTCATTCTTGGGCGACTACGCGTATGTAAATACGAAGAACGAATGCAATTTAAAGTAATTTACGTGAATTGTATTAGTTTCTTTATAAACAATATTATTTTATATTATAAACAAAACAAAAAACATTATAAAATAATGCCAATAAGATTAAATCTTATAGTAAAAAAAAAATAAAAATAAAAATAAAAAAGCATGAGAAATAAACAGTGCAATTTTCCGCTTCAGTTCGGCTTGGACATGCAGTCGCTGTATCTCATATTTACCACCTGCTCTCATTGGCTGACTTCTTCATTGCCGCGGATTGGCTTAGAGCTGTTGCCGCGGTTTGGCTTAGAGCTGTTGCCGCGGTTTGGCTTAGAGCTGTAAATAGCCTCTAACCCATAACGTTTTAATTTTTAAAACTTAAAAAAAAAATCTAAATTAAAATTTATAAATCCGGCGCTGAAGTGCACTTTCCGGTAATAGAATCTACACATGACAAAAATTTCAGAGGTCTAGGTGTTATAATTTCGGAGCTTTTCGCGTTCAGGCAGGCAGGCAGTCAGACAGACATCTCTTATTATATATATATAGATTATTTTATATTATAAACAATATAAAAAACATTATAAAATAATGTCAGTAAGATTAAATCTTATAGTAACAAAAAAAAAAAAAAGCATGAGAAATAAACAGTGCAATTTCCCGCTTCAGTTCGGCTTGGAAATGCAGTCGCTGTATCTCATATTTACCACCTGCTATCATTGGCTGGCTTCTTCATTGCCGCGGATTGGCTTAGAGCTGTTGCCGCGGTTTGGCTTAGAGCTGTAAATAGCCTGTAACCCATAACGTTTTAATTTTTATAACTTTTTTTTAAAAAAATCTAAATTAAAATTTATAAATCCGGCGCTGAAGTGCACTTTCCGGTAATAGAATCTACACATGACAAAAATTTCAGAGGTCTAGGTGTTATAATTTCTGAGCTTTCCGCGGTCAGGCAGGCAGGCAGGCAGGCAGGCAGGCAGGCAGACAGACATCTCTTCTCTTATTTTATATATATAGATTATACAGACATACAATCAATAAATACAATAAACCCAACTGGAGTGAAAAATTAGTCAGAGCCAGGAATCGAACCCGGGACCACAGTATACAAGACTGCTGCTCTAACCACTGAGCTACTCCGACCGATGCCTGAGTCTGCAATTTCTCACTAATAAACCATGTTGAGGAAGTCATCAGCCATCTATACGACAGCTTCTTCTTCGAAAATTTGACTAATCGAGACTAATGATGAGTTTGAAGTAGCTAGGAGTCGTTCTGTTGTGTAACTTGCCTTTGTAATTTGTCCGGTTTCAATTTTTGATTTTTTTTTCCAACCTGGCTTTCGCTAGAGTGTCTGTTACTTGGGACGTGGTTGGGGACCTACGAATCTGGCTTCCGCAAAAGAGTCGGAATAAGTGGAAAAGAAAAATAGGGCTGCGGACGAAGAGAGGCCGCTCGCCGCGGCGGTCATCCAAGGTTGTCATATAGATGGCTGGTGACTTCCCCAAAATGGTTTATTAGTGAGAAATTGCAGACTCAGTCATCGGCCGGAGTAGCTCAGTGGTTAGAGCAGCAGTCTTGTATACTGTGGTCTCGGGTTCGATTCCTGGCTCTGGGTAATTTTTCACTCCAGTTGGGTTTATTCTATTTATTGTTTGTATGTCTGTATAATGTTTATATATACCTTTATTTATCTCAGTTTGCATTTTTTCAGATTTTCCATTTCTTCAAAATGCTCAGGCTTTTCAGAATATTAATGAAAGGGCTTTAATTTTTTTCTAGTTGCACATCATACCATATATAAGAGATTTATGGATAGGATTTTTATTATTCTGATAACTTTTGTTAAAAAATACATATGTACAAAAACTAGGCATTTTCTCTCCTTTTTTCTGCTTGTATTTAGTTATTATTAATATATATATATATATATATATATATATATATATATATATATATATATATATATATATATATATATCTAAAGCTGTTGCTGTTTAAAAAAAAATCATGTTTAGATTTGCTCAAAATATCATTACTGACCTGTAATAAAAAGAGCATATGAAACAACAACAACAACAACAACAAAACACTAGTAACTTTTTAAATATGGTGTTTAATATAGAACTTTTTTTTAAAATTTAGTAAAGAAAAAAAAATTGAATATTTTTTTTAATTAAATAATTTGTAATTAAAATTTCAAAACAACATCTAAAAATGTTTTTTTTTCTATGTTCATAATTAAAAAAAATTGTTTTGGGTACCCAGTCCCCTTAATATGCAATAATCTCCAGAAGAATATCAATTTTATTCAGCGTCAAAGTTTCAATGAAAATATTTAAACTAAAACACATGATATTACGATGCACATCTTTCATCCCTTTTCATATATGCACAAGTAGTTTTTATAGTATATTCATTAGTCAGTGCTGAAATAATTTTATATCCCGAGAATCCAAAAATGGTCTGACTGATTTTAAAATTCGTTAATTTGCAAATGGTGACAGCTATTAAAGAAAAAAAATTCTAGTAGGGCAGTTATGTAAGATGTCAGGAGATTTTTTTCACTGCCGTTCTCGATTTTAGTTTCAAATAGAAGCTACAGAAGGCGCTGCTATCAGTAAGGACTAAATCGGGTCCGATTTTTGCCTCTATTTTCTCTGAGTATTGTTGTGAAAGAAAGAGGTTAAATATATCGCGTGGGGTTTAAGATTAAAATTGCATTGATGACTAATCACCCACTCGTGGACAGCCAACCTTTCGGTATAGGAGCTGATTAGTCCACGAGGGGAAAACACATATCCTCCTTCCCGCTGAAACCCCAGTACCCGCGAACGAGCCCAAAAGTCCCAGCAGGTTGGAAGACCCTGTTTAATGAAAATTATTAAAATGACAAAACAAACAGAATGACTAATAAATATATAATAATAACAAAATGTCAGGGCGAGCCCAAGAGAACAGTATATTAAAAGTAAATATTTAAGATAAAAGTTAAATTGCCGCATAGCACTATTTTTATATAATTATAGGTTAATTAATAATGAATAATTTTTATAATAAGGAATGGAGATAATAATAGATTTTGTTAATTAAATGTTAATGCTAAGAGATAAGGAATTTAATACGAAATTCCCCTCCAATGCCCTGGCTAAATAAGTAAGATAAGAGTGATGAGTTATAAATTTTTAATTACTGTTAATAATTAGGGAAATTAATGATTTAGCATACTAGCAGGACTACAGAGTAGGGAACTTCCTGTCATATCCTTTAAAGTTAAATATTGAATAAAAGGTAAAAGTATTTAAAACAAGACAATTTGGGTTATTTAAAATTTGAGAAACACATAATATAACAATTAGTTCACAGATGAGACTTTCACAGACGACACCTAAATACAATTAACAAAAATATTCTCCATCTGCATACAGTTTGTACATTGTCTTTTTCCTGGATCTAATTTATAAGGGCAACCCGTTGTTTGGTGGCCTCTAGCACACTGTTAAAAATTTGCAGCATTCTGGCAGGTCATTTGACCGTTTTTTCCAAAAACGGTTACACAACCTGTAATTTAACACTATTCTGACCATATTATTGGCCATTTTATGGTCAGAATATAGTTAAATTTTGGTTATGAAACTGTTTTTTCAAAAAACGGTCGAATGGCCTGCCAGAATGCTGCAAAATTTTTAACAGTGCACAGTGCGCACAGATTTCTCGCCTCCGACAGTCTTCCTTCCGATGACCGAACAATTGAGTTGATGTCTATAGCAGTTCGCACATCTGACAATCGGTCTGTATACTGAGATTCTGCACAGGTTGAAACCTTGTGGTATTACCTTTTGTTTTAGTATATTATTGGCAGTAACGTAGTCCACCTCCAAGACTAGCTGATATGTTTTTGAATTTTCTTTTTGTTGTTTTTTTGTATATTCTTATCGTGGAGGTCTGTTGCTGATTGAGTTGTATAGATGAAGTTAACTTCGCTTGGTCAATGTCCAGTGGAATTCCTGTTATTATTATTTTAATGGTGTGTTCCAGTTTGTAGGTTATTTCTGTAAGGTGTTTTAGACTTTCTATTTATTCAATTATTTTGAGTAAAGTTTCTGTGCTATCTTCAATATTTGTTTTTATTATAATTGTTCGTTTATTTCTTGAGAATCTGCTGTAGATTGGAGGTAATGAGTCTAATTTTAATATTTCTGTATTAAGTATTTCTTGTATACGTTCCACTGTTAATTGTTTATCCAAGCTTCTTATTATTATTGCTGATTTTGAATATTCCGATTCTAGGTTTTGATTCACTAGAACTACTCCCTATATTTAACTTTCTTCTTTCGCATCAATTCTGAGAAAAGAGAGAGAGCAAAAATCGGCCCCTGCTTTAGCGCATGTTACTTTTAGTGCCATCTATCGCTGCTTTTTTAAACTAAAATCGAGAATCGCAGTCTGACATCTTACATAATCCTCCTGCAAAAAACATTTTAATAGCTGTCACCATTTGCAAGTTATTGAATTTTAAAATAATTCAGTCCATTTTAGAATACCCGGTAGATGCACAGGTTAAATTCTCTTATAATATTTTAATAGTGGATACAAATACACAATATTTTCTTTCAGAATTCCATGCTCATTTACGGTAGAATATGGAAATTATATTGAATATCTCAAACAAATTACAAAGGTTGTGAAAGATAAATTTGAAACATATAAATTAAGGTAAAATTATGCATTTATTCTATTTGAAGAGCCTGTAAAAGAAAATTAAGAAAGAGCAGTCAAAAACACAAGGACAGGATTAAAACAATGTTTGGCAACTACATCACTAAATAATCGTTTTAGTTTTTTCGTCGTTAATTATTAATCCATCACTTTCATAAATCATATCATGCTATTTAAAAATATTCGGATTTATGAAAACTAATATAACTGGATTAAAAGTATGTTATTAAATTAAATTTTGTATGAAAATATTTTTTTGTAATTCAATTCTGAACAATTTATTTTATTTTTAAATGAAAAATACCCTAAATAAAGCATCAATGTATCAAACGTATTTCATATAAAACATCCATAGATACTGCGTGTTAAAACCCCCCTTTCTTTCTGTTTGACTTGGCGAAAATTAATCACCGCCAAGAATTATGGTAACCCTATTTTTTACTTTACTATTTTTCAGTTTGTTTATTTAGGTAGATGTAATTTAAATTCTGAAGCGAGCGATCTCCGCTATATGAGATCTGAACCAGGACTGCCTGGTGATAATAAAATATTAATATTCAGTTCTTCCAGGTTTTAATTATTTGAGTGCTGATTTACTTCCAATGAGTAAAAATCGTTCTGTTGATTTAT